>OX419607.1:6448503-6879978 GCA_948473455.1 Teleiodes luculella
TTTTGGTTTCTTATTTGTCATTATTATACTGGGTCATACCAGTTTTGTTGTGTGGAAGTTTTGTATACATTTCTACAGTCAAGAGCATGATAAGTTTAACACTAGATTTTGCAACTGTTCTTATGTAGGTGAAACATTGTGTAAGGGAAAGAATCGCAGTGCGCGTGTTAAGCCTACCATCATTTTGACCGTACATACATTTATGTTTAAGTACTCTGCATAAAAATTATTTATTCTATTCTATTTTTAAGTACTTGATTTTGAGAAGTTTGGTTTCGTAATTGTCATTATACTGGGTCATACCAGTTTTTTTGTGTGGAAGTTTTACATTTGTACAGTCAAGAGCATGATAAGTTTAACACTAGATTTTGCAACTGTTCTGATGTAGGTGAAACATTGTGCCTTTCGGCTCATAAGGACCACTTCCCAAAAGGTCAACTTCCCAAAATGTCAACTTCCCAAAAGGTCAACTTCCCAAAAGGTCAACTTCCCATATTGTCCACTTCCCATATTGACCACTTCCCATATTGACCACTACCCATATTGACGACTACCCATATTGACAACTCCCCATATTGACCACTACCCATATTGACCACTACCCATAGCGTTCACTCACTACCCATATTGACCACTACCCATAGTGTTCACTTGCTCTAAGATCCAAAAGTCATGAATAAAAGAAAAAATTGCCGCCATTTTGAACTTTTTTGTTTCTCGTCCGATCGCTTCCAAAAGTCAGATCTGGGGTCCCCAGTGGACTCCGATGTCGAATCTGACATCAGAATTGGAAAAAATGGCCGCCATTTTGAACTTTTTAGTTTTCGGTCCGATTGCTTCCAAAATCGATATCTGGGGGTTTTTGCAATTCTGATGTCAGATTCATCATCGGAGCCCACTAGGGACCCCAGATATCGATTTTGGAAGCAATCTGACCAGAAATAAAAAAGTTCAAAAAGGCGGCCATTTTTTGCAATTCTGATGTCAGATTCGTCATCAGAGTCCACTGGGGATCCCAGATATGACTTTTGGAAGCAATCGGACGAGAAATAAAAAAGTTCAAAATGGCGACCATTTTTTCCAATTCTTATGTCAGATTCTTCATCGGAGCCCACTAGGGACCCCAGCTAACGATTTTCGAAGCAATCTGTCCTGAAACAAAAAAGTTCAAAATGGCGGCCATTTTTTCCAATTTTACCTCAGATTCGTCAGGAAAAGTATTTTCCCGCGGCAAAAGGTAGCCTTCCCAACGTCACTAACGTCTTTCTTCTTCTAAGGTTGCCTGGTAGAAATTGCTACTTTAGCAACAAGGCTTCCTGTTGACTCAGTTTTTTAGTGCTGAGTTTAAATTTTTACCAGGAACCATTTAAGAAACCATTTTAGCCGACTGCAAAGGAAGAAGTCTCTAAGGTAGTCATTTTGGGAAGTTGACCTTTTGGGAAGTGGTCCTTATAAGAATCGAAAATGTACATTTTGGGAAGTTGACGTTTTGGGATTAAAAATTGTAAAATGTTGTCCTTTTGGGAAGTTGACCTTTTGGGAAGTGGTCCTTATGAGCCGAAAGGACATTGTGTAAGGGAAAGAATCGCAGTGCGCGTGTTAAGCCTACCATCTTTTTGGCCGTACATACATTTATGTTTTAAGTACTCTGCATAAAAATTGATTTATTCTAAAGTTTATTCTATTCTATTTTTAAGTACTTGTTTTTGAGAAGTATTGTTTTAGTTTCTTAAATGTTATTATACTGGGTCATATCAGTTTTTTTGTTCGATGTTTTTGTACATTTGTACAGTCAAGAGCATGCTAAGTTTAACTCTAGACTTTGCACTGTTCTTATGAACGTACAGTGCGCTTGTTAAGCTTACCATTATCTTGACCTTACATACATTTATGTTTTGTTCAGATAAACGCATTAATATGGTTAATAAATAAAAACTAATTTTTTAAATATGTACAGTAAGCAGCACATGCGGCTGGACATTATGACCTTGAGAGCGCCCGTATTCCGTAGCGGTAGGGGTGAATTTCGTAGTGCAAGTGTCCAACCGCATGTGCTGGCTTCTGTACCTTATTTTTATTTTTTAACCTGACCACTTTTTAATACATACTACGTAAAACTCAGTTATACATATAGACCTACAGTTGGCTTTTCGCGCGTTTACGGACATTCTCTAATCTTCTGAATGGACTTAAGCTTTTGCGTGAAAAACTTCTATCCTCACAAACTTTAATGTTTATATAATATTAGTAGGATAGGATTTCGTGAAAAATTACACATTCATTACTAAAGCCTAACCAAAAAAATAAAAAAGCTACAATAGGGGCGTCACGTGTATAGTTTTATGTTTAACCTTTTAACCGCCAAACATATTTTCTAAGAACTTGCTCCCACCGCCAGCCATAGAAACAAAATCTGTCAAAAATAGTCAAAACATTAGTCTTATTTATGAGACGGCGGCGGCGTTGTGAGCTCGATTTGGTAAGTCTTATATTTCATGGCGGTTAAGAGGTTAATCAAATTAGTTCCGTAGAAATTCCGCGATATCGAGGTTTCTTATTTTTCTGGTTAGGCTTTGTACAGTTCAACAGTATCGAATATCGATAGGTCCCAATAGTTACGTTACGCGAAACCAGGTATAGAGAATAAACCAGGTTTCTGAGTCCTGGTGTCTATGAAATTTAACTGGTTGTTTGTTTATCCGCAACATAGTGGTAGTACCTACCCATGACACTGGATAACTCTCCCTAAGAAATACAGGTTGAAATCTCAAAAATATTTTCTAACCTTTCCTATAAACTTCAGTTACTTGACTTTGTATGAAAAGATGAATTTTAATTTTGAGATTTCAAAGTATGTTCCTTAGGGAAAGTTGTTAAGTTTCATGAGTACTACAACTATGTTGCGGATAAACGACCAGTAAAATTTCACGGGGTATAGAAAATAAATAGAGCAGGTTTCAGAGTCCTGCCCCCGTGCTATGACAAAAGTTTGTCGCACATTTAACTGTCAAAAAGTTGCGAGAAACCCGCCATATTGAAATATCCTCCAATAGGATAAGAGAATACGCACGACAAAATCATGTCAGTGACGCGTGTTAGAGGGGCTGGTGTCTACACCGGCATTTCCTCGAAGTCCTCGTCACCGGGCTGCGTGTCGAACTGTTCGTCGTGGTCACCTGGCTCGGCTCCGAAGGCTGCCAGCATCTCATTCAGCAGCGGGCGCGGGCACGAGTAAGTCTGCAGGTCTGACGAGCGTATCACCAGTTTCGCGCCACCTATAATATCAATATTATTTAGTTAGCTATGTTTTGACGTGAAATATATAGGTGGCTACAGTGGAGGTCAAGTAAGACAACTAAAGATGGATATTCAAAATCATATTATAAAATTTTACAATAATTAAACTTACTATGCGTGCCAAATAAGAATAGGACTGGCGCCATTTTGAATTGACAGTCCGTCCTTTTCTTTTATTATAAAAATGAAATTTAGAAAGCGTCCGAAGTGACAGTCCGTCCTTTTCTTATTTTTTTTATAAAAGAAAAGGACGGACTGTCAATTCAAGATGGCGCCAGTCCTATTCTTATTTGGCACGCATAGTAGAAATGAAATTTAGAAAGCGTCCGATATGAGGCACGCGAAATCCAAAAGTGAGTAAATTATATTAGTACAAAAATGCACTTCAATATGTAAAAGTAGGTCACTAGTCACGTGTACATGCTGGTGTCGTCAAATGCGCGTTCGATGATTGAAAATAAGGCTCGCGAGGCGTATGTACGTAGGTACAATACGTAACACGTGACAACGTCTTATAATTCGATGGAGCCGGCTGCACGCACGAAAAAACATGACGCAATGCGGCGTTACCGCGCGGCTGAGGCGTTCCATTTAAGGCTTCATGCTCAGCGTACCTCTGCAGCGGCACGTTGAACCGCAGCAGGTTGAACATGCGGTCGGAGCGCATCACGGACACTACACGATGCTTTGATCTAGTGAATGGATGCAGTGTCTCACCTTGTGTGGTGCCGTCCATAGCCATGAGCTCAGCGTACCTCTGCAGCGGCACGTTGAACCGCAGCAGGTTGAACATGCGGTCGGAGCGCATCACGGACACTACACGATGCTTTGATCTAGTGAATGGATGCAGTGTCTCACCTTGTGTGGTGCCGTCCATAGCCATGAGCTCAGCGTACCTCTGCAGCGGCACGTTGAACCGCAGCAGGTTGAACATGCGGTCGGAGCGCATCACGGACACTACACGATGCTTTGATCTAGTGAATGGATGCAGTGTCTCACCTTGTGTGGTGCCGTCCATAGCCATGAGCTCAGCGTACCTCTGCAGCGGCACGTTGAACCGCAGCAGGTTGAACATGCGGTCGGAGCGCATCACGGACACTACACGATGCTTTTTTAACACAGGAGCCATCACTTCCTTGTTAGGCATGAACGGCTCGCCGTATATCTGAAAATGCAAAGTTTACATAAATATTTGAAACAATCCTAGCATTAAATCCATACTAATCACTACATAGTATAAAACAAAGTCGCTTTTTCTGTCCCTATGTATGCTTAAATCTTTAAAACTGCGCAACAGATTTTGATGCAGTTTTTTTTAATAGATAGAGTGATTCAAGAGGAAGGTTTATATGTATAATACATGCATAATATATTTATTTTGTCGATGAAATTAACATGTTAAATTTACAGCAGTTTAACGGTCACTTAAACAGTTTTGGCCGTATCTTAGATCTTGTTCTCAGTAATATAACAATACACGTCGCCGATTCTAGTTCCGACTCGCTAGTACCTATCGATAATCATCACGGGGCTTTGTACATTAGCATTCCTAACTTGGACTTTGAACCTTTGCGATCACCACCGCGTACTAAATTTCTTTACAGTCGAGCTGACTACGATTCAATTATTTCCGATTTAAATAATATTAACTGGGAGGTTGAGTATTCTTGTCGTAACTTGGAGGATTCGGTTGAGTTTTTTTATCAAGTAGTGAACTCGTTGAGAGACAAATATATACCATCTAAATTAGTTAATAACAAAATGTACCCACTTTGGTACAATTCATCTTTAAAAAAGATTCTTAAGGAAAAGTCTAAGTATCTTCGTAAGTTCAATAAATATGGCAATAGGTCTGATGAGGAATCATACAAGTTGTTGAGGAACAGGTTCAAGGATCAAGAAGAGTTATGCTATTTGAATTACACAAAATCGATTGAAAATTCTATTAGGCTAAACCCTAAGTACTTTTGGTCCCATATAAAATCAAAATCGAAATCAAACCAGCTTCCAAGTGCGCTAAGTCATGGCGGTGTCTTATTTAATACAGGAGAATCAATTTGCAATGCGTTCTCCAGATTTTTTCACTCTTCATTTTTAGCTTCATTTGGTGGTGTCTCTGGACGAAATCCATCCAGTTCTAATCACTTATTAGGTGGAAACGCTGTCTCAGATATATCCTCCGTAAGTGTAAGTGAGGGCGATGTTTTGAAATTGCTTAAGAATCTGGATCCATCTAAGTCAGCTGGGCCTGACAACCTGTCGGCTCAGTTTATTATTAACACTGCTAATGCGTTGGCTAGACCTGTCACCCTTCTATTCAAAAGATCACTACGTGAGTGTTATGTACCGATTATTTGGAAATGTGCATATATTACCCCAGTTTTTAAAAAGGGTTCCCGTTCTATAATTTCTGACTATAGACCTATCTCCAAACTCTGTCTACTTGCTAAGGCATTTGAGGATATCATTTACAAGCAAGTCTATCCAGCAATTTCCTCTTCTTTGCACCCATCTCAACACGGCTTTTTGAAGGGTAGATCGACCGTATCAAATTTAGTCCTATTAAATAATTTTGTATCTGAAGCAATGGATGGTGGTCAGCAGGTTGATGTCATTTACACTGACTATAGCAAAGCTTTTGACCGTATTCGGCATGATATTCTACTTGAAAAACTTGCTTTGATTGGGATTCGTGGGGACCTGCTAAGATGGTTTGCTTCTTATGTGGATAATCGTACCCAAGCTGTTGTTGTTAATAATTACATATCCAGCTGGGTTTCTATCCCTAGCGGTGTTCCGCAAGGATCCCTACTCGGTCCGTTGCTATTTATCATCTTTGTAAATGACATAGCCGACTGTTTTCATTCAGCTGAACTATTAAGTTTTGCCGATGACATGAAAATTTTTGCCAAAATTTCATCATACAGTGATTCCCTGTTACTACAAGCTGATTTGGTCAGATTAGAACAGTACTGCCATCTGAACTGTCTAGATCTTAATCCAACTAAATGTTCGGTCATGACATTCACGCGAAAACGTAGTACATTAACTTTTGATTATTTTCTTAAGGCTCAAACTCTTCAACGAGTAAATAGCGTGCGTGATCTTGGTGTCTTGCATGATTCCCGGTTATTGTTTGATGACCATATAAAAGCTATTATTTCAAAAGCAACTAAAATGTTAGGTTTTCTAATTCGCAATTCAAAGGACTTCTCAGATGCTAAAACCATAAAGATCTTATACTGTTCGCTTGTTCGCAGTAATCTCGAATATGCGTCACAAATATGGAATCCAAGATATGTTACATATATCAATAGGATTGAAAATGTACAGAAAAAATTTATGCGTTATTTAAGTTATCGTACAAAGACCCCATTTGATTCTGTGGATTACGTTGATTTCTGTAAGAAGCATCATATTTTGCCGCTGCAGGATAGGCGCTCTGTGGCTGACATTATCTTTTTAATGAAAATAGTCTTAAGTCTCATTGACTGCCCCGAACTTCTTTCTTTAGTTAATTTCAGTGTCCCTGCTAGATCACTCCGTAACTTCAACTTATTGTTCATTCCACCTTGTAGTACCAATTATAGATCTAATACCTTCATGTTGCGTGCAAGTAAGATTTTCAACTCATTATCTGCCGAGCTTGATGTTGATTTGTTCAATATTACAATCGAAGTTGCAAGGCGTCGGCTTGTGGAGCGGTTCTTTCTTCCCTCTTCCTAGAGGGCTAGACCAATTGTTTAAATTTATTTCTACTTCTGTTTTGCTTGTGTTTTATTTTGAATAAGTAATGTAACGTTTCTTGTATCTCTTTGGTGCTGGTTAGCTTTATAAGTCTTGATTTTTTAAGTATATTAAGTTTCTATCTGTGAGAGCCTCTAATTGGTTGTTAAGTATCTATGTTTAAATCTATCCAATTTTGTTAACTGTTGGTTCTCCCTTGAAATAAAAATAAATAAATAAAAATAAATAAATACTTAAGGATAACCCACAATAACCATTTTCCCGTGCGGAGCCGGGGCGGGTCGCTAGTAATACTATGAATGCGACATAGTGTTTATTTGTCTCTATTTTACACTAATACTTATTTAATAAACATCGGATTTAACATGACGCCCAACGTGGCGCCCCAAGAGCAGGTTTTTTATTTTTCTAGTCAGGCAATATTTGTGAGACTTGCTTGGGTGGGCTCTTTGCCAAGCTTTGTGAAGTGAAGTCTCAAGTCCGGTGAAGCTTGATTTGTCGTACCTTTTCGACACAAGCATAGGTCAATTAAAAAAAAAAAAAGAAGTGAAATTTAATACAACAAGGTTAGCTGGAAGAAAATGCTTTGTAGCATTAAGTTCGCCTGTGTACACTGTGAGTACAATAAAGAATTTTCATTCTTTCATACATTCATTAAAGTGATCGAAGAAAATATGATTGAAAAATTTAGTCCTCTTTACAAATTAATATAAAGTTTCCTTACACGGACTTTGTGGAACGGCCCCTTTCTTGGCATGAAGTGATTTGAGATCACTTCTTTGACCATCTGAAATTAAAATTATCTTATAGGTCCCTCAAAATAACATACACTTTTCAATTTAAGTCAAAGTCAAGAATAATATCATGATAAGAAAGTCGAAAATAATATCTTCATCATAAGTTTAAAAACAAACAATAATGTCAGACTTAAAAAAGTCACATGGGTCATAGTATGAAAAAATGTTTTACAGTAGTATGAAATATGTAACTCAGCAGAAAAATGATTAGGAGTGTTCACCTGTTTAACCAAGGGTCCATCAAGTCCAGCAGAGGATTGTTAATTAATATGCTCTTTCTGTTTATAAAACGTTAATAACACAATAATTACTTGTTTGAAAATGTTACGTAACATATTGTGTACTATTTTACGTGTTTTATAACATTTTATAACTGTTGATAGAACTCTATAAAGATGATAGGACAAATTGTCACTGACCGCCTAAATAATAATATAATAATAATAATGTTTATTTTCTTCCAATAAGGGGTATAATAATACAGATAGGTTCCCTGGCACCTAAACTAGGAAGAATCCTGTATTTTAAATGGTATCCATGTACAGTCAAGAATGCAATTTATGCAAGAATGCTTATACATACACAATTAATATAAAGTACGAGGCAATGAGTATAATGCAAAGTACGAGGCGTTTAGCTTGAACTGCTCTTGACTGTAAAATAATCTGATCTCAGGGTGGACCGACGATCTAGTGAGGGTCGTGGGAAGCCGCTGGACGCAGGCCAAGCAGGACCGATCATTGTGGAGATCACAGGGGGAGGCAGCAGGCCAGCAGTGGACGTCTACATGCTGAGATGATGATGATGATGGTGATGATGACATAAATATATGATTATAGACTCACCATAGGGAGATAAGGCTCCAATTTCTTAAGCTCTGCTCGGACTTTCTTGTGTGCTATTTGTTCCACAGTATCCCCGGACTCAATATCGGAATTCAGTGTTTTGACATGTTCTGCTATCTATTTAAAATAAAACGATTTGTTATTTACTTGCACACTTACATTATAAATAGGATCTGTTCACAGTATATTTCATCCAATATTTAATGTTACATACATTCTAACCAATTTTCATTTTAGTTAGAAAATTGGTTAGATAGTAAGATATTGGATGCGGCCCGACGGCTCTGAAGTAACGCAAGTTACCGGGAACAAACCCAATAGTTGTTTATTTCAGCCAAGTCTTAAAAAACAAACAAATAATTTTACCTTTTTAATAATCTTCTCAGAATATTTCGCACAAGTTGCGTTGAGTTTGCCCAAAGGAATGTTTTCAACTACTGTAAAAAGAAACAATGAAATAAGTTAGGCTGCTAAATAAGTGTAAAAATTAAACAAACATAATGATTGCTTGTTTGCATTGAATAGGCTCTGAAACTACTGAACTTTCGCTTTTGGGAAGCTACAATATCCCGGGTACATAAGCTATAACATATAAAAAAAATTAGAGTTCCTCACTCAAATTCCAATAAAGATGAAAAGAAATATCTAAAAAAATCTGAATAATTGAATAAGATCAGAAGCTACAGGACCGACTTTAACAAAACTTGGCTTTAACAAAGCTACATTCACCCTGAGTAACATAGGCTACCTTTTACCGCGGGAAAATGTTCCATTCCCACGGGAAAAACCGTTAACGCGGGCGGATCCGCGGCGGAAAGCTACTTAGTAAGAAATGTGTTTGAAAAGAACTGACCGAAAGGACTAGGCGGTGTCCCGATGAGATCCTCCTCAGTGAGTTGCGCGCGCGGCGCCCCGGCCGCGTCTTGCAGGCGATGTAACGTGTCCAATATGAGTTTGAAGTCGCCGGAATGCGGGTGGGAGCGGCGGTAAGCCCCGCTAAGCTTGAACCCGGTCGTCAGGGCTTCGGGAAACCCGTCCGCTACCACTTTCAGGCGCTCGAAGAGTGTCTGTTGAAATATAAATTTCATGATGCTCCCATGATAAGCTGCATACTGATAGAGCGAGCAACCTTGGAAGGCAGCCTAAGGGCCTGGCTTTCGCGCGGCGGCGCGGCGGTGCGATGGTGGGTCATAGCTCGCAGTGAATTTGCTCTACAGACCATTCACCGTAAGTTGTCTCCCGCCTGCCATAGTATGGCGTGTGTACTATATGTGCGTACTATGGCAGGTGGGGGTCATCTAATAGTGGACGGCCTGTAGACGCGATGCCGCATACACCCTCCGCCGCGCGCCCCTCCCACCCCCTTGCTATTCGCTCGATGCTCATTCGCTACTACTTGTACTACTACGACTAGCTGTGGCCTGCTTCATACAATTGCCTACGTTTGTTTCCATCGCTCTTCGCTGTTCGCGCCGCCCGCCGCCGCCGCCGCCGCGGGTAGCTGTGGCTAGGGGTAAGACGTTGGCCACGCATATATATTTGTTGCGAGGCACGTCTTGTCTTGACCGACCGAGGATTTTCCTCACGCGGCTGCTTGCTCATTCAGGACCCATCTATACAGATATACCTGGTTTCGGATCGGGACCGACAAATGAAATACTTACAGTAACGGCTGGAAACCGGAATTTTTGAACTTGGTAAATTACGGGCCTAAACCTGGTATTTCATAACGGTCCGTTCGGAGCGGAATCGATTTGTGAGCGTAATCGTTTCCCGGATTAACCTGGTTAATTAATTAACAAGGACAACGTGACGCGTCGCGTCGGTATATCTATTGTAGGCGTGCGGAGGGAGCGAAATCTTTTCATTTTTAACTTGGTTTATTGATCGGAATCGAAATGCATAACGCTCCTTTGCATGAAGCTATGCGAAAACAGGTTTTGAAAATTAACCTGGTTTCCGAGCCTTAGCTATAACATCTGCAATGCAATGTCACCTAAATTGCAATAAAATTGAAGATTTATTTATCTCTTTCTTTTGTATTGGTATTAGTTTAGTTAGTAGATGTTAATATTCGGCTGTAACATCTGCCATTTAACCTAAATTTAATTAGTCTAGTCTAGTAGTGTAAATAACCTTACCCTAGCTATTTCATTCAATAGCTTGTCACCTGTCTTCTTGCTTAAAGCAAGAAGTCCACAGTATTTCATTTGCATCTCCACAAAGATCTCCTTATGCGTCATAATGAACACCTAGTAAATTAAAAAAAAAATTGATTAATTTGTTGCACAGACAAGATTTCGTTAGTTTTGTTGTCTTAACTTGAAAGGCTTGAAAAACTACTGCACGAAAAAACTATCCTTTAAATAAATACCAGTTTGTAAAGTGAGAAAATAAAAGTTTTGTATAATCGTCACTCAGCGAAATTAGTCAGTTTCACAAACGAGTGATTACTAACACTGTTTAGGCTTCGTCTGTGCCTCTCGCAGACGTCCCTTCTATACAACACTGTTTAGGGAGAAGAGAAGCAAAACAATAATGCATCCGCTAAATCATGACATGTGCATGTCACTTCCGCATCTTTGTGCCAATCTTAAGCAGATATAAAATGCTTTCATAGTGTTTTGACACTGATAGCGCGTGGTGACGAATCGGGTTTTCTCTTTGGTATTGTGCATACTTGTGCTTACAGCGCATACTTCGAAAAAAAAAGTATACTCTAAAAGTATACTATAGTAAGTTAAATGCCTTAGTGACCAGCGTAAGCGGACACTAATAATTTTACACTGTTTGTAAAATCAAGATTATGTTAAGCTGAATATTACATGTCAAGTAAGAATCCTAACTTGCAGTCACTGTACCTTCTCCGGAGTATCTTCAGTTGGTATGCGAAGTGCAATCTTTGTCTTCAAAGGAATCTTTCCACTTTTCTTTGATCTGGTTAGCTGAAATAAATAATTAAAAATAAGGCATAAGGCAGACAGCAAAGCCTGGAGAGATAGTGACAGAAATTGATTTTTTTCATTTTTTAAATAATGTTGCTTGTTTACAAATATTAATAACTTTTCATATAACCCTACTAATGTTATAAATGCAAAAGTAACTATCTGTCTGTCTATTTGTTATAAGATAAGATAAGATAAGATAAACTTTATTTCAATAAACTTAATCTACAACACAGGAAAAGGTATAATATAAAACAATTGAACAAAAATATAAAATGATGCCTAAACTAAGTATTTACTTGTATCTTAGGCATCAGAGTAAAAGATAAAATTACAGTTCATAATTTAAATAATGATTTTCATTTTATGCTTTCACACCAAAACCATAGCACCAATTTTGATGAAACTTGGTACTGAAATAGTATAGACCTTGGGGAAAGACATAGGCTATCCTTTACCACAGATGAAAACCTCATTCTTACGGGGAAAACTGTTAACTCTTGCAGAGCTGGAGGCGGAATGTTAGTTTTTCATAAATAGTTGTCATCATCATCAATAAAAGCCAGCGACAGTCCACATAGATAGATAGATAGATAGACAGTCCACGCATGCATGCATAAAATCCGACAGAGGGCGTCCTTGCTTTGCCTCGCAACTACTTATAAATCTATTTCTACCCGTGAATAGTGTTATGGACTGTATATGAACGTCAACTAATTTATGTTATATTATTAACTGAAACCTCTGTATACAGTTGTTTGCTGTTCCCAATAAAATAAATAAATAAAATAAAAATGTAAAGGTAAGGAAATGCCTAACACACCATTAACTAGTATAGGAACTGCTCTTACAGTCTGTAGACTTAATGCGAGTTGGAAAATTATTATAAATAAGAATTAGTCAACGAAAGTATCTGAGTAAATTATTGTTTTACTTACGTTACTAGGTAGATCATAAATAACAGCCGCGCTAAAGCGCGTGAGCTTGTTTATACTATCGACCACTTCATTTGGATCTAACCTATTCGTCATTTCCAAATAGCAAGATTTGGAGTTCGCGCCGACTTTATAAACAAAGTTTATAGCTTCGAAATGCCCTCTAATGACTCTTGCCAACTGTTTCACCACGAGCTGTAAGGTGTACTGAAAAATAAATGCAAATTAGGAAACTAACTGATACCTACATAGTATTAGAATGATATTTGGAAAATTTGATGTAGGTACCTTTGTCGGCACTTTCTTTACCACAAGGTAGACCATGTTGAATGTCTTGTCTGATGGTTTTATTAATTTCGTCAATCAAGTTAGCCCTTGATTTTTTTTTTTTTTAAATATCCAAGACAAGCAAGACCTTTTTATTTTATTTTTTTAGTTTCATTCTCCCGTATGGGAAAGGCAAAGGGATCTAAGCCCATACAGCCTAGTCTTTAGTAGTTTCTTGCATTATCCAAGTTTAATGTCTTCATCTTCAGTCATTATTTCTTCAGTTTCATTTCGTCGTCTTTAGTCATTTCTTGCATCTATGTTAAACTTCTTCAGTAGTTTCATTTCTTGTTACGGGATCATTGGAATGCAAGGGTGGTTCTTACATTCCAATGATACTGAAGTTTAACGCGGGGTATCAAACCAGAAACAGCTAACCACTCATTATTTCTCACTTTCATTGAATAGTTCTTCTTTAACGGCACATTATCGCACTAATTCCATCATATTAACACCACAATTACCATGAAAAACTATTTTTTAAAAGGACGAAACAATGAACCCGCCATTTCCTCTCGATTCCCGCGTAAAACTCCCAAGCAAGACCTAAAATAAAACAATAAAAAAGAAAAACAGACAGATTTATGTCAATTGTCAGCGTCAACCAGCCAACTTCAGTAGGCCTACTAAGTATATAAGTAGCGACAGGCTCGAGAAGCTGTCAAACGCGACATATTGACAGAACTTCTATGGCTCTAATGTCACTATGTCGCGTTTGACAGCTTTTCGAGCCTGTCGCTACTTACGCACCTTAATATATCCTGCGCATCTGACCGCTTCCATCATCATCATCACTTACATACATACATAGTAGGCAGGTCTAGGGACATATTACATTGTCAAAGATATATGACCAAAGATCTTTGACGCAAAGATTAGAAAGGGACGCAGTCATGCGTTAGAATGAGATACAAATACACCGCGCTCACTCTAGTGCATAACTGCGTCCCTTTCTAATCTTTGCGTCAAAGATCTTTGATCATTTAAATTTGTCAATGTAATATGCCCCTTTCTAATTTGACAATGTAATATGTCCCCTTACAGCCGAGCCAGCCAGCCAGCCAGCAGCACCAGTGTGACCAGATTTAAAATTAAATTTCTGCTAGCTGCTCATATTCTAAACTCTGCGAAAATCTACTGTGTTTTTTTTTTTAATATAATTTTTACTTATTATACGATAATATTGGTCGTACCTACTTTCTTTTTATTTTTACAATGGCTGCTATACATCTGCTAGTGCTACAACTGACCGAAAACAGCTCCTTAGAAAATAGACTAAAACAAACTTTAGTTACAAATTGAATAAAAATATACATTATATACCAGCACAGTAGTAACATATTTTTCAAGAAAAAGCTTTAATACACTACTGGAACTTAACTCATTCATAAATATATAAACTTCCTTATAAAAGTATGATCCTGCTAATTTTCTACACATGATTTTCAACAGTCTGCAACTTTTCAGATCTGCGATGCAACACAATCTGCTAAATGCTAGATCATTAAAATGTAGGATCTAATCTAATTCTGCTAAAATCATAGAATTCTGCTAAAAACACAGAATTCTGCTAAGTCTGGTCACACCGCCGTCCACCGCTCCTTTTTTCCTCCCGAAAAGGCAAAGGGTTCTAAGCCCATACAGCCTAGTCTTTAGTAGTTTCTTGTATTATCCAAGTCATTATTTCTTTAGTTTCATTTCGTCGTCTTTAGTCATTTCTTGTTGTATGTATCCATGTTAAACGTCTTCAGTAGTTTCATTTCTTGTTATCATTGAAATGCAAGGGTGGTTCTTACATTCCAATGATATCGGAGTTTAACGCGGGGTATCAAACCAGAAACAGCTAACCACACATTATTTCTCACTTTCATTGAATAGTTCTTCTTTAACGGCACATTACCATGAATAATTTTAAAAAGGACGAAACAATGTACTTGGTTTGCCATTTTCTTCTCGATTCCAGCGTTAAAAAAAAACACCGCCGTCCACCGCCCTCCCTTGTGGGAAAGGCAAAGGGATCTAAGCCCATACAGCCTAGTCATTAGTAGTTTCTTGCATTTTTTGGTCAAGTTTAATGTCTTCATCTTCAGTCATTATTTCTTCAGTTTTATTTCGTCGTCCGTCTTTAGTAATTTCTTGCATCCATGTTAAACGTTTTCAGTAGTTTCATTTCTTGTTACGGGATCATTGAAATGCAAGGGTGGTTCTTACATTCCAATGATACTGGAGTTTAACGCGGGGTATCAAACCAGAAACAGCTAACCACACATTATTTCTCACTTTCATTGAATAGTTCTTCTTTAACGGCACATTATCGCACTAATTCCACCATATTAACACAACAATTACCATGAAAAACTAATTTAAAAAAGGACGAAACAATGAACCCGCCATTTCCTCTCGATTCCCGCGTAAAACTCGCCGTCCACCGCTGTTTGTGTTCCAGTGTGACCAGATTTAGCAAAATTCTGCGATTTTAGCAGAATAAGATCCCATTTTAGATTCTAGCAAATTGTATCGCACAAGTGTCGCACGCGGATCTGAAAAGTTAGCAGATTTCGGCAGAATTTTGAAAATCATGTGCAGAAAATTCTGTAAAATATGTTACTACTGCGCTGGTAAACCTTCAGCTCTATTCTATTTAAGAGGAATAGGGAATATGCACGTGACTTTAAAATGAACGAAGTATTTTTTTTGGTAATCTTTAGGTATTATCACACAAACATAACCATACAATTATTTTTAAAATTAAATATAATTTAATAGTAAAATTAAATAATAAAAAATCGGTTATTTTAAAATTCCCTTCCCTTCCCTAAAACGAATTCTATTGGTGTAGAAACAAAACGTGACGTCAATTGTCAATTAGACGTACTATTCTGCTTTCTCTCTTTTTTTTCTGGCCTGAGTTCAAGCACAGAATACCAAGTAGGTAGTAATCCCTACAGAAGCTGCACTAGACGACATAATTCATATAAATTGCAACCCTAGCTCCGTTATAATAAAGTGCAATTCAGATCGCACGGCGCTAGGCGAAAATAAGTAGTTGCTGCATCTCTCTCTCTCGGGTATTGCGCCGCTCTACTAACACGTTTAGGGAATGGGGAATCGGTCCGCAAAAGGTGAGAGACCTCCTTTTTTTTTTGAATTGACCTATCCTTGTGTCGGAAAGGTACGACCAATCAAGCTTCACCGGACTTGAAAATCCTGGACCGCTCAGCCGGGCGGTAGGTAGTTATAGCGAGCAAGTACATGGAGTGACGGAGGCCTGGTTCAAGTCCTTTTAGCTCGACGCTTAACTACCATTGAACTCGTGTATCATCTGACGTGTGACAACTGACGTCACATAAGCGCGCCAGTATGGCCGCGTTCAAATCGCCCGATAATGAGAGCGATTATAATAATTTTATTTTACCTTAATGGTTTATATTATAGATGTGTTATATATTTTTTTTGTAATGTAATAACTCATAGAAACATTTAAAATAATTTAAAAAATACGTGCATATATAATTCCCTATTAGTTTAAATGTATATTTTTATTTTTATTGTATCTAAGGTTCGTTTAATCCATTTTCTACGTAATTGTTTTCAGTCAATTGTAGCGGATAATAATAATAATAACTATAATACCCTTAACCACAGTAAAAATTAAAAATAAAGTAAAGCCCGACCATGGAAATAAAAAACCTCGCCACATTGCGGAATTTCAATGGAACTAATTTTATAAGGGAAATTGTTTCCATAGTCGTAAAAATATACATACACGTGCGTGCGTGCCTGCCCCAGAACAGGTTTTTTATTTCTTTGGTAAGTAAAAAATAAAAGTATATGAAAAAAAAACACTCAGCAGATTTTAGCAGAATTTTTATTACAAATCTGGTCACACAGTTGTGTTGTGTTCCGTCAACTTCCGTCCGTCAATTTCCGAAAAGAAAAAGAAGGAACTTGTAGTTGAGTGAGTTTATAGAAAAGAAGAAAGAACTTGGCTGGCCGAGGGCTGGCCTGTCCATCCGGTGTGCCCTTCTGAGGTTTTTCTCTTTGCTTCTGAGTCTGTGTGTATAGGTACCGAATCTCTGATTATTTTGTAGTTGTGGTTATAGGTACCTACTTTCATGCGCAAACCATGCGCCGGCCGGTTACTTTAAATTGAATGGATTTTTAAGGTGTACTTTTCAAATTCTAGATGTCGATTGGTAAAATGGCTGCGACGGTGGAGCTGTCTGGATTCCCTCAGTATGTAAGTACCAAGTACCTACCTAAAGACCCTTCGGCGGATAACTTCAGTAGGCCTACTAATAGAGCTATAGTAATTCTGTCAATATGTCGCGGATTGTCGCGTTTGACAGCTTCTCGAGCCTGTCGCTACTTACCTACATAGTAGGCCTACAGTTAGAGTCAGCTTCAGTGCTTCTAGAAGGTAGGTACAAATCAATTAACTAACTGTACTAATACCTAGCGATCTCAGCCAGTCAGTTTATCGTTTTTTATTTTGGTCCTATTTCACGGAAGACAGAAGACTAAAGGGACGCAGTTATGCGTTAGAATGAAATACAAATACACCGCGCTCACTCTTGCGCATAACTGCGTCCCTTTCCTGCTGATGCATGCCTGAAATACCTGCTAGTCAACTTTGATTTAGTAATGTAATGAATTTAATCTTATTATTGTTAAGATCACCAATAATAGCTCATATATGTCCCTAATGAGGGGCTCGAGTCTACTCTGGTATCAGGGTAAATAGACCTTAATCAACTCTTTTTATTATTATTACTAAGCTTTATACATCCAACGCATCTAATAAAGTTGTGGTTTAGTTATTTTATTTCTTTTTTTTTTGTGAAGTCTGGTCACAGGCAAAAACCTCCTCCATCTGTTTCCATCTCTGTCTGTCATCTGCAGCGCTCAACCAATTCTCTCCGGCAATTTTGATTAAGTCATCTGCCCATCTCTTCTTCTGTCTTCCTATGTGCCTTTTGCCTGTTAGTCCAGGCCACTTTGTTACGAGGTAGGTCCATTTGTTGTCCTTGCATCTAGCTGTGTGTCCCGCCCACCCCCACTTTTGACTCAAACCGAATTGCAGTGTCCATTATCTTAAGCCGCGATTAGACTACACAATTTGTAGGACACTTTTATTATTATTATTATTATTATTTTAAGGACAGGCAGCAATTATGCTGATAGGTCCTGAACAGTGTTGGTTGGTTTGTATTTAATATTTTAATTATTATTATTTTATGAAGGTATGTTAGAGTCACATCACACGCGCACAGTTTTAGATATACAGTCTTTGTTAGCACTACACCATTTCATTTTTTCAGTTAGGATCCTTAGTAAGGACAAGTGTAATTGCAGTAAGGCTCCGATAATTAGGACACTAACTGCAATTACACTTGTCCTTACTAAGGAACCTAACTGAAAAAGTGTCCTTCAAATTGTGTAGTTTAATCGCGGCTTAAGTTCTTTTGCGGATGTCTACATTTCTGGTTTTATGGATTCTTCTTATTTATTTATTTTAAACGAAATTTACAGTATGACAGCAACTAACATTACTAAGGCACTGTAAACTTAATTATATACAGATATACAATACAATAATAAAAGAGGAACATTTTATAATGTTTCATCATATCTCAAACATGTAATGTTCAGACTATCTATCGAGTCCAAAAATAGGTCAATAGGCTTTTTAGGCTTAGTTTCAATAGGCTTTTTTTCTATAGCAGGTTGGCATGATAGGATTTTATTCTTTACTTTTTCGGTATGTCTGGCTTGCATAAGTTAAGCATGGGAGGATACAAGTATCCATTATAACTTTTTTTGTTTTCAGATCATAATTTCCTTTAAGAATTTCCTTATTTGCCCAGTATTTCTTCCACTCTGTATTGTCTTCTGTCTACTTCATTTTCATTACAGTTTGCTTTAAAAGATAGCACCTTTCCTAAGTACTCATATTCTTCAACGCTATAAGCAGATTGGTCTATAGTTGTCAATATCTAACGGGTTTCCTTTATCTAATTGGTTTATCTGCATGCGGTCGCAAGACCATATTAAGCAGGTTTGATGTAAGGGATTTTTTTTGTTTATTGAATAATTTATTTCAGGTTACTTTGGAAGACCTTGCACGTGGCTTGGATAAATGTCTCAAGTCTGACAGAGTGGGCACTTTTATAATTCGTGATTTGTCTACTGACACCCCATCTCAAACGCGCCTCGTCGCATTGGACTTCAAGAACGACAATGATGCTGTAGAAGCCCAACGTATTCTTGACCAATATGAATACACACTTTCAAATAGTGAGTTTGTTACTTTTTTTATATACTAGCTTTCTGCCGCGGCGCTGCTCGCGTTATTAGTTTTTCCCGTGGGAATGAGGCATTTTCCCGCGGTAAAAAGTAGCCTTTGTTACTTTCCATCCTTTCAACTAACTCTATGCCGAAAATGAAGTCAAGGACAAACAAACAAACACACTTTCGCATTTATAGTATTAGTATGGATATAGTATGGAATTATAATATTAGTGTGTTTTTTAAATCAAACAAAGCACTTATTACACTATTCAATTTCAAGACATTCTAAGTAAGACTGTCAAACTCGCTAATAAGACCAGCTTGTTAGTGCTTATAGTGAACAGTAATCCCTGTTGACTACATCAGAAGATATGTTGAGGAGAGTGAGTGCAGAAATAGTAATCCTAATTTCCTTTTTACTGCTTGATGCTAAATAAAAAAAAATCTGATTGTATTTCAGACCATCGCTGTATGTAGGTCATAGTGAGTAGTTTAATGGAAAATATTGTTTTTTTTTCTTATTACAGACAGACAGTACACTTTAAAAGCAGTGTTAATCAGAGATTCGGCCTCACCTGAAAGGATTGAACGAAATACTTCCCCAGAGCAACCAGTCTACAGCAACGCTGTCATGATCTACAACCGTCAACGGGCTGAAGTTGATAAACGTCATGAGAACATTGATGCAAGTATCATATCATATAGGCCAAGTGCTAGCGACCAAATTGGTCATGTGGCTTCAGCTGTATTGAAACTCCGTTAGCTACTTCCCTGAACAACCTTTTCCTATAATCTTTGTGCTGGCAGGCCGCGGGCGGGGGGTGCGGGTGTAGTGGGGTGGGGAGAACAAGGAAACTACTGCAGCGTCTTCAGGAGATTTATTGATGCAGCCATTCAGAGCAATGACGGGAATGAAAAAGGATCGATAATGTCAATTTTCTGCTTATATAGTTCAGAAGGCTTTGGATAGATGGTGCTACGAGACACAAAATAATTTAACAGAGGGACTCGAGCCTACCCTGAAATCAGTCTAGCTAGGCCTTTGGTCAACCATGCTAGCTCAGTGTGGGTTGGTCAACATTACATACAACCTTTGAATTACTTCGCAGATGTGTGCAGGTTTCATCATGGTGCTTTCCTTCACTGTAAGAGAGTCAAATAAACGTACATATGAGATCGAAAACACATTTCGAGGTTAGCACCCGTGCCTACCAAATGAAAGTTAACGGCCCTAGCCATTTGGCCACCGACGTTCTTAATGATAGTTATTTATTTTTATTTATTAGTTTATTTTATTTAATTATATAGGAGGAAACTATGGTGCTGCGAAAACAGTTGCTGATTTTGAACAAGAAGGCCAAAGTCAAGAAGGCAGCAAAGAAGTTGAAGAAAACCAAAAAGGTATTTTTTAGGGTTCATACCTCAAGAAATAAAAACGGAACTCTTGTCTGTCCGTCTGTTTGTCAGCGCCAATTTCCATAGAAACTACTGGATCAATTGAGTTGAAATTTGGTACAGGTATGTAAATCCGTGACTCAAAGAAGGACTGACTTTTTATTTTTTATTTACTTAATAAGACTTGTAGTATTAAATAATTAATTTTAAACAGGGAGGCCACAAGCCCTAAGTATAGGTACCTTGAGAAAAAAGTTTTTAAACTATAACTTATGGTTGTGATATTGAGATAATCAATTTTTTTAAGTAGTAAATAATCATAGAAATATTTTTGAAGTTATTTATGAAACTAGGCGAAAATTACCATTCCCCCATTATCTCTCGCCACTAAATGTAACTTTATT
Source organism: Teleiodes luculella (assembly GCA_948473455.1). Lineage (NCBI taxonomy): Eukaryota > Metazoa > Arthropoda > Insecta > Lepidoptera > Gelechiidae > Teleiodes > Teleiodes luculella. Next base: position 6,469,487 of record OX419607.1, read on the forward strand.
TGACTTATCTAAGTGACCGAAAGTGTCCAAAAGTTAAAAATAAATCATTTCATTTCATTTCATCTCCAAAACTACTGGACCAAAAACAGAAAAAAAAAACTCCATATTCCAGAAATCTAAGAAACGCTCTGAGAGTGAGTCTTCAGGGTCTGACAGCGATGAGGTTAAAAAGCGGAAGAAGAAGAAGAAGAGGCGAGCTCGCTCCTCAAGCAGCTCCAGTTCCTCGTCGTCTACCGAACCAATGAAACCGGGCAGGTAATACTACAATACAATACTACAATAAACACAGACAAATTGTAGGTATCTATTTATATAGCAATAAAGTATTGTCCATAAAACAATACCTACTGGAAAATATAATGAATTTACAGTTTTTATATGCACCGACGTCACCCTAACTTAGTTGGTAATACTCCTGCCTTAAAAGCACGAGGGCTCAGTTTCGACTTGTGTTAGGATGTTGCTTATTCCTTTGTATGCATATCGGCTGTCTGATACCCATAGTACTACAGGCTCTGCCTAGTTTGGGGTCAGATTGCCGTGTGTAAAATTTCAAAATTTATCCGACATAGACACAGAGAAGTTATTTGTATACTAAGATTAAAATTGTTATATTTTAAAATGTAGACGTTAATATTAAGTTATTATTTTGTTAAGTTGGTAAGTTAGTAAGTCCTTCTTTTTTTGCCCATAACACAGGGATTTATTTACCCTAGCTTGGGCACGAAAATTATACACCTGTTATTTTTAGTCTAGATTATTATTTTGTACAATGATATTTGAAATAAATTATTATTATTATTATTATATATATCAATAAGTAGACACAGCACTGCACTACTTCTTTTGTGTATTCTCTACCTTATGGTATTGCCTGGTAGAGATCGCTACAAGCGATAAGGCCGCCTTTGCGTACCTACTCTATTTACTTGTGTTGATATTGTTATTGTTTTCTTTTGTGTGCAATAAAGTGTTTTTACTTTACTTCCTTACAAATTACACATACAAAGAAAACGATGGGTTTCAACAGGCGAACCATACAGGCAGGCAATACCACGCAAGACTACCATCTATACAGTCCTCCTATGAATGTTAAGCAAACTTATCCTTTTGCGAGTATTGGTTCTAGTTCATAAACTACTCATAAAACTATTGATTACTTACTGCCATTATCAGAAACAATTACGTGTTTCGTAAGCGACAAAAGTTGATTCTGCCGTGGAATGCCCCCGCTATGGTTATCTCGGCACCCGTAAGAATGTCAGTTTGTACTTTTTTTTTTTTTTTTATGGCACTAGAGATCTTTGTGCCAGTGTCAGGTAATGAGTATAATATTTACAAACAAAGGTAGGGAAACCCAACGCGCAAAATCTTAAACCTGTAAAAACCCTTAGTGATTTTCAAAGGACAGTTAGGTAGTACATTATACTTATCTTTAACTATACAGAAAATTTACAATCATATATACAAAAATTAAATCTTTATATTATTAAGCAATATAAATGATGATAATACATTTAAGAATTTTGTACTTTATTGCAGCTCTAAAAGGATACGTACTAGTTCGGGCACCTCTCACTCGTCGACAGATCGCAAGAGGCGCCATCTTGAAATAGCAATACCTGCAGACAGGTTAGTTAACAAATCACTACATAGTATAAAACAAAGTCGCTTTCTCTGTCCCTATGTCCCTCCCTTTGTACGCTTAAATCTTTAAAACTACGCAACGGATTTTGATGCGGTTTTTTTTAATAGATAGAGTGATTCAAGAGGATGGTTTATATCTATAATACATGCATAATATACTCAAGAATAACCCACAATAACCATTTTCCCGTGCGGAGCCGGGGCGGGTCGCTAGTATTTAAATAAAATTTACACAATTGTTATTTATTAATTTATTTTTCAGGCAACGGGGTCCATAGATACTATCATGGTTCAAGAAAACAAGGTCTAACAATTAGACCACGTGACTGACACAAGCCTACGTCATTCTACGTCATTTTGCCTGTTCGTCCTTGTCGAATGCGTGTAATAGACAAGTTGAGGATGAACAGCGCAAAATGACGTAGGCTTGTGTCAGTCACGTGGTCTAATTGTTAGACCTTGTTTTCTTGGACCATGGATACTATAATACTATAACTATTACTCGTATTAAAGTATAAAGGTAAAAGTATAACGCTCAATAAAGTCGCATATACGAAACACTCAACTTTTTCTTTTTTGTAAGGGTTTATTGGGAAGCAAATCTTTTAGCAATTTATTTGAATTGACTCGGCATACCCTTTCATTATTTGCCAAGTCGTCACTAGAATTCTGTAATGTTAATTCCATTCTTCGCCACTATTCTTTCAATATGAATTTTCAAAGGACGATGACCATTTTTAGGGTTCCGTAGCCTAATGGCAAAAAACGTAACCCTTATAGATTCGTCATGTCTGTCTGTCCGTCCGTCCGTCCGTCCGTCCGTATGTCACAGCCACTTTTTTCCGAAACTATAAGAGTTATACTGTTGAAACTTGGTAAGTAGATGTATTTTGTGAACCGCATTAAGATTTTTACAAAAAATTAGAAAATAAACAATAAATTTTGGGGGGTCCCCATACTTAGAACTGAAACTCAAAAAAAATTTTTCATCAAACCCATACGTGTGGGGTATGGATAGGTCTTCAAAAATGATATTGAGGTTTCTAATATCTTTTTTTTTTCTAAACTGAATAGTTTGCGCGAGAGACACTTCCAAAGTGGTAAAATGTGTGTCCCCCCCCTCTAACTTCTAAAATAAGGGAAGGATAAAACTAAAAAAAATATATGATGTAAGTACATTACCATGCAAACTACCAACGAAAATTGGTTTGAACGGGATCTAGTAAGTAGTTTTTTTTAATACGTCATAAATCGTAAACCGCAATTTCCCTTTCACTATTACTAAAACATCGATCAAAGTTACAACGAACTACAAGAACTTTTATATTATGTTACTTGCTGATTCGGAACCCTTCATGGGCGTGTCCGTCTCGCACTTGGCCGCTTTTTTATATGAGCCCCGTCCCCTCCTATCTTTTGTATGTGTCAATAGGTTCTTATGGATCTATAGAAAGGCTAGTAACTAGATTTAACTTCATGATCAATGGGATTTGAAAATTGAATGCTTACAATCTGTTATTTTGGGTACCAATATTAATAGCAAAACGATATTTTTTTTTCGGATTATCCCGCGTCTTTGGAAGATGTCGCCATAGTAAATAGTACCTAATCACATAGCTAAGACGCATATAGGGGCATATTACATTATCAAAGATCTATGATCATATATATGATCATATATTTGATCCTATTTATTTGACAATTTGAGTCAAATCTAGGTATTACACTATAAAAGTTCTTTGATCCTATCTCACGTACTATTGTTTCGGCATTTGACAGATTGATGACAGGTATTGACGTTAGGGTTACCAGATCTCAGCGAATTCGAAGACATCGTAATTTTTAGTATGGCTTGTTTTCTGTTATTTAAAATTTGGACAGCAAGATTATGCAAGTATATAATTAGAAAAAGAATTACATTACAATATTTGAAACATAATAACGAACAAGAAATTAAAAACTCTTTGTTTTTATATTTGCTTTTAAATTCCGAGTAGAAAAAATAAAAAGTAATATGACCGTATTGGATCCAATCTAACAACAAATGTCAAAAATCTATGATCAAAGATCAAATTGAATCATATGTCTATATTACACTGTCAAATATCTTTGACTCATAGATCTTTGAGTCTCTTTGATCAAAGATCTTTGATAATGTAATATGCCCCATAATAGTGAGATACATTTAAAATCTGTTGGTCGATGTTATTAGTTTATTGTTTTTAGGGGGGACGTTTTGACACATCATCCTTTATTGCCTTTTATTGAGTGTTATTGTAAATGTAAATAGTGCAACCTTCTTATTACCTAATAGACTGTTAAAGAGTGACTCGTGTCAAAACAGAAGAAGAAACTAAAGAAAAAAAAATAAATAAAAATATCGTAAGTAAAAGCTCGTTTTCACGTTTAATTTAGATTTTAACGGAATTTATTCGTTCTAGCCCGCAAAGCAACCAACCAAAAAAGCATAGCACCGCGGAAAAGGCTCTGTAATCTATCTATTCTATTTCTATATAAAAGAAAGTCGTGTTAGTTACAACACTTATAACTCGAGATCGGCCGTACCAATTTTCATGATCTTTATTTTAATTTATTCGTCTCCATCCTGGACAACATAATATTATACTTAGGCAAATAAAATATTGATAAAGTTTTCTAAAATATAAGTTTTAAGCAAAACAAATTTTCCCATACAAAAATTTCATAATTCAAATGCAGAACGCTATTGATAAGCAGAAAAAAACACGACGCGGTTGTTTTTTTTTTTTTCGTTTGTTGCATCGTGTTTTTTGGCCTGTAATCCGAGGGCCTGTGCAGCCAGACTTTGTGTGCCAGTAGTGTAGAGTTCTTTTTTTTTTCATAAATTGGTGGGAAAACTGAAAGCTTCTACTATTCGGTACGAAAGTTAGAGTGTAATAAGTAACATAGTCAAGTGTGTTATTTTTAACTTTAGTATTATTATTTTATTGTGTATATTTGTATTTAATTGTTTATTTATTTAGTTATTTTTTATAGCCACTTAAATAAGCATCAACTAAACTTTTCTGGTGGGTGTCTTACTGTGAGAATGGACAACTACCAAAAACCTGCCTTCTAACCGTAAAGATTTTGACAAAGGCCTCCTTATAAAGGGAGAGGCCTTAGTCCAGCAGCGGGAGTATTACATGCTGTTTATTTCGATCTTTTTCTGCTTGGCAATGGGGATGGGGTTCACAGCAGCGGTTGTTGGTTACGCGCCGGGAACGACACTGCATTGTTCTATTTTATTTAAATAAAGCAAGCAAGCAATCGCGCAGTGGACGGATGGACGGATGGACGGATGGATGTTAGGTTCATGTTAGGTTGTTTACTATTACAACACGTACTCTAGCGCGGCGTGTTGGGCATCGCAGTTGTTTTTGATAAGACGCCGGGAACCACAAGGCGGCGTCCTTCATACCTTATTACCGGGGTAGTCAATAGCAACAACTGCGATCCCTGATCCGTCGTCTAAGCAGTGAACTGTCGGAAGTGTTGACTAATAATAAATTGAAAATTCGGCAAATAAATTAACAAAACATTTATTGTTTCTGTGCCGGCACGAAGTTCGCCGGGTCCGCTAGTTTGGTAGGTACCTATATTTATTGTGAACCTGTAATGTTGCGGATAAAAGATTTTTATTTATTTATTTATTAAAAAAAAAAACCGCATAAGACTATTAACCTAGTTGGCAGTAGGCCTGCCTACAAAGCACAGAGTTGCGGGTTCGAATCCCGCCCAGGGCAAGCGTTCGTTCATGTGATGAGCACTTGTGTTTGCCTTGTGTCTGGATGTTGTATATTTATATAATGTATGTATACCAGCTATCTGATGTTACTCAGGATAAATGTAGCTTTCTAATGGTAAAGGGATTTTGAAATCGGTTCAGTAGTTTTTAAGTTTATTTATTACAAACATACACACGCACACACACAAAATTACAAATCTTTCCTCTTCATCATGTTAGTATGATTAATTGTTTAGGTCAATGACGCGCAGAAAATCCCCAAGGCCGTCTTGGGATCATTACTCGCCTCCGCGCTCTTCGGGCGAGCGCCGCTCTAGGGACGCGCGCCGTTCGAGACACTCGCCGCATGGACGATACTCGCCGCAAGGACGACGACACTCGCCGCATGGACGATACTCGCCGCAGAGACGACATTCGCTGCACGAACATCACCAGTCGCAAGGACGATATTCGCCGCAAGGACGATATTCGTCGCAAGGACGACACTCGCCGCAAAGACGCCATTCGCTGCACGAACGTCATCCGTCGCAAGGGCTACACTCGCAGCACGAACGTCGTCGTTCGTCGCACGGCAGAAGAGAAGTTCAGTCCTCTAGGCGCCATTCGTCTCCTTATGATATGAGGTAAGTGCTGTTGCTTCGTTCACCATTAGCCTTTTATTATTAACCATTAGCCACTAAACAGTCTAATTTAATACAATATGTATTACTTGTGGGATACATTGTGTTTTCATGCGATGGCTAAATCAATCTATTTATTTAAAACATAAAAGATTTTTAATATTAATATGATTACTGATGTTGTTAGGTTAGCTAATTACGTAATAAACTAACAACTTAAGACAGAAGGACCCTTGAGTAGAGACTGAATAAATTAACCGACTTAGTATTATATGAATTTCACAACTTTTTACGGTAGAAGAACTGAATTGCGAGACTTGGTTTTTTACAAGTTGTGTTTTTGATGGCATATGTTATTTCTAGAATCAGGTAAACAAACACATTCATAAATCATAGAACCAACTGAATGTACTGATACTTGAATGGTGGTATTTGAAAGTGCTAAATATATATAGTGAGTCCTGGGGGGCTGATGTTCTGTACTAAATCTGCTTGCTATTTACGTTTCTTCGAGGGTCTGCCAGCCATTTGGAATGTTTTCTTGCTCCTCTTCTTCTATAGAAAAAAAATTACTGCTGAAAAAACAAATAACAAAGAGTATATCTTAAAAAAAGTTCCAAAAACAATATTTTCGCGAAACGTCACCGACTGAAGAATAGTATTTAGTTTTGTTATGATTCACTTAATGTTTCCATGGTGACTGCGTTTTGTTTATCATGGCGACTGCGGTTTATTTGTAAGTGCCATTAGAATTTAACGAAATTCTCCATAATCTGAATTTTGCAGATATAAGTAGTAATATGTTTTCGACTCGAAATCAATCTTTATGTTTTGTTATTCATATAAGGTTTCGTGACGAAATTATTAAATAGAAGATGTAACGCCAAAATGTTTGGCAAGGTCACCCCGCCTTCTACTATACGGTAGGTATGCCAAATTACGTATTTTGCGATAATTTCCTATAGTTTTATCGTATCGTTTAAAAAAATGTGCGCATTGTATGCTGTCGTCAATGACCTTTTGTTCGGATTAATATGAGACAAACCATAACAGAGACGTCGACTGTAAAAAAAAATAAAAATAAATTAAATAAAATGTTTTTATTTCAAACAGAGTCCATAATACAAAAATCAATAATATCATTAATTACATAAAAATTACATAAAATTTATTAATATTAAAATAAAAAGAAGGTAAAAAACTAAATTAAAAATTAATATTTCAATTAAAACTACAAAAATTAATAAATCTAATTTAAATATCTGCCGGTGGCTGGGACCTGGGCACCAGCATATGCGCTTGCGCCCAGTGCCGCAGCATGGGGTAGCCCGGCTTGTCGCTGAGGACTCGTAGCGAGGCGATGAAAACCAAAAAAAAAACAAATGGGTATAGATATGAGCGCCGCGCCGGCGCGCCGTGAAAAAACGTCGGCGCGCCGATTTCCAAATTTTTTCACAATTTTCATTATAAATAATTGATTTTATGAATTTTTTACATTATTTTATAACAAATCTATCAATTAATTTGTCTATTGTTGCTACAAATTAAGATTTTCTTCGCTTATTTTGCTTTCAAAGCAGCCGACATCTACTAGTTAGGTAATGTCCCGAGGCTGCAATGCGAAAATTCTGAAAATATTGGATTGTTATTGTTGATAATGTAGGATTGACAACAGACAGTGAGAAAAGAACAAAATAGACATTATTTTTTACTTACTTCCTAAAATTTTCTTTGGTCAAGAAAGAACAAGGTCACGCCGCCGCCGACGCCGCCGACCCAAACCCTATCGGCGCTCATATCTAAATGGGTGTATTATTTGTCGGCAGGTCGTCAGGCGGGTACCCGCGCGATAGTGAGGCGGTGTTGGTGGACCGCTCTAACACGCGTGACGCGGCCGACCGCCGCTGCAGGGAACAAGTGAGTGCTAACAAACAACAAGAGGCAATATGAGCTCATCTTTGCCGTGGCCGCTAAAATCTCTAAATTTAAGTCTCTTTCATTCATTTGAGAATGGAAAAGGATGGGGAGATGAATGAATTTAATTCTGAATGAATTATATTTAAAATAAGCAGCGCAGCTGTCAAATTCAGCTTAATTTAGTCGGGATGTTTTTAAATTCCTGCTAAATTACGCGTTAAATCGAAGTTTGACGCGTCTAAATGTAGGTTGGCAATCACCTGTCCCTTTTTGTTCTTAAGAATGTGAAAGAGACTTAAATTTAGATATTTTAACGGCCACGCAGAATTGAGCCCAATGCCACAGTAAAACCAGTAAGTCTTCATACAGACGTGCCGCTGTTGGTTTGAATGCGTGCGTCCGCGCCGCGCGCCGTGTAGGCATGCGCTGTCACGCACACACTAGCATACAATAAGGGGGGGGGGGGCAGTATGGGCTAAATGCAAGCGTGTGCGTGACGGCGCGTGGCTACACGGCGCGCTCACGTTCAAAGTGATGCGGCCAGTTGGTATGGAGATAACTTACTCTTCGGGGTCTTACATAGCGCCTAGCGCCATTCACAAGTACTTGATATTTGGTTGTTATTAAAAAAGAAGTAGGTTGTCAAAATGCGTCTGTATGGAGTGACCGCCCAGTGATATAAGTTCAATGGTTGTACATTATTTTTTTATTAATTTTCAGTTGGAAGAAGGCGAAGTAGACGAAGAAGGAGCCTACGAAGAAGACATAGAAGAGAGAAGAAGCTCGTCGCCAGAATACAGACTAAGAAGAGAAGAATACTTCACAGGTCAAGTTCTCGAAAGCACGATGCCGTCGCCATGGGTTGAATACATCGACCCAAATAAAATTAAGAAGGAAGGAGAGGCTAAACCAAAAGTAGTCTCACCTAACCCCAGATTCGTTCTATCCACCAAGAAAGTTATGTGGCAAATGAGAAGCATCATCAAATCCGTGGATGAAGATCGCAGGGAGTATTTTGAACATATTTTAAACATCATCCTCAGACTGCGGATGAAAGATATGTTGGAACATAACAAGGACTATGTTCATTGGAGGTAAGTAGTTCATTTGTATACGTTCTGAGAATTTTGTTTTGGATTTACTTGTTTTTACCAGGAGTCCTAAGATACAGGGTTTACCTAGTTTAGGCTCCTGTCTCCCCACTTTTTATAGGTATTTGTAACTTGGTTTTATTGATTTGTTATAATGTGTGGGAGAAAATAAACATTATTATTATTATTATTATTTTATCGCCGTCCACATGATATTTTAAGCTTTTCGAGTTAGTGTTTTTTAAAGGGTGGGGGCGCCACTTGGCACCTGTAGGCCCCTTAACCCTATAGGCAAAACAACTTTATAAAATGCATTCGTTTTCGACTTTATGTTGAGGTTATAAGATTATTGCGGTTATAGATTGAGGGGAAAAACGGTTCTTGAATGGCGGCCACGCGCCAGAAGACGTAGCGTGGGCAGGCCCCCCACAAGGTGGACCGACGATCAGAAGGCTTACATAGTGACATTAGAGCCATAGCAGTTCTGTCACTATGTCGCGTTTGATAGCTTCTCGAGCCTGTTGCTACTTACATAGTAGGCCTACTGGTAAGGGTCGCGGGAAGCCGCTGGATGCGGGCAGCGCGGGACCGATCGTTCTGGAGATCCTTGGGGGAGGCCTTTGTCCAGCAGTGGACGTCTACTGGCTGAAATGATGATGATGATATAAGATTAAAATTAAGGTGTCAATATAGTGGCCACACTGCCTTGTAAAGGTTGAAAGCTGTTAAGTAGACCTTTTAGATTTACAACTCTAAAATAATCATCATCATCATCTCAGACGTCCATTGCTGGACAAACGCCTCCCTCAAAATAATAATAATAATAATAAAATTAAAATATTCTTTATTAATAATATTCATACAGGACGTACAGTTATTGTGCCCGCCAAATTGTATATAGTATGGCCATTACCGCTGTGCACCTCTCTGAGGTATGCGCGGCGAGGTGGGAGCCGGGGAAAAAAGAGCATGAGTTCACATGAGATCAACACACGACACGACACGACACGACGACGAGTTTACATTTGTAAGGCAAGACTTGTGGCGGAACGGTGCTCCCCCACCTCGCCGCGCATACCTCAGAGAGGTGCACAGCGGTAGTGGCCATGGTCCAAGAAAACAAGGTCTAAGTTAGAGCACGTGACTGACACAAGCCTACGTCATTTTGCGCTGTTCATCCTTGTCTATTAACACGCATTCGACAAGGAACAGCGCAAGATGACGTAGGTTTGTGTCAGTCACGTGGTCTAACGGTTAGACCTTGTTTTCTTAGACCATGAACACTCCGCTTTTTCGTCGGGGGTAAAAAATGCATTAGTTTTCGACTTTATGTTGAGGTTATAAGATTAAAATTAAGGTGTCAATATAGTGGCTACTGCCTTGTAAAGGTTAAAAGCTGTTCTTCCTCCTCCCTCATTGCGTCGTTTGTCCTCAATGCTGAGGGTCGTAGTCGTGGTCTCTCTGAACGATTTTCGTCTGGACTATTTTCCGCCAGATCACTCTATCTTCGGCCACGTGGATCGCATCACAAACTGTGGTGTTAAGTAGACCTTTTACATTCCCAACTAGACATGCGCAAAACAGTACGTTTTAGTGCCATATCACATTACTTTCGAAAAGGTGATATCACCCCGTACCATTACACATCACCCGAAATGTTGAATGAAATTTGTTACTTAGTACGAAGAAAATTAAATGCTCTGTAGTATTCTGTACATTACCTGCGCGCGACAGCATTAACTCGAGTTAGATATCACACAAAAAATTTGTTTTTGTTTTTATTTTTTACTAACTGACCCGAAAGAAGTTGATTTTCTTCTATAATAGCTAATGTGTGATGTGTACGTGTACTGGTTACAATAGTCGCGTAATGTGTGATATTCCATTACCTTTTAGGGTGATATTACTTTTGTGATATCATACGCATTACCTACACATCTCTATTCCCAACCGTACAATAGTGTATGTGTGTCAGGGTGGTGTTGGAGCTGTACCGCGAGCTGTACCCTGCTGAGCAGGACGGCGCGCTGGCGGCCGCCATCGACACCGCGCTCAAGCAGGGCGCGTTCGACCCACACCGCCCCGACGACCACACACGACTCGAAAACACCAAACTGCCCGGTACATACCTACAGCCGTGGTCTAAGAATGAATGAATAAATGAATGAATGAATGAATGAAAACTTTATTCGTTTGAAACATGGTACCTACATAAGAAGATGGTAACATTATTGTATAGCGCGTTTCACATATTTCGCCTGATTGAGGCATACGAATTTTTATGATCAAGAATTAAAGAAGAAGAATTAAAGAAAGAAGAAAATAAAACTAGGTCTAACCATTAGACCACGTGACTGACACAAGCCTACGTCATCTTGCGCTGTTCATCCTCGTCGAATGCGTGTAATAGACAAGGATGAACAGCGCAAAATGACGTAGGCTTGTGTCAGTCACGTGGTCTAACGGTTAGACCTTGTTTTCTTAGACCATGAGCTATACCATATCTAAAGCAAATAAATTATTATTACTAGCGACCCGCCCCGGCTCCGAACATTTTCCTTATAAAATTAGTTCCGTGGCGAGTGTTTTTATTTCTCTGGTTGGGCTTTACAATCAATTATAAAGATATTTTCTCTAAAAAACGAAAGTCGGCTCTACTAGATCATTTATTACAATGTTCCCTATTACTAAACATCCCCCTTATTCATAAACTATGCCCAAGTTGACAATATACAGGGTGGAATTTTCAAAGCGCTCCTCCAGGGCAAGTACCATAAATAATGAAGTAAGCAAATTTTACTCAAAGGAAACATTCGATTATTTTTAAAATAAAGGAAAACTGCATTCAAAGATTTTTGAAAATATGCCTACAACATCCGGGAATCGAACCGGTTAAAATCCGAAAAAATAACACCCTGTATTTTTATGGCATCAATCGATAGGTTTAATCGTGAGGACCAAATTTGTCTAACAAACATACTAAATTAAATGAAAGGATAAAAAGAAAAAAAGAAAAACCATATTTTGATGAAGTTATTTTTATTGTCTAATGATAAAATGTATGGAAAAGAAGGGAACACTAACTTGTTAGTTGTTCGAAATGAGCACCATTCTGATCAATGCATAAAAAAAACATTCTGCATTGCAATTTTGCGGCCAATATTATTGCAAATTAGATAGGATTAGTTCTTCATAATCACAATTAAATACGTAACAGCGTCTTTTCTTGCATTTCCTTTAATTTGACTAAGTATGTTTGTTAGACAAATTTGGTCCTCGCGATTGACCCTATCGATTGATGCTATAAAAATGCAGGCAGTTATTTTTTCTGATTTTAGCCGGTTCGATTCCCGGATGTTGCAGGCATATTTTCAAAAATCTTTAAATGCAGTTTTCCTTTATTTTAAAAATAATTGAATGTTTCCTTTGAGTAAAATTTGCTAACTTCATTATTTAGGGTACTTCCCCTGGAGGAGCGCTCTGAAAATTCCACCCTGTATATTGTATGTGAGGTTTTATTGGAATTGTGATTCGGATAATCATTATACTTAATTTCTTTCAGAGGACTTAACTGTATTCCTTCCATTCATATCGGACAAAAAGAAGATGGATGAAGATAAGGAGAATAAAGCTAAGAACGACGAAGACGTGGTGGTCTTGGAAAAGAAAATAGATTTGGTTGTTCTTGATGCTGGAGGTTCGTATGCTATATATAACTCTAGCTTCCCGCCGCGGTTCCGCCCGCGTTCAGTCTTTCCCGTGGGAATGAGGTATTTTCCCGCGGTAAATCAAGCCTATGTTCATTCCCAAGGTCTATTCTATCTCTGTGCCAAGTTTCACCAAAATCAGTTCAGTAGTTGCGGAGCCCATTCAATTATTAGGAATATTTTAGGTATTTTTTTACACCTTGCGTTACCTTATAGAAGCTTTAGTAGGGATCCCCAATTTAAAAAAATAAATAAATATTGCCTATGTTACTCAGGGTGAATGTAGCTTTCTAATGGTAAAAGAATTTTTGATTTTTGTAGTTTTTGAGTTTATTCATTACAAACATAACACACACACACACAAATACAAATCTTTCCTCTTTAATATTAGTATAGATTGAATTTAAAAAATTAAAAACTTCCGCCACAAAACCATTACTTGATCCTTTCAACAACTAGAAAAGAGTTGATAATCTTGATAATCTCCAAATGGCTGAAATATTTTCTTGAAATGATCCAGTTATGTTATGACGCTATGAACACTCGATTGTGACACAGTTCAAACAAAAAAAAACTAGATCAAAATCGGCGCATCCGTTTAGGAACTACGATGCCACAAACATACAGACACACACATCAAACTTATAACACACCTCCTTTTCGTTGGGGATTAAAATAGGCTGCTTGACTCACTCAGACTTACAACCTCTGTGGTCGAGTGGTCAAATACCCACCTTTACCTCACGTTACAGAGGTTCCGGGTTTGAATCCCGGTTGGGACTCGTCGAACAAATATCACTTTGCTTTTTGAGAGTTTCCCCAGTTTGGTTAGGACATTGCATTGAATCACCTGATTGTCCGTAAATAAAGATGATTCCGTGCTTTGGAAGGCGCGTAAAGCCGTTGGTCCCGGTTACTATCTACGGATGTAGTCGTTACTTGAGCCATGTCAGAAGCCGTAGGCGGCTCAATGATGCTGACACCAGTAGGGCCTACTATGTAAGTAGCGACACGCTCGAGAAGCTGTCAAACGCGACATATTGACAGAACTGCTATGGCTCTAATGTCACTATGTCGCGTTTGACAGCTTCTCGAGGCCTGTCGCTACTTACATAGTAGGCCTACATACACCTCATAGTAGGTTAACCGCGAAGACCTACTCGCTAAGTGAAGCGATTGGCTAAAGCGGGCTACACACGCTGATGAATCCAACAAGAAAACAACACGAGAAGACCCGTGGAAGTCATATATGTATGAGCGATTAAAGACTAAACAAAACATTCTCAAAATTATGACAAAAAAGTTGTTAAACTTATTGTCTAGGATACGCATGGAGTACAGAACCAATGGATAGCGCGTCCGCACGCTTTTGCTTAGAAACAAAGTCACCAATTTGCGCGGGGGGAGAGGTGATCTGCGCCGGCTGCAATTGGCCGACGCGTGGCTGACGCAATGACATCTGATTCACTAGTGGTTAAAAACGTGGTGAGGTACGCAAGATATAACATATGTTTGGCGTGTGCGGTCGCCCCCGCAAGCGTTCTCCATTGGTTCTGTACTCCATGAGGATACGGGACCGTTCCCTAGTCTCTTCACGGGTCGCGCGATCTATAAGTACGTTTATTACCTATCTGACATACATAGTACAGGCTCTGTCTAGTTTGTGGTCAGATGGCCGTGTGTGAGATGTCCTCACAAATATTATATTTTATTTGTAAAGACCCTCCAGTTTCTGGCCGACAATGTTAAAGTGGTTGTCTTGCTTATTCGTCTAGTTAGTCATTTGTTTTTTAACCCCCGACGAAAAAGAGGGGTGTTATAAGTTTGACGTGTGTGTCTGTCTGTCGTGTCTGTCTGTGGCAACGTAGCTCCTAAACGGATGCACCGATTTTGATCTAGTTTTTTTGTTTGGGTGTCACAATTGAAAGTGTTCTTAGTTATGATCCACAAAAATATCTTCAGCCATTTGAAGATTATCAGCTCTTTTCTAGTTGTTAAAAGGATCAAGTAACGATTTTGTGTCGGGAGTTATATATTTTTTTAATTCAGTGTTATTAATTTTAGATATCTAATAGTTTAAAAATATCTTTTCCAGCTGAGGACGATATAAAGTTGGACGCAGTTGATAAAACTCAGGTTGCACAATCCACAACCGCAACCCAACAGACATGTAAGGAACCAGAACCAGTGCCAGTAAAAATTGAGCCCGACCTTACCCTGGTCAAAAAAGAAAAAGATCCTGTGGATGAAATTCCCGAAATACGCGTTAAAGAAGAAAAGGAACCTACGAATGATGTCCCAGAGAAAGAAATGAAGACAGAAAAGGATGAAAATATTAGTCATTCCAAACCAAAAAGGAAGTCAAAATCTCGGGATAAAGAGAAATCAAAGAAAAGGAAGTCTGTTCATAGACAAATTGATTTAACAATAGAAAAAACCAAAGAGACTGTAACGGTCAAGAGCGAGACCACCACTGAAGATGTACTCGTTGAAGTAAAGAAAGAGATAGTCGCTGATGACGATAAAGAAACTGAGAACATAACTGCAGGTAACGACAAAGCAACTGAAGAGAATATAATAGAAAAGAAAGAGTAATCCCAGAAATAACTGACCCAAATGAGACTAATGAAGCAATGGGGTATTTATTTTTCTAAATCTAATTCAAAAACCATTACTACCAAACCAAATTTACATTACCAAACCGAGGTATAGGTAATAATTCGTAACAATAATGGGCTCAATTCTGCGTGGCCGCTAAAATATCTAAATTTAAGTTGTTGGTCTCCTCTTTCATTCATATGGGCATCGAAAAGGATGGTAGATGAATGAATTTAATTTTGAATGAAATATTTAACATAAGCAGCGCAGCTGTCAAATTCAGCTTAATTTAGTCGGGATGTTTTTAAATTCCTGCTAAATTACGCGTAAAATTGATGTTTGACGTAGGTTGGCAATCACCTGTCCCTTTTTGTTCTTAAGAACGTGAAAGGGACATATATGGTGTTTTAATTTAAGTTAGAGAGATAAATGTAGAATCGGGCCCTATATTCGCCAAGGTTTCAAGGTCATAAAATCAAAATATTACGATTATAACAGCGTTTGTAATTAAATTAATTTGACCTCCAAATGACTTTGTGCGCTCTGCATGTGCTATAAACTATGAATACCTACACCAATATTGAATTCATTGATAATAACAAAAATGAAATTCAGACTTTCTTGCTAAGTGTCAATGAAAATGCTATAACTTTCAGATATAATAATTTGTTTGATACCGAAATAAAGTATAACGTACCCCATTGAGAAATTTTTTAGTCACTAATTTTGTAGCTGTTGATAATGATTAATGTAAATTCTCGCCTGTACTCGATGTATGACTTCGTCTTTTTTTTAGTTTTTAAGGTAGTTCGTGTTTTGCTTTTCTTTGTTATGTATTAGATCTACCATAGAACGGCACGAATAAATTTTTAAGATATCATTGAAACGTATGAGGAATTTTTTAAACTCATTCTAGTGCCAAAGAAGTAATGTCCAATTTTGTTTGTTTCCTGGGGTCAATTCCAACACAATGCTGCAAAATAAAAATAATATTATAACAAAAAATATATATATTTAAGTATATTGATTTTTTTGCAGTCATACTAAGGCCCGAACAGAAAATAAAAATCACCTCACCATATTTAAAGCCTGACCAAAGAAATAAAAAACCTGCTCTGGGGGCGGTACGTGTATATTTTCGTTTATGGCAACAATTTCAATAATAATAATTAGTTCCATTGAAATTCCGCAATATGGCGAGGCTTTTTATTTCTTTGGTCAGGCTTTAGTAATTTCAATGGAACTGTACTTAAAATGAATTACACTTTAAAACCTATTCATATAAAAATACGTGTTAGTTTTACTTGGTAAACAGGGACACGGCAAATAGTTATAAAGTATTTTATACGAGATATTATAGCAGTTAAACCTGGACCAGACAAACATAAAATTAGTTATAATTTTATTTGTGATATATTTTTAGCTTACTTTTAGAGGATTTGAAAAATATAAATATGCATACCATCACAACGTGACTATGCGAAGTCAATATTACTCAACTTGCACAGTTTTGTAAATTCGACAAGCTGTGAAGAAAGTTTCAAACGCGATATAATGACAAGACTACTGACTATAGCTCTTATGCGTACCTACACAAATATAACTGCTCTGGGGGCGTCACATGTTGTTCCTGATTTTTTTATTAGTTCCATTGAGTTTCCGCAATATGGCGAGGATTTTTATTTTTGTCGGTCGTTTGCTTTATGATCTAAATTCTTCTTTCAATACTAGCAAAGCAATGCAAGGTGAGTAATATTGACTTGACCACGATAGCAGATTTTTAGTTCTATAAAACCCTTGACGCCATGTGACGCCAGTAGGATTACTACGTAAAAAGCTACAGGCTCGAGAAGCTGTCATACGCGACATATTGACAGAACTACTATGGCTCTAATGTCACTATGTCGCGTTTGACAGCTTCTCGATTCTGTCGCTTCTTACGTAATAAGCATACAGGGTATTATTGATTTAGGCGACTAATGTCCATAAGGAAAATGACCACGGATAACAGAAGGGAGAGGATATGGCAATATGAATTAGGCCTGTGCCACCCAATTAGGCATGACGTCACAAAGTGGGCGGGGCCTAGTTCCCATTCTGTACTTCACCTTCGATTGATGCACACGTCTGCTTGCGTTCATAAAATTTTGTGTGCCGCTTTGTTCCAACTATTCAGATCGCTCCGGCGAAACTGCTGAAAAGTTTTCTTTTTACGTGTAAGTAATTTATATTCACGAATTCAACTGAATTCTTCACTAAGTGTCATCTAGCGGTGGGTAGCGATACTTTCACGAAACAAGCCAAGTGTGCGTTTTTTGTTGTAATTTGGCTACTTGCCAATAGGTGGAATTTCAAAAAATAGGCGGAGCCACGTTTTCTGCGTCCCCCACTTCCACCCCGCGCATCGCAACAACGAAAATGTATGAGAATATCCCTATTGGCATCTCCTCTCTTTTCCGTCCTCCGTGAAAATGACTAAGTCAGTAACTTAGACAACATTTTAAGAGAACGTAAAAATCTCGTAGTCTTTCGTCATATCGTTGTCCAACTTGACTACTTATTAAATATATTTAAAGTTTTAGCGCGGTAAGGTGTATTCATTAACACTTTTTCTCCTTAATTCGCTTTCCAAAACGGCATTGGTTTCGCGATTAGTTCCTATTACTTAGTTGCTGGTATTATTGCATTTTCCTGCTTATATGTTAGTGTATAAGAGATAGAGGTACAATACGAGTATTAGAACACTATAATTATGCGTAAAATAAAATTTTGCGGATGGAAATTTGAATAATGAAAGAGAATAACATGAGACAAAGCTTTGTAGAGCGTTATCTCTGTCTCACGAAGCACAAATGGGTCGTTCGGCAACTCGTCCCAAAACAAACTCGTCCCATTCGTAGTTCCAGTCCAGAAAGTTCGTTTGTTTTGGGACGAGTTGCCGAACGACCCCGTAACGCGTTATACGCGACGTAGTAGTTACGTCTTTTATCACGTTTGATTTCTCGACCTTGTCGTGCTTTACGTGGTGATCCTGCTGTTATAGTACTGACTTTTTTCTCTTCCAGTCGGGGTATACGCCTAATTGTATTGTTCTTGTACATTTAAGTTAAACCAATATGAGTAATTATAACTAAGGGCTAAAAGCATCTACGTTAAGGTTGTAAGAATTATAAGGGAGGAACCTTTTTTACTTATTATTTTTTATTATAGTATGCTGCCGTATGGTCTGCCTGTACCTTATATTGATTTCTTTGTTTATCAGTTCTACCATACAATACATGTTATGGTAGAATGTCACCTCCATCAGTTGGACGGTATTAATTTTATCTCAATGTGATCTAAATAGTCACTAAAATGTTAGATTATGTTGTAAAATAAGTAAAGTAGTTACAACTAAAATGTCTCCAAAAGAAAATGTCTACATAATGATGTACTTGTAGCATAATAAATGGATTGTAAAAATAAGAGTATCTTTCATTTTAAAATATTCCCTTTGTAATCTTCAAGACTTTTATTACTTGTAAATTGACCGAGCCAGCGCGAATACCTACGTCTCGAAACGCAAAAAATTGAAACGAAGGGTACCTATATATATGTTACCGGAAATAGTATGAAATCCAGGAATTGTAAAATTCACATCCGGAGCGCTTTAGGAAATGTGTTAAATAATATTTTGAAGATTATTTTAATACACACATTTCCTAGGAAATGTATATAAAATTCCGAACTTGTGTTAGGAAATGTATAAAACAAATGCTTTCTGTGAATAAAATGAACAAAACACGCTGTTAAACTGAGAATCAGAGTAATTTGTGAACAAAATAAATGATTAATTAATAAACTTAATCAGAATTATTTTCAAGCTTTCGTTAAGACAATACAACAATCATAATATGGTAAATATATTTTTGTCAGGCTACTTATTAACTGACGTTTAAAGCTTAGTTAGTATTAATTAATCTTTGAAGACCCGCCATAGTATAATAAAAATCAGAAAACAATAATGAATAATAATAATAGTGGTTCTATTTATTTCTCGTTTATTTCTGTAAGCCTCCCAGATAACATTCACTTCGTAAAATATAAAATATTTAAAAGGCTGATTAGTAACCCATTGTCATCTTGAATGTAACATTTCCAGACTGATATTTAGGAAATGTATAGGTACATTATAATATCATTATCATTATAATATCAGTTATTTCACACATTTCCGGGCGATTTTAGGAATGACGGATGACGGATTTCATACATTTCCGTTAACATATACATTTTCTCCTGTCTAACGAGTTCTACTTCTTACTTCCTGCACAGAGCTAGTCCTTAGCACAGATTAATAAATAGTTAATACGTAATCTTTCGCCACTTCCATACTTGAGCTTTTTGATGTGATTATTTTCATAGTATACCCATAAAGGACACTGCATACGCGAGAGGAATCGATAAAAGTTACTGACGGACCACGCTTTTCGTGTGGCTGTTGGTGTGTGAAATTAGTTAAAGCCTGACCAAAGAAATAAGAAACCTGCTCTGGGGGCGCCACGTGTATATTTTTACGAATATGGCAACAATTTCCCTTATAAAATTAGTTCCATTGAAATTCCGCAATATGGCGAGGTTTCTTATTTCTTTAAATATTAAAATTAATATAGAAGAAACAACAACGAATATAAATTAAAACAACTTTATTCAGATCTCACATATCGGATACAAAATTGAAATTGTAAAATAATTAACTGCAAAATAAAAATGCATTGTCAATGCAAGAGATTATAAAAAAATACATATTTGACCTCAAAATTACAACGAAGCTGGTTCAAAATTATAGCTAAAATCGCACAGAATATACACGACGCACTTTGATAACAAAATACTGGATTTGATCGCTTTGGAATGAACAATCGGTGGAGTATGAAAATACTGTTACTTTCTTACTAATTATTGTACTTTATGTTGGACTTTAGGTATTTAATGCACTGGTTATTTAAAGACAAGTAAATTACAAAAATCACAACATCTAGAGTTAATACAGTATACGAAAGTTAATAGATTACATTTCATAAATGATTATACCCGTATTCAATTACAAATTAGTTATGATAATTAAAATATTATTGTATAATCATCATTAATCACAAGAAAAGATACGTTACAATTATTTTGTGACTTAGACCGAATTTTCATAATTCATAAGTTTACAAGTATCATATTAGTTTTTATACATAATAATTTTATAATACAAAAGGACATTATTATGTACATACATGGTTTTACATCATCTGTTAAAGATTTTTTTATATGAGTATTTGGAAGAATATTTTTTATAGGCTATTGTTTGTGTTTAAAAATATATTTTCGACCTTTAAGTATAGTGTTCCCATTTACGCCAAACATGAATTGCGCTTGATCAGTTTGGATACTTATGAATGCGTGCGTAATAGCAAGCAGACTATTGCAATGTATTACAGCCAAGTGGTGTTACAATTTCATGACAGTAAGAAGATTATTAATTATCATATGTGCAAGCGTGACCTTTGTTTTAAAATCGCGTTAAAGACAGCAGAATAGTACTTTTCTTGAACGTTTGATGTAAACGGTTTTAGGTCTTACAACTAGGCAATAAATAGGCACAAATATCTCGGTACAGTATTAAGGCATTGTATACCAGCGGCATCTATGAGTAGACTGTGCGATTCAGCCATTCTTCCAGAGAGAACGTGGCGTGGTCGCCGCCCGAAGACCTCCCTCTGAACGTGTCTGGAATATTGTAACAATATATTAAAAAAATACCAATATTGGTGCGCGAGTTAGAAATTAGAAAGCGTGATTAGTGCTGTGATTTGTGAGGGCTTTTTACTTAGTATATCTGTGTCATTCATAATAACAAATGCGTGAATATTCGAATATTAGTATAGGTACTAGTAAAAAACCCGTTTTCGTGTAAGGGTTTGCCGCCTGCTAACGGTTTTAATTTAAAATATGATATGAGTAAGAAAATTATATGAACTTTGGTTCAAAAATAGCCGCAAGAATTGACGAGAGGAGGTAGATGCTTATGAGAGAACATAGCTCAGGATCAAGGGAAGAAAAAGACCTTTTCCCAGCGATAGGACACTATAGGTTAGAAAAAAAAACCATCGCAAGCGACACTATTAAATGACGGTCGGGAAACGTTCTTATTCAATACATCGAAACTGGAATTTTTATTTCCGTCATTCCAAAATGACTTCTACATTTGCCATTAGCAAAAAATACACATGAGTTATTTACAAAGCGTTCCCAACAGTCCTACACATAGACATAAATGTTACAAATGTACACAGTCAAGTGCAAGGTAAGCTGAATACGCGCACCGCGATTCTGATCCTTGTTGTTCAGTACATAAGAACGGTGCAAGCGTTCAGCTTAGCGTGCCCCTGAGTGTGGCAGCGCTGTGTGTTGTATACTTGTGTGTTCCGGCGTTGCTTGCGGCGAGCTCACGAGTTCCATCCCAGCTCCCGCTCGAGGTTCTCAAGCGGTTCGTTGTTCGCTAAACGTTCACGGTTATATTCATTTAGATATCGGTTTGAAGAAGATTAAATCGGTTTTTTTGCGGTTTTGGTAACAATCATGGATGCGGGCACTCATGGCCGATCATTGTGGAGATCTTTGCGGGAGGCCTTTGTCCAGCAGTGGACGTTTACAAGCTTAGCTTTCCAACACAACTGTTTTTTTAGCTGTTGTATGACATATTGTTGAGAGGCCTTGGGTCTAGGCAGCGACGTTCACCTGTGTAACCAAAAACTTCAATTCCCAATTTGTGGAGATTATCGATACCTCCTAACCAAGTCTGAGTAGAAGGACACAACCTGTCGTTCATTCAAACTAAATCAACACATTTTGTTAATATAGCTGACTATAACAAATATCGTTAAGTTTTTATTTCATGCATAAAATTATCTACTTCTAAACACACAAAAATATGCATTATTTTCAGTACCTACTATAACATTAAGAGCAGAACATTCGAACCTGCTTTCTTAAAAAAAGTTGCAAGTATTCTCAAGCACTAAATTTCAATTTACTGTAATTCAATTTCAACCCTTAATATAATGCTTTTTTTCTGTACAAATGAAGGAAAGTATATCCAAGATATACAAAAACTACTTCTACCTGTTGAATTTCTCATCCACCTATTACACAAAACCAATCAAAACTACATTTCTTAACGAACAAAATGTATCAAATATATTTTTAAACAGACTTCTATATTTTGTAACGATGAAATCACTGTTTTATTTTTCTATTCTACTTTAAGAACAATGCAACTCTAGTAATAAAGATTTTTACAGGCTTTATTAAGTGACATTCTCACCGATCATGGTCTTGAGTCGCACAGAGCACATTATGAAGTCATCGAACTGTATGTAGCCGTCGCTGCCGCCGTATCTAAAAAAATAAATGATAAATTAATAGGGAAATAGTGTGTAGTGTACGTATGTAATGTTCTTAGTAAATAGTGTACACAGTGTGTTGTGTATAATGTATCGTGTGTTGTGTATCTATATGTGGTGTAGTTAGTGTACAGTGTATAACTGTGTGTAGTGTAGATGTTCCTGTGTGTAGTGTGCAGTATATCTGCGTGCTGTTGTGGCGTCATTAATAACAAATGTTTCTTTCTTTCTTAGTGTACTAGCATAGTGCAGTGTACCTGAGGTTCCTATAGATAGTATAATCTATGTGTAAAGTGTAGTATACATGTGCGTAGTGTAGTGTACCTGTTGTGTATTTATTTTGTCGATGTGTAATGTGTAGTATAAATGTGTTGTGCGTACCTGCGTATAGTGTAGTATTTCTGTGTGTAGTAAGTGTAGTGTTCCCGTATATAGTGTAGTGTGGTGTAGTGTACCTGTGTGTATTTTGTCGATGTGTAATGTGTAGTAGAAATGCGTTGTGCGTATAGTGTAGTATTCCTGCGTGTAGTGTTCCCGTGTCAAGTGTAGTGTAGTGTTGTGTGGTGTAATGTAGTACACCTGTGTGTATTTTGTCGATGTATAATGTGTAGCATACATGTGTTGTGTATACCTGCGTGTAGTGTAGTGTTCCCGTGTCAAGTGTAGTGTAGTGTGGTGTAGTGTGGTGTGGTGTAGTGTGTTGTACCTGTGTGCGAGCACGTTGAGTATGTGCGCGTTGACGGTGTATCCGGCGGAGTGTAGCGCGTCGCGCAGGCTGTACGCGGGGATCGCGCCGCGGCCCTCTGTGTCGTACAGACGGAACACCGCCTGACACAATCACGTTCAACAGTTAACACCATGGTCTAAGAAAATCTAACCGTTACACCACGTGACTGACACAAGCCTACGTCATTTTGCTCTGTTCATCATTGTCTATTACACGCATTCGACTAGGATGAATAGGCAAAATGACGTAGGCTCGTGTCAGTCACGTGGTCTAACAGTTAGACCTTGTTTTCTTAGACCATGGTTATCACCATATCGTCACCCGGCTGAGAAAACCACTTACAGTCTGTCCAAAAAAGTAGAAATTAAAAAGTAGCAACATCGTAGTGCCGTCTCATTTTCACCATTTCTTGGTTGGAAAGGGATGACACTATGGTGTTGCTACTTTTTAATTTATACTCTTTTTGGACGGACTGTAAATGCTTTCTAAAATCTTTTGCGGGAGACACAAAAAACTACCTACTGAAAAAAAAGTATGATAGGTAAATAATAATTCTGTAGTTTTTTAGTTATTATATGATTATCTTTAGAGCTTTAAAACAAATGCGTAAATTTTATAATGCAAATACTGCGCGTTTATTTGCCCAATTTGTAAAAAAGGAATTTTACAAAAGCTTTACGAGGTTTTCTCAGCCGGGTGATGATATCATACTATTATTATAAAGAGGAAAGATTTGTATTTTTGTGTGTTTATGTTTACCTACTACTGAACCGATTTTAAAACTTCTTTCACCATTACAAAGCTACATTCACCCTGAGTAAAATAGGCTTTTAACCTTTTACCGCGGGAAAATGCCTCAGGAAAAACTGTAAAACGGGCGCAGCCGCGGCGGACAGCTAGTACTATAAAAAAAAACTGAAGAATCGGCGTGTCTGTACATTGATTTGTTTTTAAAAAAACTGATTATAGGTGATAAAGGGAGTGTAGCTAAACACAAAAATACAAGTTTTGAAAAAAAAAACCGTCTGTCTGTCTGTTTGTACACGCTAAACTCTGTGTAATAAATTTTAATGAAATTTTGCACGGTGGTACCTTATATCCCTGGTCAACATCTTATAGATACTTTTTACCAAGGGAAATAAAAATAAACGTCGCGGGCGTAGCCGTGGGCGGACTGCTAGTCATGCATATGACGGCCTCGTAGCCTAGTGGTAGTACGTCTGCCTACGAAGCACAAGGTCGCGGGTTCGAATCCCGCCCAGGGCAAACATTCGTGTGATGAACACGAGTGTGTTTGCCTTGTGTCTGGATGTTGTATATTTATATATGTGTATATCAGCTGTTTGACACCCATAGTACAGGCTCTGCCTAGTTTGGGGTCAGATGGCCGTGTGTGAGATGTCCCACATATTTATCACTACATAGTATAAAACAAAGTCGCTTTTTCTGTCCCTATGTCCCTTTGTATACTTAAATCTTTAAAACTACGCAACAGATTTTGATGCGGTTTTTTTTAATAGATAGAGTGATTCAAGACAAAGGTTTATATCTATAATACATGCATAATTTACTTAGGGATAACCCACAATAACCATTTTCCCATGCGGAGCCGGGGCGGGTCCCTAACTCACCCTCCAGTTGCGCAGGTCGATCCACAAGCTCTTGAACTCCTCGAACCCGAGACCGCCCGAGCCGTCCTTGTCCAACATTGCGATCATGCTGCGACAGACATCTTTGGAGAACCCTTGCCCCTTTAGTTCTGGGGAGAAATTAGTACGGATCAGACGCTATGAACGTTCTAAGACGGTGTAGCTGCAAAATAAATGTTTCGATA
The DNA here is from genome assembly GCA_948473455.1 of Teleiodes luculella. Taxonomy (NCBI): domain Eukaryota; kingdom Metazoa; phylum Arthropoda; class Insecta; order Lepidoptera; family Gelechiidae; genus Teleiodes; species Teleiodes luculella. The sequence continues at coordinate 6,494,827 of OX419607.1, forward strand.
TTTAAAACTAATTAAAAATAATGTAGATTGTTTATTGGTTTTTGTTTTTCTATGTTTGAAGTAGATAGAGGATTTTGTAATTATAGGATTTCGACGAATTGCCTATGTTATTATGTGAATCATTGCGTTTCTTTTTAATATACAACAAATACGGTATATAACGAAAACCGCAATTTATCAAGCTAAAATTAAAATTAAGAAAACCTGGTATAATAATGTTTTAACTAGTTTTAAATATCAAAACGAATGATATAGTCATTCATATTTTTATGGAAATGGAGGTGAATAAATATAATGAATATAACGGTATATTTAATTAAAAATCTAATTGTATGTTTAAAATGCCCATTTTTGTATGTTTAACTTATTTCAGTAAAGACATGCTTACAGAAAGCTTTTTTGTTAAACATAAGTATTTTCATGGTGCTTGAAAATACCTATATTTCAGTGTTAGTGGCAACAAAAGCTTGTTTTATTTGCATGTAAAATAATGCTTTTTATACAATATTATTTATTTTACCATTCTTATACTTTTACTTTATACAACTAAATAAAAAACTGAACGGTAAAAATAATGAACAAAAGCATTATTTTACAAATAAAATTATAAATTAAATAAAGAAGACAGCTCCAAGACCTGAAAAGAAAATACACAAACAGGAAAAAAATAATAAAAAATACAGAGAAATGTACAAAAATAGACATTTTAATGACTGCCTCCATTTCTACAAAACGGTGCGATATAATTTATAGTGAGGTCAGCATGCAACGACGAGCGGCAACCCTGGAAATACTTAGCACAGATTAATAAAATAAATCAACAACAAATATTTCGTATTCAAATGATGAAATAAATTGATCTTTAGCTGAAAAGTCATTGTTATTCAAAATTTAAAACCCGATTCTATTCCATTTCTATTATCATGCGTTTTCTGTATGGAGTGACCGCCCAGTGCCTCCGACAAAAAAAGAGTTGTGTTATAAGTTTGACGTGTGTCTGTCAGTCTGTCTGTGGCATCGTAGCTCCTTAACGGATGCGCCGATTTTGATTTAATTTTTTTTGTTTGCAACGTGTAACAATCGAGAATGTTCTTAGCTGTGATCCAAGAAAACATCTTCAGCCATTTGAAGATAATCAAGTAACGGTTTTGTGGCGGAGTTTTTATTTTTTTTCAAATTTAACACGTTCCATGTCCAGGTGCCCCCAATGTGGGGCCATGAAGCTTTTTTTCAAGAGTCCGTGCTTCCACTATGGGTTCACAACTTCAATGGCCCCACAATCAATGGAATCACACTTGGACGTATGAAGTTGTCAAATACTTTTGGTATGGGGTCAGCGAACGTGTCAATTTATAACCATAGATCGGAATAGGTACAGTTTTTTCATGTACTTTTGCAACGTTGGCACAACATGGATAAGCTTAATTTTATCCGGTATCTAGGTAATTTGTCATTTAGAAGCAATTAACTCAAGACTCAACAAAATGCCAATCCGTGCGTGCAAGGTTTTATTGAGATATAGGTACTTGCACAAATATATTTTCCCATTTGTTTATTTACTATTTCTTATTGTATAATTAGTGGTGTAATTTGTTTTAAATAAGTAATTTATGCATTTATAAACAATAAAAAGCTGATTCCAAAAATGTTTTTATTTCACTTTGTTAGACCCTCAAATGGCGGGACGAGCTTGATAGCTACTTAAAAGACTGGCCAGAAGTAGCTCATCTCACAGGGAGCAGTGGAAGAAAAAGAGGGAGACCTGTGCCCAGCAGTGGCAGTTTAGGCAAGATAAAATAAGACCCTCAAATCCGGAAATCCTGAGAAGCTTATCCATACTATTGACAACGTTATGACCGGAAAAAACTCTACGTATTCCGATCAATGTTTACAACCGTTGTTACCTGGCTGCGGCTGTGTGAGATGCACTTGCTCCTGGTTCTGCTGTGTGACTTGTTGCAGGTCTACGCCGATCTCCTTGCAGATGGGGGCGCAGAGAGCGCACAGCAGCTGCTCGAGGCAGCTCTGCTCCTGCGCGCCGCCCCCCGCGCCCCCCGCAGCGCCCGGACCTCCCCCCGCCCCTCCCCCGTCGTACGCGCCGCCGCGCCTCAGCGCCAGCTCTGAGCACATAGCAGTAGAGATCGTTTCAACCAAGGTCCAACAAAACAAGGTCTAGCAATTAGACCACGTGACTGACACAAACCTACCCCATTTCTACGTCATTTTGCCTGTTCATCCTTGTCGAATGCATGTAATAGACAAGGATGAACAGCGCAAAATGACGTAGGTCAACACATGACTGACACAAGCCAACGTCATTTCTACGTCATTTTGCCTGTTCATCCTTGTCGAATGCGTGTAATAGACAAGGATGAACAGCGCAAAATGACGTAGGCTTGTGTCAGTCACGTGGTCTAATTGTTAGACATTGTTTTCTTGGACCATGGTTTCAAGGAATAATACCTATGGCGTTATGTTGGCTCCCCTATCTCACCCCTAGCAAATCAAAAGGAGCCTCATACATAATAACACAAAAAAAAACAATGCCGCCAACACAACGCCATAGGCAATATTCGTTAAAACAATCTCTACGATGCAGAAACCTAACGAGTCCCGTACATGATTTGACGCACAAACTTTCAAAATGCATTCGGCAAATAACGGACAGATAAAAAGTTCCTTCGGTCAAATTCAAAATAGAATAATGTTCATTAGCCAAACAGAGATGAGATTTGTCATCGTTATTTGTTGTGCAGTTGAAGTGGCTAAGTTCTGGGCCGCAAATATTTAGGGTTTGTCATCGACCCGCAAAGAAGAAGATTAGCCAAACAAACGTATCACGGTCTAAAATTAATTCGATATTGCAAATGCAAACGTTAATTCGATCAAACGTACGCTAGGCGTAAGTTAATTCGAGCAGATTTCAAAATTGGATCTTATTTAGGGCATCAGATCAGGTTCTGTAGCAAAATGGTTTTCGAAATCATGTACAGGACTCCCTACCCATCGGGTAACGGGTACGCGGGACGAAATAGGAAGCTATAATAGGACCAGAGCTGGAAACCGGTATATTTTTTACTTAAATTAAATTCAATAAGGCTACCTCACTAAAATATGTTTTTAAAAGGGCTTTATTTAGTAATTCGTTAATTTCACAAGTTTTTTTTTTTAATTGACCTATGCTTGTGTCGAAAAGGTACGACCAATCAAGCTTCACCGGACTTGCGGGGTAGCGGAAGACCCAAAAAAAAAGTCATATACCAACACGTCTAGGGGCGGCTTAAGGGAGCCTCGGACCACGGCCTAGCGCGTTGATATTGAAAAACATCGTGAAGGAGACGACGCCTGAGGGACTCCGTCTCTGATTTTCAATTTTGATTTTGGTTTGGGCCCCGCCCCCGCCGGCGGGTACGGGCGTTGTTACCTAAAGGGTATTCGCTACCAGAAGGGTATTCTGTTAGGTGTAATCTAAATTCTTTGGCGGCTTTAACTGCATCAGTGATTTCGTCGTCACGTTTCACAACGTTGAATTCCATAGCTTCCTATTTCGTTGAGGTATATATATCACATAAGTGAATAGTACTAGTATTAATCAATATAGAAATGTGTTAATAATTAAACTTTATATGGCACTGGTAAATGAAATTATGGTACTGACTCAAGTTAACTTATGAACGATGAAAATTAAAAAATGTGTAGTAAAAATATTATATTAATTTGTTACAGTCAGTATTTATAAAAATAATAATAAAATTCAAAGGCTAAAAAATAATATTGCAAAAATATTTCATGTATGTAATCTACATTAATTATTCGTTAAGATACTTACACATATACCTTCTCAGTGCGCAAACGGAAAGTAAAAAAGCAGCTTTACTGACACATAAGCATTACCGAACACATTGAAAGCACAAAATGGGCATTTTGCAAAACTGTCAATTAAATTTTTAGTCCAATAAACTAACAAAGTTTATTGTATCAAGGAAAAGAACACAATCATATAAATAAATGAGTTAAGTTTTTTCGATAATAAACAATAATAAAAACCTCCAATTTCATAATAAAAATTAAAAAAGCTTATAATAATTATTATCACAAGATATAGCAAATAATATCACAGTATATTGGTGTTTTCTTATAAGCTAAGCACTCTGTTAAGAAAATTAATATAATTATATTTTAGTTGTGATACGAACCTTAGTAATTTATTTTATTTCAAGACTTCCGTTATGATAAGTAATCTTATTTCGTATCCGATTTTTTTTTCTTTAGGTAACATGTATCTTATTTAGTCCAGACTGTTAGAGCCCTTTCACACGAGCGATTTTATTCGGCGATTTCTCGGCGGAGCGAGATCGCAGCGAGCACGCGGCGGCTCGCGGCGTGTACACAACCATATTAGTATTTGGTATCGCGGCGAGACGCGGCGTTATCGCGGCGGTTAATAAGCTCGCTCCGCCGAGAAATCGCCGAAAAAAATCGCTCGTGTGAAAGGGCTCTTAAAGTGGAAGAAAAGAGGGGAATCCTTTGCCCCTTTTTTGTAAATAAATAAACACAATGAATGATGATAGTGTGTGGTGGTATAGTGTGGTGTGGTGGTATAGTGTAGTGGTATCTCACCCTCCCTCATGGCGTAGTCGAGTATCTCCTTGAGCTCCTGCCAGTCCACCTCTCCGTCCGCTCCTGCCAGCCGGTTGAAGAACGCGCGCACCGGGTCCGCCGGCTCCGGGTTAGAAGGCACCTCGTCTTTCACCTACACAAACAACTACAATCAGGCCTGTTTCCTCGCTGCAAGGACATCCACGGCCCGTCCAATATAGTATGGCCACTACCGCTGTGCACCTCTCTGAGGTATGCGCGGCGAGGTGGGAGCCGGGGAAAAAAGAGCATGAGTTCACATGAGATCAACACACGACACGACGACGACGACGACGACGAGTTTACATTTGTAAGGCACGAACACATTTGTAGCACAAGCCTCAGAGAGGTGCACAGAGGTAGTGGCCATACTTTAGTACATCCACGGCCCGTCCGGTAGTGCTGGGTCCATACTGGGTCATATCGTGTTTTGAGAAAACCGAAACGAAACAGTTTTTGACGTGACAACGTCTAAAATTCGATGGAGCCGGCTGGACGCACGAAAAAGCATGACGCAATGCGGCGTTACCGCGCGGCTGAGGCGTTCCATTTAAGGCTTAAAGTGCAAACGAGAGCGCGGAACGAGCGACAACGAGGCACAATCGTTGTCACGTTCAACCACAGGGAAATTTCTCTGTGCGTTCAACTATCGTCATTAACCGACTTTACAGAAAACCGCTTTTTTTCTACAAAAAAAACAGTTCCAAGAAACGGTTGCAAAAAAAAAAACAGTTTTTCCTACTAGTTGACTGGATAGCAAATAAAACAATGTTATAAATTAGGTCCCTACACTAGATTTTTAATAGAAATATTTACAAAGAAAGCATAGAAAAGATATTCATTTTGTAGTATTAGCGCGAAAAAATATCGTTTATCGTTTTAAAATTCGTTTCATGACAAATAAGTGTGTTAAGAAAGCGTTTACGAAAAAAACGCCCAGTACTACCGTCCGGACGATGCAATAACTATCAGTCAGAACAAGTGAGCAATACGCGATACATGAGATGCAACAACTGCGGTAGGTAAATTGGCGCCGAGCGATCTGAATTGCACTTCATTGTTATAGAATTAAAGCAGCTTTTATTTTAAATATTTATCCCTAGTGAATCATCAGGAGCTCTATTTCTCAAACGTTCGTATGACTTAGCGTTGGCGTATGCGACATAAGTCACACACAGTCGACTTTCAAGTCGAAGGACGCCGTTTTTCCGTATTTCTGAGTCACTCGTCTTCGATACGGTGTTTTGTTCATTTTACGCAGATAAAACAAAAACCGGTAGTTTCCGAAACTAAAACGGAACGTAAATCTATGGTCGCTCCTACTTTGCGGATTGTCGCTCTCGCTCACACTCCCGTGTCGATCGTATAGGCGTCTCTTTCATGTCGGGGGTGTCTGTGTGTGTGTCATCCTAATGTCAATCGAGCGAGAACGTCATTGTGGGAATATAGACGTTATTGCTTGGCGTTTAATCTATCACACGCTTGCTACAACGAGTGCTTGTGACCACTCGTTGCAATCGAACGATCCAAAAATGCCGTTTTTCGTTAGACGAGCGTAAATCAGTAGAAATCGAGCGATCTTAGCGACACGAACGTTTGAGAAATAGAGCTCCTGCTCCTCTGTATTCTGTGGTACAATACAAGTGTGTGTATATTAAAATTGTTATGTTTTTTTTTTGTTTTGTATGTGTATATTAATTGTGTGTGTTTATTGATAAAGAATAAACTTACTCTATCGTCAACATCACCCATGCCGATGTCTTCGTCATTCTCGCTATAAGAAAAAAAAACAAATTATCACATTTTTTGAACGTTTCTTATAACGAATGATTAAATATAATATTTTTTCTACTGTGTTATTGGTTGACTTGTATCCTGGTCACAGAAGAAAATAATAGTACTAACCCTACCCTGCAGGACACTCCCCCCCGCCCGATATAGCGCCCCACGCCCCGCACCCCGCAGGCGCAAGGGACTGTGGAGGGGGTTGAGGGGGTGTGCATACATAGCGCCTAGCGCCATTCACAAGTACTTGATATTCAATTGTTATTCAAAAAGCAATAGGTTGTCAAAATGCGTTTTCTGTATGGAGTGACCGCCCAGTGATATTGTTTTCTTCTGAGTTACTGATTGAGTAGTGTCGTGGTGTGTTGTACTTACGCCATGTTGTTGGTCTTCTCCGAGAACACTCTGAGCAGGAACTCTCCCTCTTCGTTGGGCTCGAAGGTGGAAGGCACGATCACATACGAGCCGGGATCCAGCTTGAACCTGACATCGATATAACACATTTATAAATGGATTCATATATGTGACGTTCCACGTGAATAGGTGCCTTATAGCGGGTTTTAGTACGTATATAATCTTTTTGGATTTGAAGAGCTTATTAGTTGCTGATTACAGGGATATGCATAATTAGTAGGAGAGCCAGCGACCAAATCGGTCATGTGGCATCAGCCGTATTGAAACTCCGATAGGAAGTATCCTTGAACATCCTTTTCCTATAATCTTCGTGCTGGCAGGCCGCGGGCAGTGGGTGCGGGTGTAGTGGGGTGGGGAAAAAAAGTGGGCACAGCGACTTAATTTTTTTTTCAAACAGTTGCTCTGTATTCCCTGTGCACCCAAAAAAAATAATTAACTCGATCGGGTGGTGGGAAGGGGTTGCCAGCGTTAATTAAAAGTACCAAAATCATAATAATTTTCGTGTGGGCTCCGTTGTATTGGCTTTTTTTGCTGCTTTAATGTACATCGCTGCGCTTCGCATCCGCACTGAAAGATCCGAGAATAAAAAAAAACCACCGATATTCTTGCGTGGCTATTTTTTTGGGCTTATATATTGATTAATTTCGCATCAGAATAAAAGCCAATACAGCTGAGCCCACACACAGATCCTTGGGGGAGGCCTTTATCCAGCAGTGGACGTCTACAGGCTGGGATGATGATGATGAGCCAGGCCCATATTGTAGTATCAGAATGGTCCTCGTTTACCTGGCGCTCACTTCCCTCAGGTTGATGAATGCCTGCGAGCGGCCCACAGACGCGTTGTACTTGAAGAAGTTGACGTCCAGCGGCTTGGGCACGTGGCCGTAGTCGGGCAGCCGGTATATGGCGAACCCTATGGTGAGGCACTCCAGCCCCTGGTGCCTTGGCGACCGACGGTTCTTTACCTGGCGCTCACTTCCCTCAGGTTGATGAATGCCTGCGAGCGGCCCACAGACGCGTTGTACTTGAAGAAGTTGACGTCCAGCGGCTTGGGCACGTGGCCGTAGTCGGGCAGCCGGTATATGGCGAACCCTATGGTGAGGCACTCCAGCCCCTGGTGCCTTGGCGACCGACGGTTCTTTACCTGGCGCTCACTTCCCTCAGGTTGATGAATGCCTGCGAGCGGCCCACAGACGCGTTGTACTTGAAGAAGTTGACGTCCAGCGGCTTGGGCACGTGGCCGTAGTCGGGCAGCCGGTATATGGCGAACCCTATGGTGAGGCACTCCAGCCCCTGGTGCCTTGGCGACCGACGGTTCTTTACCTGGCGCTCACTTCCCTCAGGTTGATGAATGCCTGCGAGCGGCCCACAGACGCGTTGTACTTGAAGAAGTTGACGTCCAGCGGCTTGGGCACGTGGCCGTAGTCGGGCAGCCGGTATATGGCGAACCCTATGGTGAGGCACTCCAGCCCCTGGTGCCGCTGCGACCGACGGTTCTTCTGCATCAGCGCTACGATTATCTGGAAATAAAGAGATTGACCTTAAACACATGCACATCACACAAATACAGATTGTAGCGGCGCGCCTGACTCAGCGAATACCGCGCGCTACCAAATAGTAGTCCCTACAGAATACCAAATAGTAGTCCCTACAGAAGCTGCACTAGGTGACATAATTCATATAAATTGCAACCAATAAAGTGCAATTCAGATCGCACGGCGCTAGGCGAAAAGACGAAGTTGCTGCATCTCTCTCTCCCGCGTATTGCGCCACTCTACTAACACGTTTAGGGAATGGGGAATTGGGTCCGCAAACGGCCCGAGACCGCTCGGCCGGGCGGTAGGTAGTTATAGCGCGCAAGCACATGGAGTGACGGAGGCCTGGCGCTACATAAAGCTGACACTGCAGAGAGCATACTATTGCAGTCACATGTTGTAAACAATGCCTACGTCACATACGTCATTAGAAGAGCAACCAATTAGAAGCCGAGGCCTAAAACGCGCAATCAGAGTTTTCGCAAGACATTGAATAAATACAAGTTCCAACGAACTACAGTTGGACCGCGGTCCCCGGGCTCACCACCATGCCCCAAGGAAGACCATTACTTTGCCGCCACAAGATCATTATTTCTTATAATGATTACAAAACAAGCACATGTTTGTGTAATGTTTGTTTGAGGCTTTCGCGCTTAGTACACATTATTTTGTATTTTTACGGGTCTTACGCGATAATAAAAAAAAAGAATATTTATAAATTATCGCGTAAAGACCCGTAGAAATACAAAATAATGTTTGTGTAATAAATAACTATACAAAAGAAGATGGGAGATTGGTGTCCAAGCTAGGAATAGAGTTTGGCTATTGAAAGTAGACAATCGATGAAATTGGAAAACATTGTACTGGCAACAAAGTTACATAGAAAAAAAAAAGTAGGTAGCAAATTAAGTAAATCCATAGAATCAGGGTTGCCACGATGATTTTTTTCAAATTTGCCGTGTTTTTTCGATAGCCAAACTCTACCTGTGGTATAGATATTGAATAACTCGGTGCTTTTTTTTCTTTTTTTTTTAATTGACCTATGCGTCGAAAAGGTACGACCAATCAAGCTTCACCGGACTTGCAGGAGAGCGGAAGACAACTCCAAAAGAAGTCATATACCAACGCGTCTAGGGGCGGCTCGAGGGAGCCTCGGACCACGGCCTAGCGCGTTGATGCTGACAAACATCGTGAAGGAGACGACGCCTGAGGGGCTCCGTCTCTGATTATCAATTTAGATTTTGGTTTTGGCCGCGCCCCCGCCGGCGGGTACGGGCGTTGTTATCTGAAGGGTAATTGTAACCTGTAGCAGGCCTCCGTCACTCTATGTACTTGCGCGCTATAACTACCTACCGCCCGGCCGAGCGGTCTCGGGCCGACCCAGGACCAATTCCCCATTGTCTAAACGTGTGACGTAGAGTGGCACAATACGCGAGAGAGAGAGATGCAGCAACTACTTCTTTTCGCCTAGCGCGGTGCGATCTGAATTGCACTTTATTATAACGGAGCTAGGGTTGCAATTTATATGAATTACTATCTTTCCTAAATTTTATTTGCTATAAACCTCACGGAGCCCGAGACCTTTCCAACGAATGCAAAACCGTGGAAATCGGTTCGTGCGTTCTGGAGTTATAGCGTCAGGAAGGAAAACCAGACTAATTTTAATATAGTAGACTAGCGACCCGCCCCGGCTCCGCACGGGAAAATGGTTATTGTGGGTAATCCTCAAGTGTATTATGCATGTATTATACATATAAACCTTCCTCTTGAATCACTCTATCTATTAAAAAAAACCGCATCAAAATCCGTTGCGTAGTTTTAAAGATTTAAGCATACAAAGGGACATAGGGACAGAGAAAGCGACTTTGTTTTATACTATGTCGCCTAATGCAGCTTCTGTAGGGACTACTATGTGGTATTCTGTGTCTGAAGGGAGACTCACGGTGCACTTGTTGTCTGCGTCGTCCTCGTCCACGTCGGTGAGCGTGACCTGGTACTGCGGGTTCCTCCAGAACGACTCCAGGTAGTTCCTGCAACCGCCCGCCGTCACGCCTGCAACCACACTAACCATAAAGCAAACCAAATCATAACCGTGTTTCAAAGTACAGAAATAGCTTATATTTTTCATTAAAGTGACTCAATACGACAGCGGTTCTCAATCTTTTTTGGTGACGGAACCCTTTTGGAAAGCGAAATACTTGACGGAACCCTACAATAAAACAATAGTTTTTTAAAGTGTATTCTTTATTAATAGTACGGCTTGTTAACCTGAATTACGGTCCCATCTGGCAGAAAGCATGAAACTTAGCATACATGTAGCTTTTATATATGTGCTTCAATGTCGATATGGAAACACGCTGAGAAATGATTTTTCCCTCATTTTGTTTTTTTTCATTTTCTACAAAAACGGTAGGACTGATGAGTTTACTTTTCAAGAACCAAATAGTTGTCGATAAATTACCTACAAAATGATACTACATTTTATAGTGCTAAGATTAATATATTTCTATATACAGCCATCAACGTATTATGAAATTTTAAAAACAGGCACACTTTTTTCTTCCTTACTTCATTTATAGGAAAACGACAAGAGTGGTGATAAAATGGACTAAAGAAGTCAACTACCTTATACATTAAGCTAAAAAATGACATTTATTTCATAGTCGTAAAGGCATTACTTCTAGAGTAACAGCTCACCGCGTCTGACGCAAGTACTCTTTTTTTTACCTTTTTAGAATACATCTTTCTGTTAACTTTGTTTAGCGTAGATTAGATTCAGATTTTCCAATTAGAAATAAAACAGTCCATGTACTAATCCAGGCCACAGTCTATTTACATGTAAAACTAGCTGTCTGCCCGCGGCTACGCTTGCGTTGTGTTTCGACATTTCCGTATTAATTTTTAACTATCCCACTTTTTTCCGTGATTTTAAAGTATCCAACATGTTGACCGAGTATATGCACCACCATGCAAAATTTCGTTTCAATCGGTCTAACAGTTTCGGAGATAAGCCCGTAGAATATACTGCGCCGTATGAGTTACTAAAGTTTTTTAACTATCCCACGGGAACTTTTTAATTTTCTGGGATTAAAAGTAACTAAGATGTTGACCGGGGATATAAGGTACCACTATACAAAATTTCATTCAAATCGGTCGAATAGTTTCGGAGATTAGCCCGTGCAAAGAAAAACAAAAAAAAATCTATAAAATCTGTACATAGAAAAAAAATGCTATAAACCTATTCAAGGGGATGTAAGAAGCGATATAGTACATACCCAGATTTTTTTTAAATATTTTTGTTTCTCTGTTTGTCTGTTTGTACGGGCTAATCTCCGAAACTATTCGACCGATTTCAATGAAATTTTGTATAGTGGTACCTTATTTCCCGGTCAACATCTTAGATACTTTTAATCCCAGAAAATTAAAAAGTGTGCCTGTTTTTAAAATTTCATAAAACGTTGATGGCTGTATATAGAAATATATTAATCTTAGCACTATAAAATGTAGTATCGTTTTGTAGGCAATTTATCGACGATGATTTGATCTCTGAAAAGTAAACTCCTCAAACATACTGTTTTAGTATAAAATTCAAAAAACCAGAATGAGGGAGATAAAAGGGGGGGGAAAGGGGGGAAACAATAATTTATCGAAGTGTTTCCATATCGATATTGAAGCACATGTATGACAGCTACATTCATGCCAAGTTTCGTACTTTCTGCCAGATGGGACCGATATCCTTATATTTTTTAGCTAGCAAGCCGTACTATAATAAGCATAATAAAAGTACAATGTCTCAAGTAGATATCGGCGAGATATAAAACTTTGTACCTAGCACTATGATCTTTAACAAAGCCTACAATCTCTCTGTGAATGTGATGCTCTCGTCAACAAAAGAAGTCGAGTGCTGGGAGCGCACAGGCTTGCCCCCCAAGAAGACAGGCTCGAAAGGCTGTCAAACGCGACATATTGACAGAACTGCTATGGCTCTAATGTCACTATGTCGCGTTTGACAGCTTCTCGAGCTTGTCGCTACTTACATAGTAGGGGGGCAGAAGTATTGCGAAACCTAGGGTACCGCGATAGGGAACCCAAGGGCCCCTATAATATTAGTATGATATGTATACCTCTGACCCACTCTCCCTCGAACACAGACATCTCCCACTTCTTGGTGCAGCCTTCAGGACACTCCTCGGGGTCCAGCGAATCGGGATTCAAGTTGCAAATCTCCACCCTGAAAACAAACCAGTAAGGTTTAGTTTAGACTGACTTAAGTTAGAGGTTTTACTGTAAATTTTCATGGCCACTTCTGTTCATTTTTTCCTTTCAGTCATGAACAGAAAACTTTAAGATTTCAAAGGTTGCCTATACCGGGTGTTAGTAAATATACTAGGTAAAAAAATATTTGTTAATGTTACAACACTACCAAAACTTTTTTTTCATATCGACGTGAAAGAAAATTATGGTAGTTAATTACTATATTAAAAATATTAATAAATCTGCTATGCGCATCAAAGTTCATTCATCTCATACCACTCACGCAAACAATCACGTGGCGGCGATGCAGTACGTACTTTGTGAGAATATCAGACTGAACTGCGACAGCCACTACTGCGACAGACTGAACTGCGACAAATATCATAACATATCTAACCTAACCTAACCTAACCGACTGTCGCAGTTCAGTCTGTCGCAGTTCAGTCTGCGACTCCTTTGTGAAACAACGCTACATTCCCAAAATCAAAACTAGACAGCAGTTTTCTAACTCATTTCCACGCATTGCGATGTGTACTTATTAAAAAATCGTAATTTAAAAATTGACAATATTTTTTGACGTGACAACGTCTTATAATTCGATGGAGCCGGCTGCACGCACGAAAAAACATGACGCAATGCGGCGTTACCGCGCGGCTGAGGCGTTCCATTTAAGGCTTGAAGTGCAAGCGAGAGCGCGGAACGAGCGACAAAGAGGCACAATCGTTGTCACGTTCAACTACGTCAGTAAACCGACTTTACAGACAACCGCTTTTTTATATAAAATGTGTTACACATCACTATGGACCAATATACTCGAGAGGACTGTCAATTCTCCTACTACAATGCGTGTTCCTGTAATTAGTACTAAAAAAAAAAGATATATGTCACTATCATTCACAAATTAACTATCATTGTTATAGCCATTTTACTGTGTATATTTAACATAATCTCGGGCGAGGAGCTAGGCGCCATCTGGTTTTAATACGGGATTTGAGCTTTTCCGAAGCACGTTTTTTTCTAGGGCATCACTGACACAATACTGGGTGTAAAGGATAATGCGACTTTTCCTTACCCCTTAGGTGTGTGGTGGTGTGTAGTAGTTTAGTTACCGTGAGAAGTGCGTGGTGAAGTCCTTGAAGGCCATCCAGAACTCTCCATCGTCGTCGAACGTCAGCCCCAGCTCGTCCTTCTCCGACTGCGGGATGAAGCGCCACTCGGGGGACCTACAACCAAACAATGCCACGATTATACATATTACCACAGAAGACTAAGAACAGTAAGTTATCTCCATACCAACTGGCCGCATCGGTTTGAATGTGAGCGCGCCGTGTAGGCACACGCCGTCACGCACACGCTTGCATTGAGCCATACTGCCCCCCCCCCCCCTTATTCCCCCTTACTGTATGCTAGTGTGTGCGTGACAGCGCGTGCCTACACGGCGCGCGGCGCGGTCGCACACATTCAAACCGACAGCGGCACGTTCGTAAGAAGATAACTTACTGGTTGTAAAATGGATGACCAAATGAAAGCAGCGAATAATTGATACGTCTTTATTGTGGATCGATCGGAAGCAAACAAGGAGGTGGCCCCGCAGCCTAGCCCTATATAACAGTATACATCTATTTAACTATTAGCGACATCTCTCAATACTGTCTCGAACTAGTTTATCAATGATATATTGACAATGACAAACTCTAAAGGTAACGTCTTGAATGATTAACAAGCCATCTAGTTCGGTCAATATCGTCTAGATGGAGCTGTGTTTAACACTGGTTTTACTGTCCTACAGCAAACTGCACGGAAAAGTCAAAAAGCCACGGACAGCTATTGAAGAATAAAACATTTTTGAATATTGAATATTGTGTACTAACTTGTCGCTCCAGGGTCCGTTCCACTCGGCCTCGTTCCCCCAGGGGTTCCTCATCCGGAGCAGCGGGATCTTCCCCGCGCGGCCCGGCGTCTCGATGTCCACGTACTTGACCCGCGTGATGGAGTACGCGTGGCCTCGGATCAGCCCCTGGGGGGTTTCCGCTTCTAGGATATGGGGGTCTGGCTGGAAAACGAAAATTATTCAAATCAGGTATTGTCAAAAAAGTAGTTTTTTTTTTAATTGACCTTTGCCTTTGTGTCGAAAAGGTACGACCAATCAAGCTTCACCGGACATGAAAAAAAAAAGTAGGACACGCGTTGAGCACGTGTCTAAAATATGTTCTGCAGTAAGAAACAAATAATCCTTGTCTCTAAAATTGTTTTTTGTGTGCGTTAACTTTTCTGTAATAAAGCTTCTTTGATTTGAGTAAAACAAAATGAAAGGGCAAAAATATTTCCTACCGAGCACCAAGATTTTTTTTGGTATATTAAAGCCCGACCAAAGAAATAAGAAACCTCGCCATATTGCGGAATTTCAATGGAACTAATTTTATAAAGGAAATTGTTGCCATAGTCCTAAAAATATACACGTGGCGCCCCCAGAGCAGGTTTTCTTATTTCTTTGGTCAGGCTTTATATCAAAGTGCATAAAATACTCGGAGTCAGTGCGCATTATTTAGGTAGAGGGTTTAACCAGGGTCGCGAAGTAATCATGTATCCATTAGCTGCGAATACCTGTTATTGGCTTAGTAGTTTTTAACTATGTACTATATTTAATGTACTTAGCTGTAGGTGTTCTGAATAAAATAAAATAATAAAATTACACACACACACACGCTCACACTCACACACACACACACACACACACACACACACACACACACACACACACACACACGCACCTCAATGCTGCAGCCCATGAGCGAGTTCCTCTCGTAAGCCTTGATGAGGATGCTGTAGAAGTTGGGAGGCAGTTCAGCTATATCGTACATCTCCGTCACTCCCCCGGTGAAATCCTCCATCGCTTCACATGTCGACCCGCCTTTCAACGCTTCGTATGAACCGTGCAGTCTGAAATTGAAAAATTAAAAAATATTTGACAAATAAATCAAAACTTAATAGAATATTTTCATTTTCATAAATCTATAGACCTTTCGAGTCTGTCAACCAGCATAACTGAGTGAGATTTGAGTCCGCAGCTCTGTGCTTTGAAGGCAGGCGTACTACTAACTACAGGGCTGGCAATATATTAAAGCATCGTTATGGCTTAAGCTGGGTATGACAGAAAACACATGAAAGTAGAGTAGAATATGTGCTGTAGAAATGAGAGCATTGAGAGGTATGATTGGCGTAAAATTGTGTGATAGGATTAGGAAGTGTAAGTATAGTGTAGTATAACGGAAAAATTTGGAGTAAAAGAAGATGTTGTGACGAGAATTGAGAAAGGGATGCTAAATTAGTTTTGGTGACGTCAGGCCCGGCGCACTCCGCGCCAGAGCTCCAGAATGTACCTAAGGAAAAACGCGCGCGCTTGTGAAGACGCTATTATTTAGTGTGGTAATACGGACTCTCGTGGCGCGGTCTTAAGGTGCATTTTGTTTTAATACGAGCAACAGTAGGCTATTATAACCAGGGTCACGTTCGACGCGTTCAATGTAATTTGGCGTGGTAGCTAGAATTAAATTCGCACGTTTGCTATCAGAGAGTGCGCCTTCTGTACCTAGTACTATTATATATTCTGTGGTGACGTGGAGAGAATGAGTGAAGAGACATTGACTAAACAGATTTATAAAGCTACGTGGGCAGCCGGTCGTTATGATGGACTGTTGCTATGAACTCACTTGGCGTATGCCTTCTCGAGCAGCGCGCTCCAGAACTCGTTGGTCTCCGAGGAGTGGAGGAACACCAGCTTGCCGCGGTACGTGGGCAGCCGGTCGTCGATCACCACGTCCACCCAGCGCCCGTACTGCCAGAACCTGTGTGTATGTGAAACATCACTATCACTACTTATTATAAAACAAAGTCGCTTTCTCTGTCCCTATGTCCCCATATGTCCCTTTGTATGCTTAAATCTTTAAAACTACGCAACGGATTTTGATGCGGTTTTTTTTAATAGATAGAGGGATTCAAGAGGAAGGTTTATATGTATAATACATGCATAATATACTTTAGGATAACCCACAATAACCCTTTTTCTGTGCGGAGCCGGGGCGGGTCGCTAGTTTTATAATATATCATTGCAGAGATCGAAAAACCGAGTCAGAGGGATGTAAGAAATAATAAGAACAGATCCATATCTTTTTTTTTTTGTTTGTCTGTTTGTACGGGGCACGGGCTAATATCTCCGAAACTGTTGGCGATTTGAATTAAATTTTGTATGGTGGTACCACAATAAAGCAAACAAGTGGTTTTTTGATGACGATGATGATGATGATATGTAACTTACCGGAAGTGGAAGACACCAGCATACTCTTCATCAAAGCTCTGGTCATCCGGCACCACTTGGAAGAACAATCTGAAAACACGTACAAATTATAACTATTAAGATTTGAAACGGGATATTTTTTGGGATATTTGTTTTATTTTTTATTATTTAGTTTTCAAAAGTACATACAAATTATTTTTAGAATAATATACAAACAGTTTATTCATTTCTGGCATTCTTAATTCAACAGATTAAAAAAACACTTAGAGATATTTTGTCTAATAACGACCCTGTAGCCTGCCTTCGATCGAAGTAAAGGGTTCGAACCCTGCCCAGGGCAAAATAAAATAAAAAAAATATATAAAAATTAAGCATTACATCCTACAGACAAACTGCTGTGCAGTTTTGTGGGACCATGTTTAATTTTTAAGGAAAATTTGTAATGCATAATAAATCATTTATGTGATGAGCAGTTGTGTTTACATTGAGTCTGGTAGTATCAGAATGTTGTGTATTTATGTAAGTAAATAACACTTTATTGCAAACCCATAACAAACAAGTACAACATTGTAAGTATATATTTATTAAAATGTATATTATGTATTTCAGCTGTCTGATACCTATGAGCAGAGTAGTGAAATAAAAACGGAACGGAAAAAAAAGTAAGAACAAAAGATGCGATCCTGTGGAGTTTCTTCGGCGGGTTCTTCTCCACAGCAGTGCACACATTGCGTGAACCTGCCAGTTATGTGAACAACTGATATCGCATCGCCTCTTTAAATTTTAATAGCTTACTCTTTATTAGTGTGAGACGAGAGCTAGCCTTGGTTTGAGCAAAACTTAGTAACTTCATTAAAATTAGACGTCAAATAATTGATTTGTAAAAGCTTACTTCGTAAAAACATTTTGATTTGATTTGAAGGATGAACGGTTTTTTCGAATGGGTCTCACAAAGTTCTCTACAACTTTAGAATGAGTGAATCTCCTGCGCATTCTAATGAGTTAAAATATACAATACTTTATATATAGATTGATGATTACACAGGAAAAAGATTCTTGAATAAATATAGGATGACGAAATACCATATTTATAATTTCTTCGACTACAACTGAGTATACATTGTGTTAATTAGCTTGCCATATTAAGTGAACCTATGATGACTAATGCAATGTGACTTTGAAGTGTTAAAGCCCAAAAGTGTTTGAAATTGATTCATTTCCTATAAAATGCACAAAAGTTAAAAATAAATTCTCAATCATTTAACAATCAAGTACTTATATTAAAAAGAAGTTAATAAAAAAATATATAATATATGTTATTTTCAACTTTTGCACATTCTACATTAGTAAAGTCATTCATTAATGTCTTTATTATAGTACATATACATTAACATTTATTGGCGAGGACTGGCTATGTACTAAGGAAAGTCTATAAACAAATGATGCTGGCATTTAATAAAACAATAACATTGCATGAGCAATCTCCATATATATGTCAGATAAGTACGTTTGCGCGAAGGAAGTAGTGCCAATGTCATGCGTTATCATATATGCGTTCATACAGTTTGCACTCAACATTATGTCACTACTTGGGTGTGAGTGTGACGGCACTGACTGATATAATACGTTAGTCGTGTCATTGTTGATATCCTTGCGATGCGACTATTTTATATATAAAAAAATGCGAATATTGCGGATGACGGATATTTATGATTATTGATATTCTAGGCCTTCGGGATTATTATGTTGATTTTATGGCAATTGGATTCTCATTTAGTTGAATTGGTATTGTGTGTGCATTTTAGTTTTTGGCATAGGAAAAGTCCAATCCGTCGAGATATATTTATAGAGAACTAGTTTTTCGCCCCGTGGCTCCGTCCGCGTTCACAGGTTTTCCCGTGGGAATGAAGAATTTTTCCGCAGTAAAGCGAAACCGGCTCCCATAATCGTAATTAGTGTAACTATAAGCAGGCGTGTGTCACTCCACAGTTGAGGTATTATCAGCCGATATGCCCCCCGGAAGGTTTCAGATAGACTCAACATGTAGTAGATAGGCGCAAATCGGCGCGACTAGTGTTTTCAGCTAGTGCCGTGAATCTGAATTGCACTTTATTATAACGGAGCTAGGGTTGCTATTTATTTGAATTATGTACCTACCAAAGTGAATCTTCTGTAGGGACTACTTTTTGATATTCTGTTGTATAATTAAGTGTTTTAGATCTGAACTGCACTTTTTTGTACCGGAGCTAGAGTTGCTATTTGATTGAATTATGTCGCTAAGTGAATCTGGAACTCAACATGTTAGTAGACAGGCGCGAATTATCGCGATATGCGATGAAAAGGGACGTAGCAACTCATGTATTAGCTAGTGCCGCGTGATCTGAATTGCACTTTATTGTAACTAATCTAAGGTTGCTATTTATTTGAATTATGTCGCTAAGTGAATCTTCTGTAGGGAGTACTATTTGGTATTCTGTGGTATACTCGTAAGTAAGTGTTTCAAAAAGAAAATAATAATATGGCCTCCGTGGTCGAGTGGTCAAAAGCTCGCCTGACGTTACGGAGGTTGCGGGTTCGAATCCCGGTGGGGAACTTGTCGAACAAATATCACTTTGTGAGACTTTCCTCAGTTTGCTTAGGACATTGCAGATTGATTGTCCGAAGAGAAAGATGATTCCGTGCTTCGGAAGACACTTAAAGCTGTTGGTCCCGGCTATGAACTACGGATATAGTCGTTACAGGAGCCATGTCAGAAGCCTTAGGCGGGTCAATAATTCAGACACAAGGGTTTTATGACACCCTTCAGGTTACAACGCCCGTACCCGCCGACGGGGGCGCGGCCAAAACCAAAATCAAAATCGATAATCAGAGACGGACGGACTGACGGACTCAGACGTCGTCTCCTTCACGATGTTTTTCAGTATCGTTGCGCTAGGCCGTGGTCCGAGGCTCCCTCGAGCCGCCCTTAGACGCGTTGGTATATGACTTTTTTTTTGGGGTAGAGTCTTCCGCTCCCCCGCAAGTCCGGTGAAGCCTGATTGGTCGTACTTTTTCGACACAAGCATAGGGCATTTAGAAAAAAGAGGGTTTTGTGATGTAGGTTAACCTCTAAAAGGACTACCGGAAGACCAGCGCTGTAGCCTAATGAGGTTGCGGCTTTCGCTGAGGGAGGCCCTTTTTGTGTGGTGTCGCAGCACATACGGATTATCTTACTGTAAAAATTATTTTTGTTCCATGTATTTTTTTTTCTTTTTTTTGTCTTACTTGTTAACATTTGTATTTTCTGTTGTGTTGTGATATCCCGCAAATAAATGTTTCTTATTCTTATTCTAAACCTACACGAAAAGCAAAGCAATAATAAGTACAAACTTTCTGTGCAAGGTGAGGTTGGCGACGGCGGCTAACAGCCAGCAGTCTCCCAGCTCGCCTTGCTGCACGTCGAACCGGCTGTAGCCTTCCACGAACAGCTGCGGGTCCTCGCAGATCTCCTGGAACACAAACATTTATAACTAGCTCATTACATTGTTACTAACCTTCCTCTTGAATCACTCTATCTATTAAAAAAAACCGCATCAAAATCCGTTGCGTAGTTTTAAAGATTTAAGCATACATACAACAACAACATAGGGAGTTTAGGGAGGGACATAGGGACAGAAAAAGCGACTTTGTTTTATACTATGTAGTGATTTCTTATCTATATTTGCCTCTGTTTCTTTTTCCTTACATAGTTAATGCAAAATTCCCTTCATGAAGGAAGCATCCAAACGCTACTTTGATGAAGGCCCTTTCCCATCCCAATCCCTATGTTGTTAAGTGTACGGGCTATTTCCCGCACCCTACTACGCGGTTCCGCCGCCGCCGTCGTCCCAAACACATCCTTTCCGAACCTGACGACGAAATCACTGATGCAGTTAAAGCAGCCAAAGAATTTAGATTACACCTAACAGAATGCCCTTCTGGTAGCGTATACCCTTCAGGTAACAACGCCCGTACCCGCCGGCGGGGGCGCGGCCATAACGAAAAACAGAATTGATAATCAGAGACGGAGCCCTCAGGCGTCGTCTCCTTCACGATGTTTTTCAATATCAACGCGCTACTAGCGCCTAAGGCCGTGGTCCGAGGCTCCCTTGAGCCGCCCCTAGGCGCGTAGGTATATGACTTTTTTTGGGGTAGAGTCTTCCGCTCCTCCGCAAGTCCGGTGAAGCTTGATTGATCCGTCATACTTTTTCGACTCAAGCATAAGTCAATTAAAAAAAAAAATTAAAAAAAATGCAAATAAATTATAATAATACTAGGTTTCCGCAAAGGCTCCGCCCGCGTTAACAGTTTTTCCCGTGGGAATGAGGCATTTTCCCGCTGTAAAAGGTAGCCTATGTTACTCAGGGTGAATGTAGCTTTTTAATTGTGAAATATTTGTTGAAATCGGCACAGAAGTTTGAGTTTATTCATTACAACCATACATACACACAAAAATACAAATCTTTCCTCTTTATAATATTAGTATGGTTTCTTATCTATATTTGTCTCTGTTTTTTTTTCCTTACATAGTTTATGCAAAACTTTGAACATGAATTATAATAATATATCTTGTACCTAGGTGGAGGCTTGAGAAATAAAATAAAAACTTTTACACAAAAAAATTAACTGCCGAAAAGACAGAAAAAAAAAATCTTTCTGTCTGGCTGTTTGGTACGCTTTCACCCATAAACCCCTGAACTGATTTTGATGAAACTTGGTACAGAGATATAGGCTACCTTTTATAGCGGGAAAACCCATAGTTCCGTCCTTTTCGGTTCCCATATTAACAAAGAAGACCGCGACTTAAAACCATTATAACGATAAAATAAAAATGTACTAGAGTTTTAGTAGGTAATCACTAAGGATAAACCCAAGGTCATTTCTAATTTAGCTTAGTAGTATAAAGAGGAAAATTGTTCACTAAACGAGCGTATTACACTAAGTCGTACCTATATTACCCATTTAGTAACTACTCGTAAATATCATTAAAAGCGAATAGTAATGTATTATTAGCTAATTATTTCTACATTGTGTACTTTTATCATCGGAACCAGTCAGTTAATTAATAAATAAGTACAGGTATTTAATTTTCCAAATGTATTATCATGACATTGATGACTATTATAAAAACTGTACGTACTATCGAGCGAGATATCCTTTAACGACTTCCATTGGGTTATAGTACGAGAAATGGAAGGGTGAAATGTGTGAATAATGATGATATGGTGATGAAGTGGCTGATGGTGCAAGGGATATAGGGAAGGGAAACTGATCTAGCAATGGTTACGGGAAACCACTGGATGTGGTTAGCGTAAAACCTGTCGCTGTGGACATCTTTGCGGGAGGCAAACATGAGGCAAAGCCAGCAGTAACCGTCTTCAGCTGATGATGATAATGAAAGCTCAAGAGGAGTCGCTGGATGCGAGTTGCCAGTTGAGATTTTTTAGAGAAGCTTATGCTAAAGAGGACGTTTTTCGGCTGGAATAATGTTGATGAATGTTTATGAGGCAGGTTAACCTCGAAACCTACACGATAAGCAAGCAAGGATGATTACATACACGTCTTCGTCTTGCAGAGGGAAGATGAATATTTTATTAGCTGATATATCTCTTCATTGCTTTTTTGTAAAAGTTTACTGTGTTCTTCCATCTTTTAATTAGTTAGTTCTGACTCACTTTCTTTTAATGTTTCGCTATTGCTAGTTTCATGCATCTCTTTTGTTTATTTTTCAGGTTTCTACATGGTTTTTTTTTCTTATTTCTTTCTTACTTTTTAATGTATGATTATTATTGTTGCACCTACTTATTTTGTAAGTTTACTTTTAGACTGTAAACTATCACGCTGTATACGGTTTGGTAAATAAGAAGCATAGAGTAATGGAGGGGAGGCCAAAGGCCCAGCAGTGGGAAATAAAATAGGCTACAAAAAAAAGTAAATAATAAATCGAATTTAATACTCACGCTCGGACGCAGCCATGTGATGGGGCGGTCCAGGCGTTCTTTAAAGTACAAGCTGCGGTCTACCGCCGGGAACTCTGGGTCTTCGAACAGCACCCCGTCGGCCAGGCAGCGCGACCTGATGTCTTTGAAGTCCTGGTACGTCGCCGGACCGAAATGCGACCTGGTCTCGCCCAGCTGGAAAATATAAGAGATTACTTAACCCTTTATAAGGCAACTTTATAAAATGCATTCGTTTTCGACTTTATGTAGAGGGGTGGCCACTGCCTTGTAAAACAAAAACAAAAAATATATATATGCCCTGGTTGGTTTGATTTTTTTCCCCTCTGGAAAAGAGGCGTGACTGTATGTATATGTATGTGTTGGTATGATTTTTTCAAGCTGTTTTGCTTTGTATCCATGGGTTTACCAAATTTTTTGTTTAGAAATGTTTACAAACTTTTGTTTACATTTTGCAACTGTTCCAAACTATCGCCAATGTTTATTCAGTTTAGATCATTCCATTAATTCATTCTGGTCTCAAACATTTCTATTACATATTGCTTCCACAGCGGATTTTTATAATTGCTATAAACGTTTCTAAACACCGGTGGCCGGGAGCATATTTTATCACTTTTTTGTGGCATTCGTGTAATAAGTAATTAAATGAGTGTAATAGAAATTGGTAAGATTTCATGGTAGTACCACTATTGGTCCTTTCGTACCTCAAAATATCTTTTACTCATCAATTTAATCTAATAGCGCTTTTCAATAATTTGGTATGAGTGTAAAAAAACATGTAGATGTATAAGCATGCAAGTAAGTACCTACATAAGTGGCAAAACCATATAATTACAATGAAAAAAAAATTGTTGTTGCAGTTATAAAATAATTTTGTAGTTTTATTGCAATTTTTTAAAGTAAGAATAAAAATTATGAGGAGCGAAATTGTTAATGGTTTTTGTTTGCGATTTGATGGACGCGTCGAAATAATAAATAAATGTTTTGTTTTTAAATTAGAATTGCTTTTTATAAAACTGTTTTTAATTGTACAGTGCATTAACGTGGCATCGTAACCGAGTTTCAAGATCAAGTTCGTCGATCGAGTCGATCAGAAATTATCAAAAATTATTATTAAAATGAATCGGAGAGGATAGGAGCTCGACTTCATTCATATGAATGAAAATTTATATGTCTGTCTATGTGGGTGGGTCACTTTAGTATGAAGATATAAAGTTTATATATTTTGATAACACAAATGAGTCGTTAGGACCTACATAATAATTCTATAACAAATGTTTATTTTCTACTTAATTTGTTCACATTTTCACGAAATATTTACTTTTTAATATTTGTCGTAGGAAAAGATATAGAGCTACTCAGAATTACAGTATTCAAATGTCAGATGAAAGATGGCTCAGCTCAGTCAGTCAGTGAGTGACTATAATCTTTAAATAATACGTAAGTAAGCATGAGCATATTTTCCCACGATGTTTAGTTTTATTAATCGCATTCGAATCAACAGTCGAATTGATAATATGGTAATTTAAACACTATCTCTAGGAGATAAAATGGTCGTCGGTATAAAACATTTTATAAAGGTAAATATTAATATCCTAGCAGGATATACAAAAAAAATACATTAGTATAATAAACGATATCGTTTGTAAAACGCCTAAAAAATGGACAGCTTTGGTCTTTTGGCCTTTTACTCGTTACCAATTTGAACTTTGACATCGAAAAATAGTTTTGTAAAATATTACTTGGCACAAAAAAGACTTGATTAAAACAGAGATATAGCAAGCGTTTAGAAAAAAAAACATTCATTAAAAAAAAAGTTATACGCTCATTATATTGAAGGGAAAAACGCACCCAAAAAAGTTGTTCTCCAGTGGGCATATACATTTTGCTCCCATGATAGTTGCGCGGCATCCTGAGCTTGTTCTCATTATGGTGGTCCACAGTAGAAAGTTTATTTAAAGGACTCCTTGGGGAAGTCACTTTGATACCAGGCACCACTATACTTTTAGAACTCGCACTATGCAAGGTCACTTTAGGCGAACCGATCACTTCTTTATTAAAAACTATATTTTTGTTCTTAACTATCTGGCTATTTTCGACTACCGCGACACTCTTCACAGTATTTTCGCTTTCTCTAGCTTCTTTTGGCGACGCAACTTTTGTTGCCCAAAAGGGTCTGTAAGAGCTGTTTTTTCTGACATTAGATGGTTGATAAGTAAAGTCTGTAACTTTACTTTTCTTGAAGTCCTTAAACAATCTTGAGAAAAAGCCATTCTTCTCTTTTTCACT
Organism: Teleiodes luculella; assembly: GCA_948473455.1. Classification (NCBI taxonomy): domain Eukaryota; kingdom Metazoa; phylum Arthropoda; class Insecta; order Lepidoptera; family Gelechiidae; genus Teleiodes; species Teleiodes luculella. The sequence goes on from OX419607.1 coordinate 6,520,011, forward strand.
TCTCTCTTGCATTGAATTTGTTGTAGTAACATTATTTCTTGTAGTAATCTTTCCAGATTTCGGTGACACTATCGATACAGATTTCTTCCTCCAGACCTCCGCTGTTTTAGTAACAGTGGTTGTTGCGTAGAATGTTTTCAAATGTCCCACTTCTTCTTTCTTCCATCTATTAAACAGTTCTTCTTGTACTTCCCTGCTGGTCATCTTTCTTTGATTTCGCTCGTGCAACTGATTGAGTTTCCTTTATGCCTTGTTTCAAATATAACGCTAATGAGGTTTTCCGTGTCGATCTGGTTCAAGGTCTAATTTGTAATTTAACAATCTTTATTTTAACGCGTAAAGAAATGTTTTAGTCTTTTAGCGCATAAGTTTATCATTTACATTATTTAAAAAATCTGGCAAGGTGTAGAACAAAAAAAGGTCTTTTTATGGATTATTGACTTTTGTGTTGAAAATCGGAGATGGATAGAATAAAAAAAAATCTTAATTACTATTACTTACATTCATCCTTTATAACATGCCACAAAAAACATATGCCTAGTTTAATCCCAAAAGGGATTTGAAAGAGGGCCGGGGAGGCGACTAAGAAGTTAGAAATTTCAACGAAATAAACGATTGCGATTTTTTTCAACAACATAAATTAGTATTTTACGGTTGCACTAAGTTCCATTGAAGGATTACTTTCAAATAAACACAAACAGCTGTTTAAAAATTAAACATTTGATTAGATTCATAGCCTGGACAGGCTAAAATGGGCCATTTGCGAATTACCCAATGAAGTTCAAGTAGATAACATATCGTTCGTACACACCACCGCTTCCGTTACAACTTCAAAACCATTTGAAATAAGAAAGCCATCAATAAATTCAACAATACTTAGATATTTCCTGCATCATACATGTGAATGATACAAGAAACTTTAATAGAAGAAGTCACAAGGTCAAAAATAATTATGAAGTATCGATTTTACATACTACGTTTTTGTTAACTTTGCGGCAATGTAACTAATTCAATATTTTCCGGTTAGTTACGATCTGTTTAAAAATATTTTAAAATTAATTCTATAAATATATTTTACTAGCTTTCCGCCGCGGCCCCGCCCGCGTTAACAGTTTTTCCCGTGGAGCATTTTTCCGCGGTAAAAGGTAGCCTATGTTACTCAGGGTGAATGTAGCTTTTTAATGATGAAAAAATTTTTTGAAATGGGTTTCGTAGTTTCTGAGCTTATTTATTACAAACACACACACACACACAAACCCACAAAAATACAAATCTTTCCTCTTTATGATTTACTTTTTTTATAAGTGTTCTATATAGGTCTTTATAATTTTATTTTTTTTATAACTGTTTATAATTTCATTTATTTGATCATTAAAATTGTATCTTCATTTTTTTTTATCAAATTAAACATTTCCCTTTAGAACCAACAAAACGAAAAACCTCAAAACAAATTTAAATTTTCACTGCACTAAGTTACCACCACTTACAGAATAAAAAGTCCAAATTGTAATATTACACTTTTATAAATATACGAATAAACTGCATATAGTGTGTTCGGTTTTAACAGTAACCGCGGACTGACGGACAACAGTTGATAACAACCACCCTTTGCTGAAGTTGGGGACATGGGGAAAAGTGGACTATTACAGTTGAAGGTAACAATCGAAAGACTAGTAGATAAGTGAGAAAATTATTAATTAATATTTTGAATCGCATTACGATACGGTAATCAGAAAAGTCAAAACTCGATTGACCATAGGAATTTAAAAAATCCCTCTATATTATAGCTTTCTAGAAAATTTTAAACATTCCTCCTCCCCGCTCTTTGATGCAACACGCTTGTAGGTTCAGAGTTTAAATTCTAATATGAAAAGTGCAACTGAAACTGTAACTAAACTGCATTCTTTAGAAGTACGGCGGAATATGTTTATATGAAAGTCCATTCTCGCATTTCGAGTCCTTTTACTCGTTACCAATTATATTCATTCTTACACTGTAGTAATAATTTTATTGTAGTTATTTTAATTAATCGAACGCAAAATTATATAATACTGAATATATTATCAAAGAATAATAATCTTTATTTTAGTCGTTCATTCTAGTAGTGGTAGTCTAATGCAGTTTTATCGACATACATTCAATTAAAAAATGTCATGAAATGTTTAAATATCACGAATTCTAAAAAATGGTATATAAGTAATTGCATGTATGCGTTTGTTATTTGTGAGGCAAATTGTTTTTTTTTTCTCAGGAGCAATATTTTTGAGAGAGTTAAAATCCAAACAATATTAATAGTGAAGTGATGTATTGTGCCCCTACTTCCCCTAACCGTATATGTGAATATTGATAATAATATGAGTTAGTTGTGTGTGTACAGGAAACCCATGGAGAATTACATCGATTCATATTCTGTACTGTCTGTTTGTTTGTATCATATTTTTAGCAAGTTTATATTAAGCTCTCTACAAAAATCCATCTTTTAGTGCCGATTACTGCTGCTCATTAGTTTGATAGCTATCTAAATGTCTGAATAACCGAATTATTTTAAAATTTATTCTAATTTTACAAGTAGTATGATAAAAGACAATGTGGCAGATTATCTCTTCCTTTCTTTTATTTTACATAGTTACTTAAGTCTTACCTGTTAATTAAGAAATTATAAGCAAACACAAGTCACAAGCACAAACATTTATGCATGTCTAGTGTGCTAAAATTATAATGCTGACAATTTATAGTTTTATTAAATGAACGGGGCTAAAACTACTCCCCTGAGGTACACCACTCTTTTGAAGGCGTGGTTCTAACTATTCCATCACCATGTGGTAGCTATTAGCAAATCGACGACCAAAAGAGTAATTAAGACTACGTATAGCTGTAAAAACAATAGTGGCTTTTAAGCTAATATGATACCACTCTTGAAGCTAGTTAGTCGAAGGCCTCTGTTCGATCAACGTATTGTTAATGGGACACTATTAGTGGGTGAGTGCATAAGTTTCTTACTGAATTTGAACAAGAAGATAATTATTAGGTATCTTTTGTGTTTTTTGATATATTTAATAATCCTTTTTTTAATTTAAGTTTATTGTCCTTAATGAAGCAATATTTCGATAAAGTTAATTAATGAACTTGCTTTAAAACAATTTACATTAGGCCTCTCTTTATTATCAACTGTATCATATTTTGTCCCGGGCAAACACATAGGAACTAACATATTATAACAGTAAAATTATATTTTCCTGAACAAAATTAAATATACTTAGTTTATTGATTTTTCAACAGATGACGCCTGTTACTTTATACTGTTAAATTATAATCGAAGCGAAAAATTAAGATCATTGAGCTTGGGCAGGGACTTGAACCCGCATCTCCTGGGCTATCCGGGCCGTACAGGCGCACTACCAATTGTGCCACCAAGTCTCCGTACAAGCCCAACGAAATAATTTAACGCTTCGATTTTTTACTACGTGCTTAGAGTGCACACAGCTCCATCTATCTATCTTTCGTTGGGCTTGTACGGAGACTTGGTGGCACAATTGGTAGTGCGCCTGTACGGCCCGGATAGCCCAGGAGATGCGGGTTCAAGTCCCTGCCCAAGCTCAATGATCTTAATTTTTCGCTTCGATTATAATTTAAATATACTTGTACTAAATATTTTCGTTTTATTTATAAATAATTTATGTCTGTAAACTTGATTGATTGTCCTTGAACTTCGTCATTTAACTTATTATTATTACATTGCATTAACAAAATTGGTATTAGACGGTTATCCATCCGTCTGTCCGTCGTTTTATAACATTAACAAGGTCGTTAACAGATTTTGAATTTTTGATCGGTTCCTAATTAAGTTGGGATAAGTTCAAAACCAAAGATTTAAAATTCAGATAATAAAGATTACTTATTGTTTTCAACAGGCCTCTACAAAAAATACCTAACTTTTTGATTCTTTGCAATTATTGTATTGTGAAAAGCAGATCGATCATTAACAACCTTATTAACGTCGATATCGTGCCGAAAGCACTAGTTAGTACTTTTTAAGACGTTAGAGCACGAAAAGGTCGTCTCCCATCTAATGACCAACCATTTCAAGAGCTACTTAACTTCAACCAGTGCCAATAATAATTGTGCAACTTATAGTAAAAAAATATCTGATAAAGTTACAACTTATGTGTATCTCACAAACGAAATTAAGTATGAAAGAATCTTATGGCTTATGTTTATCTACCATAACTTTAAAAGTAACTTATCTTCCTTTTGTCTGTGTAAATCCACAAACGCGCATATCGATTATGTAGTTATTTCAAGAGCGAGTAGGGGTCGTTAACTTTCTCCTAGTCTAGACAGGGGGTCTGCTAAATCAAGACTCTAGTCTGGTACGGAGGCTGTCTAAACCAAAAACATATCTTAATATATTTAGAAGCAAAATCGCTCTTATGACCCGAACACAAGTGTTAACATTTGGTGATGACGAGAATGTGTTATCGATGTAATTAAAGTCCACATAGTTATCTAGATAGACGTAAACATTTGAGTTAAGAAACTGAAATAGATCCGCTGGACGAAAGCGGCAGCGTCATTCGTTTTGCACCGAGTTTACTAATCAAACAATTCGTCGGAAATATCTCTGAATCTATCAAATAATTTTCGTCAAACAGCTTAGCTTGTAAATTTTTATCCACATCTTCTAAAACTGTAAAGAATGCTTTTTCCGAAATTTATTACATCCCAGATCGATCACAATTAGGTGATCAGATTCTGATCTATATTAAATAGTTGTACTGTACCCCTAGCTATTACCTCAACAATTTTATTCGAAAAATAAATATGATAGTAGATAGTAGTAGTAGTAGGCAGGTAGGTATACTATCTACTTCTAAATTCTTAAGTGCGACTTTTAAGTTTGTTTAAATGCATCTCATTTCTAATTTAAAAAGTCTCTGTAACGCATCACAATAACAAAAAAATATTTAACCAGCAAATTAACCGACTACACCAAAAACACGATGTTGTGTAAATCATATACGTAAAAGCTATCATGTTCCTCGATTTGGCAGCTAGTCAAAAATAATGAACCGCGGAGTGCTCCACGGTTGTCTGAGACGCCACGAAATGGTTATGTTTTATAGATTCACAATCACAACTAGCTACTATATCAAAGCTGCTAAAGGAAAAAAAAAGTGGTCAAACAAGAGATTCGGCGCGATGTTAGATAGTGTACTCGGAACTTGTTGTACCTACCTAGTTTGAAGTCGTTTAAAAACCAAATATAAAAAAAATGCTGACTGAACTGTTATTTACATACCTACTTATATCCTACATACTCGTATTGGATAACTAAAATAATTAAAATTAAAATAATTATCACGAGATATCTCTGATACAAGTTTGGATAAACGTGAAAATAAATTCGATTTTTTGTTCCTCTGTCACGCCTAAACTGTTCATCTGATTTTAATGTTTGGAATGGAGATAGTTTATATCTAGAATAGATTAAAACATGGGCTACTTTTTACCGTAATCTCACTGAAAAATCTATAATCGCGAAACCCTGGCAGAAAGCTACGTAAATAAATAAAGCGCAGAGTTTAATTTATTTATGTTAAAATCTGTGGAAATACTTGAAAGCTCTTTTAGTACCGAATTGCAGATGCAGTTTATAATGCAGATTTTACGATATACTAAAAATAACGTTATTATTTACCTATCAATGTAAATGCAAAAGTAACTGTTTGTATAGACAAAGCAAAGCATAGGCTTTCACAAATAAGTGTCTAAACGGATGACTGATTGATGGCAACAGGAGAAGGAGATTGCAGGAAAATACCACTTTCCAACGGAAAAAGATGTCATACCGCGAGCGCAAATATTTCAACGAGTATTAGTTTAGTATGAATAAGTTCCTCGAAAAAGCTCAGATACCACTTGGTTAGTAATAGTTAGTAGTAATTTTCAAAATACATTTTGTTGCGATTGCCGCCTCCGCCTCACGCATCAAATTGTAAAATTGCTTAACGACAAGGTCAGCAGCCAATTAGTGGGAGTGGTTGGGATGAGCAGACGCGATATCGGAGCGACTTGTCCGGTATCGGATTAACAGTATGAAGCTGTAACATTTTCATGAAAGAAAACGCGTTTTTCTCTTCGTGAATCAATATTTAAAACTAGCTGTCCATCCGCGGCTACGCCCGCGTTGTTTTTTGACTTTACCGTGCACAGTTTTACTAGTCTTCTGTGGCACAGTTTCGAGCAGTAAAGACATTTTTCTGTTTCAAAAAATATATTAAGGTATATAAATTAATAATACCAGAAGTTGTCGACCGCAAAGAGGGACATAAATTGCATACTTTGCAGACCAAACCAAATTATGATCTTTCTTCTAAAATTATAACGTTCAATAATTTATTGATTTTTCAACAGATGACGCCTGTTACTTTATACTATTAAAGTAGGAACCTAGATAGATGGAGCTGTGTGCACTCTAAGCACGTAGTAAAAAATCGAAGCGTTAAATTATTTCGTTGGGCTTGTACGGAGACTTGGTGGCACAATTGGTAGTGCGCCTGTACGGCCCGGATAGCCCAGGAGATGCGGGTTCAAGTCCCTGCCCAAGCTCAATGATCTTAATTTTTCGCTTCGATTATAATTTAATAGTATAAAGTAACAGGCGTCATCTGTTGAAAAATCAATAAACTATTGATCGAGTCGGCGACATCGTACTTGTGATATTTTCAATGCAATTAGAAAGCACGAGTGTCTATAGTGGTTCGTAGGAACCTAGATAGATGGAGCTGTGTGCACTCTAAGCACGTAGTAAAAAATCGAAGCGTTAAATTATTTCGTTGGGCTTGTACGGAGACTTGGTGGCACAATTGGTAGTGCGCCTGTACGGCCCGGATAGCCCAGGAGATGCGGGTTCAAGTCCCTGCCCAAGCTCAATGATCTTAATTTTTCGCTTCGATTATAATTATAACGTTCACTCAAATCATATAATGATTGAATGAGTTGTAACACAAAATAATAAGTTGAAATACAATATTTTAAATAAAACGTTACAAAAAGATGGAATATTACCTAGACCTACTATCCTACTATGCAATTTCTATGCAAATAAGTAGACCGTCCAAAACTCGTTATTTTAATAGTTGAAGTGGCTAAATTTAGTTTTTAATGTATTTTTAAAATACATGACGTAAATTTTAAAGTACTTTGAAAGACGCGTCATCGATATTACTCAGTTAATGTGTAGATTTATAATGTGTTTGATTCTAAGGTATGTGGGTTGATATAATTATATGTTTATAATAATCATTCATACGCATGTCGGCCACTTGTTGAATAATCAATTTTATGCGACTTTAACTACTATGCTAGCCTCTATATCCGATTTTTTAAATTGCAGCTTTTATGTTTGAAAATGTTAACTTATTTATCTAAAATTAAGTCTTCAAGGGATTGTTTCGAGGGCTTCACTCTTTCTCAGGTCAGACGAAGGAAAGTCGGTCTATTTATTCGGTCGGTTTATTTCTTTAGATCATACGTAGGTATTTTAAATTCAGACGACTGCAGGGGATGCTTTTCAACATTACTTATTTACAAAATGCAAGGTGAACGACGTAAATACAAAAATTACATTTAAAACGTAAAAACATTTTTACGCAAGTGATTAGGCATGGTCCAAGAAAACAGGTCTAACCATTAGACCACGTGACTGACACGAGCCTATGTCATTTGCCTATTCATCCTTGTCGAATGCGTGTAATAGACAAGGATGAACAGCGCAAAATGACGTAAGCTTGTGTCAGTCACGTGGTCTAACGGTTAGACCTTGTTTTCTTAGACCATGTGATTAGGTACAAAGTTACATGTAATAGTTTTTTTGTACGGGTTCTCTCCGCATTATCTCTTGTAGTTAACAATCGCGAAAATCTAAGAATGAGTATAAACTTTTCAGCCAGTAATTGACTTTTTCTATAGTATCATTCTTCGCTGAAGCGACATCAATTTTGTACGACTGTAAATAAATACTTGACGTGCAATCAGTCTAAATAGTTCTTATTGTGCCAAATAATTAGTGTCGCTTCATTGTGTGCTATTTAAACATTTGTATTGCTAAATGCATGCATGTACGGATGATAGAAAAAGACTTCTGAAAAATATAAAAAGCAAGCGATTACGATAGGACACACCAATTCAAAGCATATTATTATGTTATAAAAAAAAAAACTTGGCTTCGATAAAGCTATTAGTATATGAAAAGAAAAATAATAATATAAATAAAACAATCAATGCTGGCTAGAACATGTTTCCAGCTATCGCATCAGAAAGAAAAAAGAAAATCCATTCATTTCAATATCACTTACGACGACTCTATGACACAGTAAAGTACGATTAGACAAACTGATAAAAATAGAGCATTAGCAAATATTTAATACAAAAATAATAAAAGATAAGAAAAAGAAAGAAAATATTAAGCCCATATTTTGTCTCTTATATGGTGTACTGCACAAGTAAGTAACAAGATTGTAACAAAATAACAAGAAAAATTCAAAAAACACTTCTAAATATTAATAAAATACTACCACACACCTTATGTGAGACCTGCAAAAAATTATCCTCATTGTGAAAACAATAAATACATTGCCCTGCCTACCCTGCTTAAAGTTGTAGCCATTAGGCTACAATAGGTAAAACTGAAAACATTATTTTTTAATTTTTATTTTGTGAAAGTATATCACCATTTAATGTAGGTACTGCAAAGTGTTTTATGTACGTAAATGTATACTATATAATTAGTGTTTATTATTTGTTTATTTTACTACCTATTACATTTAATAGCAAATAAAAAAAAAACAATTGTATTTTATGCACTGCTTTTTTTATTTAACTTCATTTTTGCATCTAACTTCTACATTAGGATATGCATTGGGGGAGGGGAGGATAGATATTACATTTTAGGCACCTATTTTGCGGAGACAAAAGACAAAAGGGACGCAATCATACGCAAGAGTGAGCGCGGTGTATTTGTATCGCATTCTAACGCATAACTGCGTCCCTTTCGTCTTTAGTCTTTTGACTCCCGTGAAATACCTGCATAAGAGCACGGAAACACACCTTGAAATTATTATTATGTCTCTTATTCCCCGGCCCGGATATAACAATGGTGCAAGTCTTAAGTTTAACTTGCTTTTGACTGTATCTAATCAGTTTGTAAGTATAACATCTACACGTAGAGTTAGGTTTAGGGTAAAGTTGGTAGAATCTAAACTAGGGAGGGACCACACGGCTAATTTACGCATGCAATATTCATGCTCTGTACTATGTGACATCAATGCATCTTTAAGTGCAATAGGACATTCATACTAAAGGTTTTTCATTTTGCATTCATTTATGGGGGCGTCCATTAATTACGTGAAGTGTTCTAGGGGAGGGCGACCAATCGAAATCTTTCCAAATCTCACAATTTGTAAGCAAATATCACGTAATTTCTACTAGCAGAGAATGGTGTAACATTATTTTTGGAATAAAATATAACCAATTCTGACACAATAGTATTTATCATATACGTCAAAAACCTGCAGAGTAGCACAATAGTCAGCCCAGTAACATTCTTAAGTACTAGTCTTTGCTAGTATTAAATAAAAGTAATTGTGTTTTTGTAATATTTTTTCAATAATCCAACACATTTACAAAAAAATAATTTAAAGAATCTCGCGTGAGACTTGAGGTTGGAGCCCGGAGGGTGCTTTTTTTTACTTGTTTCGAAAAAGTTGCTAACGCGTCTAGGGGTGGCTTGAGGGAGCCTCGGATCTAGGCCTAGCGCGTTGATACGAAAAAACATCGTGAAGGAGACGACGCCTGAGGCTCCGTCTCTGATTATTAGTTTTGATTTTGGCCGCGTCCCCGCCGGCGGGTACGGGCATTATTATCTGAATGGTAGGGTGGATGGTGTTGAGGATGTTTCGAAATCTAGACGCAGGCGTTTCACTTCGACGAAGCAGTGGACTAGCGTGGCAGGTATCGGCCCAAATTCCTCCACAACTACAAGAGCTAAAATAAGTTGCTAGCCGCAATATGTCTTTTATTTAAATATTAGCCGGTAATGTGTGTGCTGTCCACTGTACAGTATTACCTCGTCATTAAGCACTGAACTTGAGCCAATAACCTGTGTGGGAGGGGCGATTCGTGCGTCCTTCCCACACGCAAGGTGAGGTCGCGCCGTAATTTTAGTCTCCAAGTAGTTACGACTTACTGAGTAGATATTCTATAACCATTATCGTCGTATTGTAGATGTCGGTATACATAATTAGGATATTTTCTTAAAAATTGGCAAGTAATAAAAAATAAAATACTGTATATAAAATAAAAATAAGAAACGAGTAAATAGAGGATAAACAAATATGGTCTTGAGTTATACATGAACCTCAAATAAAAGTGTTAGATATCATAATAATAAGGCTCAAAATTATGCAATTACTGCATCTACAAGGTCTACAGATCAGTATCTGCTGTGCCTTTTCTAACATTAAAGAGTGAATTAGACAAATAATCTTGATAAAATATTTTTGAACCACCTACACAGCATACAACATTACCCTGCTAACTAACATTCAAATAGTTTAAGAAAGGACATGGCTTTTTTTGGTCTTTTATTCACAGAAAAATCTAACCACTATATAGAAAAAATATATAGATTCTAGACATAAAACTAAGTCCACATGTCCAGTTGTGGAATTTAAGTGCCCCCCATTTAGGAGATATAATTTTTTTTCAATGTGAAAAAGTTGTCCACTCAGCAAGTCTATAAAACGCACCTGCCACTACCTATCTCTTTCTAACACCTAGCTAAGGCTACTCTTGTCTTCTCTTTCTTACAAAATAGTTACTAAACCGCGAAAACGATTTATTCTGTATTCAAAACTTCAAAAATGAGCATAGCATGTGCTGTAAATGTCTCGCATAATGTCACTGAAAATCATTTTCGCGGTTTAGTTAACTATTTTAATAACCTTGTAAGAAAGAGAAGACAAGAGTAGCCTTAGCTAGGTGTTAGAAAGAGATAGGTAGTGGCAGGTGCGTTTTATAGACTTGCTGATTGTACAACTTTTTCACATTGAAAAAAATTAATATCTCCTAAATGGGGGGCACTTAAATTCCACAACTGGACATGTGGACTCAGTTTTATGTCTAGAATCTATATATTTTTTCTATATAGTGGTTAGATTTTTCTGTGAATAAAAGACCGGGCCCCATACGATTTTTTTCCTGTCCTTTATTATGGATTTTATACCACTAGACTAGATAGTGTTTACACAATCTGTACTTGTTGTTTGGACTTAAAATACAGATAGCTGAGAGTTTCTAAGAATGGCATTAGGTACAGCCATTAACATTCCAAAGTTGATAGTAAATGTAAACATAACAAAGAAACCAAACAGAAATTTTTTAAAATTATATAAATCTGTTAAGCAAATTGAAATTTCTCATTAAAGATACAAAAAAATGTTTACATCAATTTTGTAAGATTTATAAATATGTAGGTAAATGATTAATTTTTTTGGTAATGTACAGGACCAAAATATAAATTACTTCCTAAGGGTGCTCCCTCACCGGGAGCATTCGCGTGTAATGTAACATTATTGTAATGTGTTCTGTTCTTCTTCACTAAGTAATTCTACAATCTGTAACGTTACATTACACGCGAATGCTCCCGGTGAGGGAGCACCTTTAGATTCTGAAATAATAAACAAATGAGCTTAGTGATAATTCTGTTCAGAAAACAAATTGTACTAATATCTCAAACTTGCTATGAAATCTCAAACTTGAATCTTGATATAAGCTAACTCCGAATTATTTTTAAATTATAGCTGAATTGGTGCCTGGTTAAGACAGAATGTTCAGTTTATATAACTTTTAAATAGAATACATTAATAATACTCTTACAAGCCACTCACCACTTTATAGTTTTTGATGCTGGGCAGATACCGTGGCTGTTCAACTTGCTTCTTTTGAAACACCTCGTTGATAATGTTTCCGATGGCTTGTGCGCCATATTGCAATAACGCCTGGCCTCCTTGATGCAGCAGCTGTTTTCCCGCGCCTTGGATAAGCGCGCCAAAATCAGCGCCGCCATTTTGACCCATTTTCAAGGCCCACTACACTACTGCACTAATTTATCACAACTTTCACTAGGCCATTTTGGAATTTCTACAAAATCAGATCGTTTCGATTATATTCTTGAATAAATTTCTGAATCAAACACCAGGATCAAATCCATGATAATTTATTCAAGAATATAATTTTTTGGTATTTAGTTGAGGATGTGTGTATTATTTTTTACTAAAAAGTAAAAGCTAAGTTTAAAAACAGATGCTTGATATCAATGCTGTCACATTCACAGATCAACAGACTAGATAAAACAAGTTATAAATAACCTCTAGCAAAGGAAACAGCCACACAGCCAGATGTGATTATATTACTAACTAAAAACAGTGAGAAAATGTGGAGGCCAAGTCAAATTGTACTCATTCATAGTGACATCATCTATTATGCTACCTCTAATTGTGCTTGTATGGGTATATTGTAGTTTAATATACAGGAAGTACATGACATTGTTGGCACAATATTTTTGATTATAGGTACAAAATTAAAATAATATTTTGTCTAATTGAATAATTATTCTATCACAATTTGTAATATATGTTGTAAATTACTTTAATTATTAAATACCATTATATTCATTGAATTAGTATTCCTTTTGCTATACTTAATACATTATTATATATGAAACATGATCTATTTGATGCTGAGCACTAATATGATTCATAGCAAATTGAATAGGTCAATAAATGGCTATAGCAAAGTAATAGATGGTCAACTAAATGATTTCAACAATCAATGAAGTGCAAAATTCTAAATGCTAATTATTTATGTATGATCTTGTTGACATTGCAAACATTTATATAAGAACTAGTTTTATTCATTTAGGTAGAGTAGTGAGAACATACATATTATTCCACCCCGAACTTGACTCTCTGACAATTATTTATAGTTACTACATGTTTTTTCTATAAAGAAATAAAAATAAGTAAGTTATTAATTTATTTAATAAAAAAAAGTAAGTTTGATTTAATTAATCAAGGTGAATAAAAAAATTAAAACTTTTCTTATTGAAAAATATATTGGTCAGAGAGTTGATTCTACTTTTGTAGAGCATTAGGTAGGTAAATGTAGGTCAGTAATGCGAGCAAGTTTACTGACTGAGAGAATATTTTTATGAACATATCAGGACTATCAGGCCTAAAAATTAATGGTTATAAGTAAAAAAATACATGTACTCCAGCAGCCCAAATAGTTAAAAACAAGGTGAGATCATCGCTTGCCAACACGAACTAAAGAAAACTCTTCGGAATGTGACACCATGAAACAAGAATTTTCCAGAGCAACAGCGCCACAAATAACTTAAATAAATCACACACACAGTACCGCAACTTTAATATCGTCCTTAAATAAACAAAACTGAGGTTAATTCAAACAAAAACCACGTATTATTATAGAATTTCTTGAGGCAACCGTACCCGAAAACCTTGCACGGACTTTGACAGATGTAATGAACTGTTTGTCAAGCGACTAAATTACGTTGTACAGAGTTCGCTTGAATTATCCGAGAACCTGGTGACCTATTGCGCGTGGTAGAGTTATACACGATGATAGTTGCCAGATCAGATTTATGACGTCACTGAGTGAATGAGTTACATTGATTTGTTGTGACGAAAAATTGTTGTTGAAATTAAAAAAGCTTTCAGAAAAGTTAAGTTTTGTGTAAAAAATCGGATGTACAGTTTCTTTCCGTATATTATTTATTATTAAAATTTATCCTACCTAACACAGCTATGTGCCTATGTATTTTAAAAACAAAATTGGAAAAAAAAATACTACAAAAACTCTAAAAACATTTAGCTATAGGCCCACTGATCAAAATAGAATAACTCAAAAAAATATAATAATAAGTAATTTAATTAATTACCTATTTGCATCGAAACGTAACCAAGCCTTCGCACAATAATAAAAATAGGATAAGGTGGGTGAGAGTGAGAACTAGGTATTATAATAAATTGCGCCCTTTATAAACAGTAATAAGATAATAGTGATCAATGAAATTATTAATGGGGTGGCATGATAAATTAAGGCATCAAATCTTAATTTTGCACCCCTGTACCTAAGAATAATTGTCAATAGCGGGAGAGCTGTTTAATTTTATAAGTTTTTAGTATAATAAAAATTAAAAGGACTTTACATTATTGGTAATACAAGATTTAAAAGGTAAACAAGTGCCGATAATATTTCGCCAGACAAACCTCGTTGCCTTGTATGGCGCCATACAACATACGCTAGGTACCGCAGCAGGGGTCATGGGAACACTTTACTGAACATGATAAAAAACCTTGATATAAATAAAGTATTCCACACGTTAATGTTGAACAACTTAGGTACATTATGCCATGATTGTGCTCATACATCGTACGTACGTCAAGAGAAAAAGTTTAAAGTTAGAAATTTTGAATTCGTTTCGTTTATGAATTTGTGATAATACGTAATATGCATTGTAAACTAATTAATTATTTTAACCAAGATTATTTCATAGGTTCTAGACAAAGAGAGGTTGAGTTGCGTATTCTTTACTACGATTCGTATCGAATATCTGAGTATAACCACCCGTGGCGTAGTGCCAACAGAAAAGTGCGAGTTACTAGGCCTGGTTATTTACCTCAACATTCTTAAAATACGCCGTAAATTATCTTTGTTTATAACAATCAAGTGTGACAAACATACAAAGTCACGGATAAAAATCTTTCTTCTGAGTTAACCTGATAAACCTAACTTGAGTTCTTAGAATAGTGCCCAAATCTATTGTCCCTTATTAAAATTATTGTAGTAGGTAGATTTTTTTTGCTTCATTACATTCTATCTATATCTATAGCTCTAAATAATAAAAAGTACGTTATATGTAGGTATTATCTATCATCACCCAAAATGTAATGTAATGTTTACATACTTACGTGTAGTCCAAGTTTTTGTTTAATACATATATTTCTTTCTTTTTCTTTTTCTTTTTTTTCTTTTTTTTTTCTTTTTCTTATATTTTTCTTTTATTTATCTTTTGGCACACAGACTGAGTAATGGACTAATGGAGAATGGAGGGTATAATATATAGAAGTGAATTTTATAAGTATTGTACAAAAGGCAGCACATGCGGCTGGACACTTGCACTACGAAAGTCACCCCTGCGCGCCGCTACGAAATACGAATACTCTCAAGGTCAACATGTCGAACTGCATGTGCTGGCTACTGTACGTACGACGTATCTAACGAAATTGATCATACACCACCGAAAGTACGGGTAAGACTTATTTCCCCTTTTTATATTTTCGTTAATTAATTATTAATGTCAGCGACAGCTTTTCCCAATTTTCAATGCTGTTTGTGTGATCGATCAAAGTGTATAAATAAATTAGAAGAGTGTTCAAAGTAAACCTAAGTACTAATAAATTATGAGATTTATGAGCAATTTCACCGAAAATCGAAACAAACTCCCACATTGCATTTTGAGTATCTTTAATCTTAACATTATTATAGTCGCGAGAATCATAAAAGAGAGTTAATAGTAATCAAAGCAGTAAAAACGGAAAGTAAAGTTGTCTGAAAGGGATCGCTTACAGCTATAAGACCGTCTTTGCGCATATTCCAGTTGTAATATGATTTATGATGTGTTTCTTTGTGTGTTTGCAATAGTGTTACTTAAAAACATTTTGAAGTGCTATTATCATTTCTATTGTTTAAAAAATATATATAAATAAACAGAAATAATTGTAAGTTAGTACCCACTCAACAGGGCTCATGCGGGAATCAAACTCTTTTTCGGAACATTAGACAGAGATACACCATTTGACTCGCAATCTAGTTTCCTCATAAAAACGTAGAAATAATACAATACCGGATATCTGTCCTTCCTTATACAGGTAAGACCTAATGATATTGACGTCATTATTATGACTCACTCACTATATCGTAGAGTTGTATATCAAGTGTTGGTAACTTTGTTTTGGAAGGCATAAATGCATCACTCATTTATTTTAAGGGAGTGTAACATTTATCGGAATACGAGTATTTATTAAGGGGCTCTACCATGCTAAGTGGCGCCGCCACCCTTTAAAAAATAATAACTCGGAAAATAATCAATTTTTCGAAAATGTGGACGACTAGACTGAAGACGGGGTTCTGTAGGATATAGAGAAGCTATTAACTTTATTTATTGTATTTCGCTGTAGTTAGAGATAGGAAATTTGCGAAAAACGGCCACTTTTCGCATTTTTTCTATCTATAACTACAATGAAGTATAATAAACATATGTGATTGCTTCTGTATGTCTTACAGCACGCCGAATCCAGTTCTGTCGTCCGGATTTTTGAAAAAATATTTTTTTATTTTCCTGAGTTATTATTATTTTCAGGATGGCGGCGCCACTTAGCATGGTAGAGCCCAGAGAGATGGGAGCCGCTTCTAAAGCGAAGCGGCTCTTCAAATCTCTTTGGTAGAGCCCCTTAAGAAGTGAAATATTTACCGTTTATGTCACTTCAACGAACGTTATTTGAGCGAAAACCTACTTTTGATAATATAATAAATAATAGTTGTAGTAAGTTACTATTAAATTATCTAGTACTAACGAATCCATTCATCCATCCATATAATATTAATGTATCATTCATTATAGGAAATTATAAATTAATGCGAAAGTGTGTTTGTTTGTTTGTCCTTCTTTCACACTGAAAATAAACAAATAATTGACCAGATTTTTTGCACACCCATAGGTTGAGGCTCAAAGGTGACATAGGCTACTCTTTATCTCGGAAAAATATCTCGTTCCAATGAGAAAAGTCGTAAAAAAAACAACATACCGCACGATCCACAAGGTTCACGTTGACAGCTGCACAGGACTCCTCAACGACCTCTTCCACGGCTCCACTCTCGTACTCCTCTGCAGGCAGACTTGGGTACAGCCTGCCGCCACCAGTCAAGAACAGAGTATCGTCTTCCTTCGGCAGCGCAGGGTACAAGCCTCCTCCTCCACAGATCAAACGCTCGCTACTCCCTGAAGCACCCTCAGATGAGGACTCATCACCTCCACGTTCTTTATTCAAAAAGCCTCTCACGGCCGCAGCAGCTGCCGAACCACGATGCCAACCCCAGCCGTTGGCGCCTAAATTCTTGGGGTAATAGTTGATATTCATCTTAGAATATTCAGTCAGCAACACACGTCACTACAACACCATATGTCTGACACTGGCGGATTATTTTCGTAAGTTCCCCTCTCGAAATAAACGTGTTCGCTACACACCGCGTAAGCGCCGAATGAACTGCACGTGTTTATTTGTAATATACAAATCTGTAACAAAGAAATGTTGATTCACTTTCTGTTAAATAAACTTCCCATTAAATATATTAAGCGTCATTATTTGTATAACGTGATTTCCAAAGTTTCATTAGTTCTCCCACGCATCTCTGTTTATGGGTTAAGGAAGGGCCTAATACGCTCCAAATTTTTTATTAGGTTTTTGTGAGTTGTTTAAAATGAGTGTGTCCTTAACTTTTGACATAGCTATTATTAGTCTAAGACAACGAAGAAAAAATTGGACCGATCTCTGTTTTTGATAATTTTCTGCAAAAGTAAAAGAATCGTAGTTAAGAAAGACCTAAGCTAACTAAAGCTTAAAAATATAATAGGTTTTCACTAACAGTCTAATTGGGCCCATAAAGGTATGCAGAAACTAAGCAGTTTTTAAATTCTGAAGGTTCTAGCAAACAAAATTTTCACCAAATCTCACGTAAATACTTTAGATATCAACTTAGCGGTTCTACAGTTTAGTGCAAACGGGTTTAAGTAAGAATACTAATTTTATGAATCACAACAATCTTCAATATTCCGAAGATTAGTAATAGAGCACTGGCCTTAGCTTAGAGCACTTGATCACTCACATACAAACCGTTATCTACAATAAAGTGATGCAGCTCTTTTACGACATGACATGCATGACTCAAGAAAATGACGCACGTTGAGGTAACTATACTTACCTACCACAAATACGAAAGGTGAGGAAGTTATTATGAAAAGCGCGATGCAGAGCATTCACATTAACTTTTATCGAGGTTTCATTATTTTAACTAGCGATAAAAGGAAAAATAGAACGAGCGAGTCCATTTATGGATGTATGAAAAAAGGAAAATTAATTAACACTCTCCTGTGTCCAGCGCATAAAACGTGACCAGTGTGTGGCACAGAATAAATAATAGTACTAGTTAACTGTGGGACGACATACCTATTTCCACCATGATTTTTTCTGCCTATTTTACTACTATTTACATACATATTACTAAGTACCTATAGCTATAGATTATATACTTTTGTTTCGTGCTGATCACTGAACATATAAATAATCACTACGTTGTCGTTGTTGTGCTGATGGATGACGAGTAATGTAAAATGATTGCCCCTTATTCACGCCACAATGTGCTACAAGTTGAACAATATTCTGCTACTTTCCGATATTCTTATTCTTAACATAAAAATTCCAATTTCCAATGAACTTAGTACGGAATACGTTATAATAAAAAAAACTGAGTTAATCGGACAAAAAATATGACATGATCTTAAACTTAGTATTTTTACTGGTAGATAACATCAAAGTACCTAATAAATAAAAAAACAATACTAAAAGGGACAAAAATATCAAACGTCTCTGTAAAAGGGGGTAAATATTTTAAGTTTTATCAGGTATTTGTATATTATATTAGGCTTCATTTTATTGCAAACATTTTTTCAATTTTGAAGTAGGTAGTAAAGCAATTACTTAGCAACCATAAACGGTGAAAAGAAATAGATATTCCATTATTATGATATGACTTCCAATGAGGTTAATTATACAAGGCTGAATTTAACCGATGATGTATTTACGTGCCATCTGTGAACGTATCGTACTAATTCGACGGGTGATTAGTTTAGTTTGTCCCTATTCCACTAACTTAATTATTTAAATTGATTAGAGGTATAAACTTTACAACACCAAAAAATATTACGTCCCTAAAAGTTATATCATTCTAAAATAAATATAACCAACTAGCGACCCGCCCCGGCTCCGCACGGGAAAATGGTTATTGTGGGTTATCCTTCAGTATATTATGCATGTATTATACATATAAACCTTCCTCTTGAATCACTCTATCTATTAAAAAAAACCGCATCAAAATCCGTTGCGTAGTTTTAAAGATTTAAGCGTACAAAGGGACATAGGGACATAGGGACGGAGAAAGCGACTTTATTTTATACTATGTAGTGATAATCTCTTTATTCTAATTTTGCACAAAAAATTTTGGTTTGGTTGTTACACGGATGACTGTACAATACCAACAGTGATAGATAGATAACGGTGACAGAAAGGCCGATTTCAAGCCGCTCCCTCCGCTCAATGCCGTCATGTAACCTTCCTTGACACAGGTACACAAGAGAACTTTAATTAAAATTGGGCTCTACAGTCTGAACGCAATGTTTCATGTTAACCAGGAGTGGTCTGGCTGGTTGCGTGCGTGCATAGTTGCTGTTTTGTGATGATAATATACTTATCATACATAATAAATAATATTATACTATCATAAATGATAATCATGCTGAAATTAAAATTAATTCTGGCCATAAAATAGTTTTGTTTATTATAATAAATTTAACACAGAATTTCATTTATTAACTTTATGATATGACTGATTATCTAAGTATTTCTTTGTTTCAGGTATTAAATTATGATGACTCTCGTAAGTTAACTTGAAAATGAAAAATATAGGCTGTTACTATTCGCCCCCCCCCGCACCACCCGCAGTCTTCATTGCGTTTCAAGTGGTAAATTAAGTAAAACTCATAGGTAGCAACTGTATTGAAATGACATCAATTTTTAACACTAATTACTTAACTTTTAGTTTAGGTCTAATCTTTTTCAATACTTAACTTTAAAAATCAATTCATTTTAAATCTCGCGGTTGTGATCTTTTTAGTTGTTGTTATCACGTGACTTGTATAAGTTAAACAGACCTGTTTATTGAAGGTCAAACAATCTCGTTTAAGTATAAAAATGCAAAACATTGAAATGATTAAGGAGTGTTTTTGATATCAATGGACGACGTGAAAACCACTTCTTTTTATTATTTAGATAATTAGAACTTACGGAAAATTCGCAATATCATACTTACCACTATCTCGCACCAGCCTTGGATTGGATTGAATGAAATCCGATCAAATGAGTGGGCGGGATGGGGAGATTGGATTCTATGTTTATTTTATCCTTTATAGGAAAGGCAAAGGGTTCATAGCCCATACAGCCTAGTCTTTTGTAAGTTTCATTTCTTGTCACGGGATCATTGAAATACATTCCTTACATTCCGATAACATCGGAGTTTAACGCGGGATATCAAACCAAAAACAGCAGACCACCCATTATTTCTCACTTTCATTAAATAGTTCTTTGTCAAGGCACATTATCGCAGTAGTTCCACCATATTAACACAACAATTACCGAAAAACTAATTTTAAAAAGACGAAATAATGAACCCGCCATTTCTTTTCGATTCCCGCCCGCCCGCGTAAAACTCCATGTATATTAAAATTAATCGAACGAATGGTGAAGGATTTGCTTCAATGAATGATTTTGTTTGTTGGTTTTTATATTTTATGGCTTTGCATTGCATTTTGCATGCATGCATGCATGAAGTCTTACAAGGCTGTATGACTTAGTACCATGGCCTTTTTTTTTTAAAAAACAAAAATTCTCCTGTCAAAATCTGTCAAATCAAATCGCATTCATTTTATTCATTCATTCATTAAACACGTGTTTCTATTTATATTCATTAAAGTTTATTCAATCGTTCTTGCATTTTGAGGATTGTAACTTTAAAAATAAGTAAAAATGAAAGTGTTATCAGAAGCTAGAACTAGAATATTATTTGAGAAACTTACCAAATAGTAAGTATTTAATAATGGTTTTTCCGTTCAATGTAAAAATACATTCACTATCTTTCAATACATGTTTTGCAAACTTTAGATGCTTTATAACAGCAAACTTTATTAATTTCAGTATTGGCGTTAACGTGAAACTCCTTATAGACCGCCCAGATGGTACATACTGCTTCAGGGAGAAGAAAGACCGTGTATATTATGTGTCAGAAAAATTGTTAGGGCTAGCTCAGACGGTGAAGCCGGACCACCTTATATCTGCGGGCACGTGCTTCGGAAAGTTCACAAAGACCAACAAGTTCAGATTGCACATAACTGCGTTGACGTACATAGCGCCTTATGCTCCATACAAGCTCTGGGTGAAACCATCGGCTGAACAACAATTTCTGTATGGACATCATGTCATAAAAAGTGGTATGTACTTAACTGATAATGAGTAGTGAGCAATAAGGCATATTATGGATGCAAATTAATTATAATGGGATGTAACAATGTGTATAAACCTAATGAGCATATACTACTAAACATGAAATAGCATATTCTACTACAATTCTATCAAACATGAAAAGTTTATAATTCAGTATTTTTTTAATTGAACTATGCTTGTGTCGAAAAGGAACAACGAATCAAGCTTTACCAGACTTGGAATAATTCAGTAAAAAAAAATATCTAAATATTTACAAGAGCCCTCAGTTAATCTACAAGAATTATTTTTAATTAAACTTTTGTTCTTATTTCAGGCTTAGGCAGAATAACAGAGAATACTCCTAAAAACCAAGGAGTGGTGGTGATGACAATGGCAGACATTCCTATTGGGTTTGGAGTAGTAGCAAGAAGTACAGCCGAGTGTAGGCATGCCGATCCTCTTGCCACAATAGCCTTTCACCAAGCCGACATCGGTGAATACATCCGGTCTGAAGACACATTAACGTAGCAGAAATAAATTGGTTTAGTTTTATTACATAAATGTGTTTTACTTTATTTTTTACTTTTAATTATACTCAATTTCTTAATTTAATATTTGTAATGTATGGCTTCTGTCCTTATTGTCAATTTTGCCAGATGAGGCTACATTACTCGTATTATAAAGAGCACATAGGATATTTTTAATACACTTTTATTAGGTCCACCTGTATGTATGTAACTAACTACGTATGGAATCTAAAAACTTCTATATTTTTATCATCATCATACAGATCAGATTAACGTCTTATTATAACAGGTTTTCACAAATAGAAATTAGCAATTTCTATATTGTGGCACTATTTGAATTTTTTAATGGAAATTGTTGCCAGAAACATAAAATATACGTGCGTGCGGCGCACGTGCGGCGCTTCCAGAGCACAGAATACTAAATAGTAGTCCTACTGGTTTTTTATTTTTCCGGTAGGTATTCTATCACAAGAATGTTATAAAAAACCTGACGTGAGTATTTTTATGTATTATAATATAAAATTAGTTCCATTGAAATTTCGCAATATGGCGAGCCTCGCCTCAAATCCTCGCCAGGCGAGGATTTTTATTTTCTCTACAAGCACAGCATTTTTAAAATTTACAAACTCGCATCCATATTTCCTATGATGTGCTGCCATCTGCACAATGTATACTAAACTAGTATAACTAATGAATATGTTTCAGAGCTTCCACTTTGATGTAGGAGGTGGTAGGAGTAGGTAGACATTTATTGTAGAAATTACATACGTCGGTAGATGACGCTTACACAATATTTTTGAAGTTAGCTTTCTTGGTGAAATTAAAAGTGGAAATAGTTTTTGTTATATTGTATGAATACTATACATAGGCTGCTTAAATAGAGGAAAAAATTAAATCTCTAAAACACATTTTTTTGAAAATAGGAAAAAAATATATAAATAGGTATATTTTGATTTTACGGCACGGGACGTTTTTAAATTTGTATAATTGACACCTAAACATTTTTTCCAAGAAAATTATGGATGAGAAGCCTGTTATTTCTTCATCTAAGTAAGGGACGTAGATTTTAAAAATAACTTTTCTGTGTCAGTTTGCATTGTAAGCTGAGATAGCGCTATTCACTACTCTACTCTTCAAACTTGCTCCCAGAGTCCCTAAACAAACATTGTTTCGTCCCTCTTTCCCTTACAAGCGAACACTCCTCCTGATTCTGACATTAAAATCTTCTGTTCAGACGGGTTGTTATGTTTGTGCTGCTTTTATAATGCTCATAATAACACTATAGATATGTTAGATCAAAAATCAAAATGGAATCGGAAGGAGCTCATTATATTTCTTTATCATCGAATTTAAAAGCCGTGATCATATCGGTGGAGTCTACGCCAGTAGTTTTAGCTCCACCAAATTATATGTTTTCAGGGGTAGGTACAGTAGCCAGCACATGCAGTTTGATTTTGAGAGCGCCCGTATTCCGTAGCGGTAGGAGTGAATTTCGTAGTGCCAACGTGCAACCATTAAAACAATTTCCATTATAAAATTAGTACACTATTGAAAATGCTAAGATATCTTAGATCTTAGTACCTACCTAGTCGCAAAAAAATCAATCTTATCACTTTTTTGTTAAAACCGATTACTAACGACTTTTGTATCTGTGACCTTTCAAATGATAATATAAGTTATATGTTATATTATATAACAGACATTTTCAGCTAAGTATTAGCAAAATGAAGATATTACTAAACCGCAAAAAATGCAAAACCTGTACTTACCGTTTCTTCTTCGCATAATTGTAAAACATAAATTTGTTAGTGCTCACTAAAACAAGTTACATAAAATATTATCTAGCTTAGAAAAAAAAAACTGAATATTTGCGAATAAAACATGGTACTGACATAATATTACTCTTACTAACCAAACTAACGTATTTATTAAGTAACATTGTTACTAAATAAATTCTACTAACAGGTAATTGTAATTGTATGGACTGAATTTGTCTGAAATACACATAGGTATTTTATTTATTTTACTTGTATTAAGTCACACATCTCTCAATGTTTACATCTAAGCTGTTGTGGTCATTTTAAAGGTATTCTTACGCGAGGGTCGCCCCAGAAGAAGGATAATAGTATTACCGTGGTCAAAAGGGTAAAGCAGGTGACGTAATTTAGGTACTTTAATTATATTCCCTTAAGGGTGGTAATTCTGTTAAGTTTATTGTTTTTCATTGTTAGTAGACAGACTAACGCCTTTGGTCCTCTAAGCAATTACTGCTAAGGACAAGAAATGTGTTAATACTTTGTTTGCCTTGAATACTAAGGAGTAACCGTAAATGTAGGTGCTTACTTAATTATTAAGATTTAAAACGGGATATCTACCGTGGTATTTCACATCGAAATATCGGGCACTCGCACAAAACAAATTTTAATACTACGGTAAATGTCCCGTTTTAAATTCTATTGGTTATGAAAACAACCGTGAAAGTTTAAAAAGTATAATGTTAGGTACTTGTTCTGAATTCTACAAGAATATCTTTGTTTGTAAGTAGGTTCTGACCTAAGTACAAAAATTAATGTGTAAGATTACCAATACCTATTCTTCTTCTTATCGTGTCGATGACAAATTGCTCAGATAGTTTTGGCCCAGAACCTAGCTACTTCAACTGCGTTGTCTGTGGCATCCATCAGGTCCTGCTGCGAGCAGGTGGCGGTACAAGCAGGGCAGGACAGTAGATGGGCCATAGACTGCACCGTTCCACACACACACTCCAAAGGACAGGAAAAAAATCGTATGGGGCCCGGTCTTTTATTCACAGAAAAATCTAACCACTATATAGAAAAAATATATAGATTCTAGACATAAAACTGAGTCCACATGTCCAGTTGTGGAATTTAAGTGCCCCCCATTTAGGAGATATTAATTTTTTTCAATGTGAAAAAGTTGTACACTCAGCAAGTCTATAAAACGCACCTGCCACTACCTATCTCTTTCTAACACCTAGCTAAGGCTACTCTTGTCTTCTCTTTCTTACAAGGTTATTAAAATAGTTAACTAAACCGCGAAAACGATTTTCAGTGACATTATGCGAGACATTTACAGCACATGCTATGCTCATTTTTGAAGTTTTGAATACAGAATAAATCGTTTTCGCGGTTTAGTAACTATTTTGTAAGAAAGAGAAGACAAGAGTAGCCTTAGCTAGGTGTTAGAAAGAGATAGGTAGTGGCAGGTGCGTTTTATAGTCTTGCTGAGTGGACAACTTTTTCACATTGAAAAAAATTAATATCTCCTAAATGGGGGGCACTTAAATTCCACAACTGGACATGTGGACTCAGTTTTATGTCTAGAATCTATATATTTTTTCTATATAGTGGTTAGATTTTTCTGTGAATAAAAGACCAAAAAAAGCCATGTCCTTTGTGTTCTCCGAAAATCCCCACCTGAACATATTTTCTTTACTGCGGCCAAAAAAAAAATAAAAGCGTGAAAAACTGTTAGCGGAAAGCTCGTTTACTATAATTATTATGCGCTATTAACGATAACGATAATCTACTATATAAAAATAAGTCGGGTTTTCCTTCCTGACGCTATAACTCCAGAAGGTACGAACCGATTTCCACGGTTTTGCATTCGTTGGAAAGGTGTAAAGGTCTCAGGCTCCGTGAGGTTTATAGCAAAGAAAATTCAGGAACTGTTAACGCGGGCGGAGCCGTGGCGGAAGTCTAGTTGTGTATTAATATGATTTTGCAACATTCATCCCATACACTCCAAAGAACGAACGCTATTTTAAGTTTTATAAGACAGCTGCTAGTCGTTAATAAAAATCAAAGGAAAATAGTCTTTGAGTATGCTTCATCGAGTTAGTATTATATTATCTGTGATCGAGTACTACCGACACCAGCCGGCGGCGCCTGCGGGGTGCGGTACGTGGGGGCTATCGGTCGGGGAACTCGAGTAAGTGCGGGGAGGTGAGTGGCCCTTCTGTACGAGTAGTACTATCTGATACTTCTGTGACATAGGATATTCGAAACGACACGTTATCTTTTGCCTGTCAGATCAAAAGTCAATTTCCTCCGGTAGGCCAGACTTGCAATAGTTGGCTTAGTTGCGCCACTACCGTGGTAATCGCACTACTCCTCCAACGATATTGGCGGGAAACTTCTACTAACACCCAGGTGGGGTGGATGTGCGAAAAGGGTTGATATGGCAATCGAAAATCAAAGAGATAGAAGATATTTTTTTAAGTATTACATATTTAGGTACATTTACATTAGACTCGCAGTTGATAACGTACCGAGTCCTTGTTACCTACTTATTAGTTCTTAGGTAGAATGGTATAAGGAGGTACTAATTGATCGCATATATTCCGCACTATGGTGGCGAGGTTTACTTACCTATATATGCAAATTACAACATCTCAAAGATCTCATCTGTATTTTACGACAGCTCTCACTCCTTCAAACATTGAGCTACATGACATCCTCGCCCCTCAGGTGACGTCCCCATTATGATGTTTCTCCGTATCAACCCGCTAGGTCCATGGTCCGAGGCTCTCTCGATCCGCCCATAGACGCTACGCGTCTACTAACGTACAGTCTCCTGCAAAGAAAACGGACCCCCCTGTCGTAAGCGGTGGGTAGTCGCGCTTGCGACAAGAGGGTCCGTTTTCTTTGCAGGAGACCGTACATGACTACTCTGCCCCCCTACTATGTAAGTAGCGACAGGTTTGAGAAGCTGTCAAACGCGACATATTGACAGAACTGCTATGGCTCTAATGTCACTATGTCGCGTTTCACAGCTTCTCGAGCCTGTCGCTACTTACATAGTAGGGGGGATGGGGTAGAGCCTTCCGCTCCCCCGCAAGAACGGTGAAGCTTGATTGGTCGTACCTCTTCGATACAAGCGAAGGTCAATTCAATAAAAATAAAAACATGGCGTCGATCGCTTCACGAAAGTAGGATTACAGAATCACTTTCTGACCAAAGGAGGGGTCTTACTCTTACTTGGCGTGCAATGTTTAATGCTGTTATTGCAATAGTATAGCTAGATTTGTATTGGAAAATACATCACATCCACACATTATTAGCTCCTTAGCGTTATGAGCTACCGTGTCGGAGTTTAGCCGCGTAATCTGGCGTTCGCGCGCTTCACTTGCGATAACAATAGGAGGTATTACCAGATAACGGCGTGCGAGATTAGTCTCAGAGTGTTCAGACACGCGGCCTGGATTTCAGTGTGAGAGTTGGGACTTGGCTCTATAGCCCTTAATACTTAGTCGTAGGTTACACGCTCAGTCTGGCGTCAGTTCAGTCTATCAGTTTGGTCCGGCTAAGACTGATGCCAGAATGGTGGATGAAAAACACGGTAATAATATAACCATCAGTCCGTCAGTCAACCGGTTAGACGATAATTCTCTCGTCATTCTAAGCAGACTGACTGGACCAGACTGACGCCAGACTCAACGTGTAACCTTTGAATTAGACAATTTGTAATTTATGGTTTAGAAACTATATTGTTTTCTTTTATCTTTATCATTCTTGTACTATATATCCTCAGACAAACGATATTACCTACGAAGAGCGAAGCGCGATAGTCCTTGCTATTAGGTTATATCTGTAAAGTACGCTTTTGTGCTAATCTATACTAATATTATAAAGAGGAAAGGTTTGATTGTTTGTTTGTTTGCATCGAATAGGCTCCGAAACTACTGAACCGATTTCAAAAATTCTTTCACTGTTGGGAAGCTACATTCACCCTGAGTAACAAAGGCTATATTTTATTTTCAAACAAATTTGGGATCCTTACTAAAACTTCAATAATATAGCCCAAGGTGTAAAAAAAATACGTAAAATATTCCTAATAATTGAAAACGCTTCGAAAGTACTGACCGATTTTGGTGAAACTTGGCACAAAGTTAGAATAGACCTTAGAAAAGAGCATAGGCTACAATTTACCGCGGGAAAATTCCTCATACCCACGGGAAAAACTATTAACGCGGGCGGAGCCGCGGCGGGAAGCTAGTGCTAAATAAATTGATCTTTGTCTATTAAAATGTCAGTTACCTACTATTAGAATTCAGGGCTTGAGAGTAATCGCCGGAAAATATCTAATTTCTGCGGGAAATGTCAAAAAACAACGCGGATGTTAGCCATGAACACCCAGCTAGTTTTCCCATAATTTTTTTGGTTAGCGCCTCGTAAATATGATTCTTTGCAGTAGCTACGAAAATGCTACGGTGCTACGACACGCGTAGCCAATTTCGTAGGTGCAATGTAGCTTTGTTAGATCTAGTATTATCTGTGGTTAGATTCAAGATTCATAAATTACAAAAATGTTTTATCTTAATAAAGAAAACGTACCTAACATAAAACATTTGTGCTCCTTTCTTATATTCGTTAAGCTCGACTTGCCCTTGCCGGTACCATAATATTATCCTATTTCCGTTGAAACAAACGCCGGTGAAGTGACTGTCGGTGAAACGTTCGTTGGCGAAAGATAATGCCGGACAAACATTCACAGTTGTAAAATTTTTTTTGAAAAACTTTCTTTGACAAAACGTATTGTCGGCTAACTATTCAAAGGAGAAACGATTGTCGAAGAACAGTTTCAGACTCCGAAATTCTTGGGCAAAACGTTTTGTCGGCTAACTATTCAAAGGAGAAACGATTGTCGAAGAACAGTTTCAGACTCCGAGAAGAGCAGGTGGACAGAATAAACAGCGAGTTGAAAGCTCGCTCGGTCTTTGCCAGTACCTAATTAAAGTCATTATAAGAGCTCGGCTCTGGTATACCTACTTTGTGATTCCAGTGTGTAATTAACTGTGATATACCTAGCTATGATGATAATGGTGACCCCTCTGCTGGGTCAGGGTCTGTCTGACCAAAAACAATCATCGGCATTGCTGTTGTCATGCATGATTAAATTGTAACAATAATATATGATGCAACGCCTGTGGAGTTTCTTCGGCGAGCTCTTCTCCACAGAAGACAGCCAAATTTTTGAACTTGCCAGAAAAGATAATTTAAATGACTTAACTATGTGATGTAACATCCAAAAGTTAAAAAATAAATTCTTTGAACTCTTCTTTAAACTCTTTGAATATTATATTAATCAAGGGGCCGCATGTTTGGGGTGTTTTAGTGCTTCCCTCCGCGTAGTCAAACTTATTAGTCAAACTGCACCCGTAACATGCAGTGCTATGACAAAAGTTTGTCGCACCAGAAACCCGCCATATTGAAATATCCTCCAATAGGATAAGAAAATACGCACGACAAAATTATGTCTGTCACGCGTGGACCGGGCGTGACCGGGCATGTTGTAGGGGCTGATTTGACCATATTATTATGTCTGTATGTTCATAATCAAAGGGTATCATTCATTTTGGACCAAAAAAGTAAAAGTGCCGGCCAGCAGAAAAAAGTATAACTTTCGGGTAGAACACACAATTCCTGTCCTGTATTCTTTCACTATGACACCAATCATGTGCACCCCATGGTTGTAATGTTAGAAGCTATTAATTAAATAATAAAAATGTTGTTATAAAAGTATTATTTTGACGCATGTCACAGCGCATGTAGTCATATTGTATTGAATATATTATATTTCTTTATTTTATGTAGTTTAACTTATTTTTTTATTATTATAACTAGCGACCCGCCCCGGCTCCGCACGGGAAAATGGTTATTGTGGGTTATCCTTCAGTATATTATGCATGTATTATACATATAAACCTTCCTCTTGAATCACTCTATCTATAAAAAAAAACCGCATCAAAATCCGTTGCGTAGTTTTAAAGATTTAAGCGTACAAAGGGAGGGACATAGGGACATAGGGACAGAGAAAGCGACTTTATTTTATACTATGTAGTGATAGGGGCCCATGGATTAAGTATGTATTTGTTTAATATAATTAAAAAATATATTAAGAAAGTATTATTATGATGCATAAGAATGATCATTCATCGACTTTTTTTTGTTTATTATTAAGAAAAAAAATTAAAAATAAAATAAAAAATATATAAAGAAAATGTAAAAAAAAGTAAAGAAATATAGAAACTACGACGTGTTCTATCCGAAAAATACGCTTTTTTTCCTTGGCCGGCATTTTCACTTTTTTGGTCCAACATTGTATGAAACGTGAATGATGTCCTTTGTCCACTTATTGGCATCTATATAATGATATGACGATAGTCTAATTATAAAGTAAAATTTATAAAATGCTAGCTTTTGCCCGCAAGTTCGTCCGCCTTTTATACATTTTAGTTCTTTTCTATCAGCCAATAGTAAAAGCTTGTTGTTTTAAAAATATATTTTTAGTAAATCTTGTGTAGGTATATCCTCTCCTATTTAATGGGTGCGGTGGTTCATTTCGTATAAAAACAGATAATCTAATTTACTTGTGTTGATATTGTTATTGTTTTCTTTTGTGTGCAATAAAGTGTTTTTTACATAGGTAGGTACCTACTTACTTACTTACTAATTTCAAAAGACAACGTTATTTTCATATAACATTCATTTGGGATAACGTTTATAAGCTAGGTATAATTTTAATCCATATAAGATTCATTTGGTATTATACCTTAAGTTCAGATTTATAAAAACATTTAGTATAACACTCATTTCATATAACATTCGTGTCACATAACCTTTATTTCAAATAATAATCATAAGATATAATGCTCATTTGATATAAAATGCCAAATCATTTTTATTGGAAAAAACTTAACTAAGTACCTATTTAAATTAGGGCATCGAAATTCAGGGCGGGTTCGCACGCACGGAAACCGGGGCACACCGACTTGGATAGGTTAGGTTTGAAGGATATGGCGAAAACGAGTGAGGCGAGCGTAGCGAGCCCATCGATTCCGCCATACCTTTCGCTTCGGGTTGGTATTCTGTGCTTCGGGTTAGGTTGACAATTTGACATGTATGTGTTACGCTCAAAGATCGAAAACGCTCAGTGAGCGGAAAAATAGCTCACAACGCGTTGTGGTCACAGTAAAACATCTACATGGCGAAATTCTTGTTATGGCTCTAATGAAAACGCGCACGACGCGTTGTGGCAATCATAGAAAGACCAAATAGCGAAAATCGTGTCGTGGCTGACTTCTATTCGATCTCAACGCGTTGTGGCAATGAAGAAAAGCCATGACGCGTTCTGAGCATTCATTGTTTTAACCATATCACGACGGACAGGTTGTATAAAACTTGTCGGTGTCGGCTTGGGTGCAAAGACGCATTCAAACATCAGTTTTATTCATTTCTTTTCTGGTTAAGAGAGTGAATTTTAATGTCAGTGCTAATTATTTTATAAAATAAAAAATGTTTCCTAAGGACATCTACCAAAACGTTTCCAGCCTAGGCCTATTAGGATCCATATCGGAAAGTAGTGTGCGTCGTAATCAAATAATATTCCATACGCGTCATGGCTTTTCTTCATTGCCACAACGCGTTGAGATCGAATAGCATGTCAGCCACGACACGAATTTCGCTATTTGGTCTTTCTGTGATTGCCACAACGCGTCTTGCGCGTTTTCATTAGAGCCATAACACGAATTTCGCCATGTGGATGTTTTACTGTGACCACAACGCGTTGTGAGTGAGCTATTTTTCCGCTCACTGAGCGTTTTCGATCTTTGAGCGTAACATATGCATCCCTGCATGCTTTCTTGCTTGCTTGCATTCTTGCTTGCTTGCTTGTTTGCTTGCTTGCATGATTGCTTGCATGCTTGCTTGTTCGCACGTTTGCACGCCAGGATGCTTGCATGTGTCATAAAAAAACAAAGTATCTGCGGTTCATTTTGTTTACCTACTGAGTATAAATCAGGCGCTATACGAAAAGTTTGGGTGCCCCTTAAATTGCATACATAAATATCCCTATTATGAAAATCCATAACAGACTTGCCATAATTTTAAATAGTATAACAATTAGAATCCATAATTCAAAAATACATACCATTATTTAGCATAACTATTAAAATCCATAATTGTATAATCTTTCAAAATCATAAATTTAAGATATTTTGGTAAAAAAGAAGATAAGAGAAACAGCATTTTTGGTGATAAAAATAATAATTTAATATAGGTATGTTTCCTATATTTGTCAAATTTATATTTCTTAATTATTATACATACTAACAGTATTCATATTAAAGTTAGGGCTTTTAAATATATGTATTTCAAAATTATGGATTTTAATCGTTATGACATTTAATCGATTATGGATTTTCGATATATACATTTTCAATTATGGGTTTTAATATAGACCCGAAAAGTTTATTATGTCTTGTAAATTTTATATTATAAATTGTCCGTTAATAATTATTAGTCAATATGAACATTATCATTATAATATGAATTGACTGTTATACCAAGTGAAATTATACTAAATAAAATTATATGAATGGTGTACATTATATAATTTAAATTGTTATACTAAATGTTTTTAGATCATATAAAATTATAGCACTTGAACGTTAGTTTACCTATATAAAACAACATATATTACACACCCCTATTTAATAGATAGAACGAGTTTTATATTATTATTTATTTAAATAAATAAAAATATTGACTATATTTGAACTTTGTTTTCTTTTTTTCTGACAAATTGTAAATTATGTAAATCGTGTCTGATCCAATGGTCTGACTATTTTTGCCTCTCCACAATCGATATGAAAAGGCCCACTATCTCGAATTCTCTTAATACAATGATAGTCAGTCGTTCGTGGTGGAATTCTATCTCGCAGAGGAAACGTTGCTAGTTTAACACGATGACTTCAAACCTCACTCTGCTGTTGTATTTTTTGGCCGCATTTACAACTGGTTTAATTGGTAAGTCCCCACAAAAAATCTTAAAATAACCTTATTACATGACTAACACAACATAAAAAGATGAAAATAAATTTCGATTTCATCAAATCCATTATTTTTTAGTTAATTTCCAATTCAGGTGTTTGTCCAATATTACTTATATTCTTTTCTTGGGTTGTATACAAAAGTAATTTTGTAAAGCCGAGAAAGGTGTTGTAGTGTAGGAAAGAAATTGTATTAGTAGATTTAGTTTATTTGTAATTTATTATACCCTACTAATATTATAAACGTGAAAGTTTGTGAGTATGGATGGATGGATGTTTGTTACTCTTTCACGCAATAACTGCTGAATTGATTTTAATGAAACTTTTCAATAATATAGCTTATAAATCAGACACATACGCTATAAATTGTAAAGATATTGTGTAAATTGTCGAAAATATATCACGATAGGTAAGTACTACATTAAATTAATTCAAGTCAATATTTTATAATGACTTCAATCGCTACAATGTTTATTATTCTTTGTCGTGGTTCAAAGATCGTAGTTGATTATGTCATGTTGATATCTCAATGGACTAGAAAAAAAGATTGAATTGTCCAGTAAGAAAAAAATTCTACCGCGAGTGGAGCTGCGGGGCGAAAAACTCCATTATAATAATTTTATTGTCATTTAAACATTTGTTAATGCCATATTCAGCGTCCAACAGTGGACGTCTTTCGGCTGCGATGATGATGATGATGAATGTCATATTCAAATGAGCCTTTTTAATTTATTTTTTATTACATTTCGTAACTAAAATAGTATCATCAGCAAATAATAAAGATAATAGGCTCAATTCTGCCGTGGCCGCTAAAATCTCTAAATTTAATTTGTTGGTCTCTTTCATTCGGGAATCGAAAAGGATGTTTTTTTTTTAGTTTCTTTCTCCCTTATGGGAAAGGCAAAGGGTTCAAAGCCCATACAGCCTAGTCATTAGTAATAATAGGATATCTTCAGTTTCATTTTGTCGTCTTTAGTCATTTCTTATATCCTACTACGTCTTCAGTAGTCTTGTCTTGTTGAACGTCTTCAGTAGTGTTGTCTTGTCACGGGATCATTAAAATGCAATGGTGGTCCTTACATTCCAATGACATCGGAGTTTAACGCGGGGTATCAAACCAGAAACAGCTAACCACTCATTATTTATCACTTTTATTGAATAGTTCTTCGTTAACGGCACATTATCGCACTAACTCCGCCATATTAACACCACAATTACCCCGAAAAACTAATTTTAAAAAGGTCGAAACCATGAACCCGCCATTTCCTCTCGATTCCCGCGTAAAACCCCTTGAAAAGGATGGGGAGATGAATTAATGTAATTTTGAATGAATGATATTTAAAATAAGCAGCGCAGCTGTCAAATTCAGCTTAATTAAGTCGGTATGATTTTAAATTCCTGCTAAATTAGGCGTAAACTCGATGTTTGACGTGTCTAAATGTAGGTTGGCAATTACCTGTCCCTTTTCGTTCTTAAGAACAACTTAAATTTAGATATTTTAGCAGCCACGCAGAATTGAGCCCAATGTTTATTTGAACATAAAAGCTGATTATAATTTGTTTAACAGTAGTGGTCCCCCTACTAGGTTTGTACCTAGTATTTTTTACGATACTTATTGTAGTCATTAAAGGACACAACGGAGACATCTATGACGTCTTGTTATCTAAACTAACTTTTAGATGCGTTGCCAACGGACGACTACACCTTCATAGCGTCGACGCGCAGCTTCTATAAGCACCACCGCGAAGGAGCCACCTTCGCCGACGCCAGGCTGACCTGCGAGTCGGAAGGAGCCGTGCTGTTCCATCCGGAGACCAAGCTAGAGATCGACACAGTACTGGACACGCTGCAGTTCGACCAGAGTACCGGCTGGTGGTTCTGGACTGGAATATCCGATTTAAGGAAAACTGAATATTTTGAAACCGTAGGGTAACAACTATCAATTGTTCAGTTTTTCCATATAGTATGGCCACTACCGCTGTGCACCTCTCTGAGGTATGCGCGGCGAGGTGGGGGAGCACCGTTCCGCCACAAGTCTTGCCTTACAAATGTAAACTCGTCGTCGTCGTCGTCGTCGTGTCGTGTGTTGATCTCATGTGAACTCATGCTCTTTTTTCCCCGGCTCCCACCTCGCCGCGCATACCTCAGAGAGGTGCACAGCGGTAGTGGCCATACTATAGTCCTCCTTCCAACAGGGTGCCTATTAATTTGACGGTTCATAGTATTTATTTTTAACTTTAGTATATTTACTTACATCACTTAGTTAAGTCAGTTACATGTTATTTTCTGTCAAGTTCAAAAGTTTGGTTGTCTTCAGTGGAGATGAACTCGCCGGAAGAAACTCCACAGGCGTAGCATCTTTTTAAAATATTATTAATTACTCGTATATTTCTACAAAAGAATTTTAAGATGCCTGTCTCTCAAGCAAACTAAACCTATGGAGTAGTTATCTTCTTAATAGTATGTTGTTTTTTGTAAATATCTCATTTCCTATGGGTTTTTTTGTAAACTTTTTGCGACTAGGTATCCTATTCTATCCTTTGCAGTGGACGTCTTTCGGCTGAAATGATGATGCAGTCAAAATGAAAGCGCAATGTACAGTTGCTGCATAATGTATTAACACAAACAAAAATACTGTAAAGTGTGTTAAGAAAGATACTGTAGTATCTTTTTGTTCAGATGTTTGTTAACACTTATAACATACACGTGTCGCCTTGCGGTTTGATTTAACATGGTTATTATTATCGCCCATTTTCTATAATATTTTTATCCTTGTGTACTCTCTTTATAACATTAGTGTAGGTTAATGCCGGAAGTAAAACTAATAGCAAGATTTTTTTTTGCAGAAGTGTGTTTTGCTATTATTAAATTTGCGGCGTTGCTATAACTTACAGTCCAGGCACTTTAATTCACATACGTTTTACTAGGTTGTACAAAGGTCAAGTCTTTGTTCTGTGATTGAAACGGTACGTTACAAATTAAGATTTAAAATTGTCACTGTTTCACAGAATAATTCCAGACAGTTTAGTTTATTTTTGTTACTCACTGCGTTGTTCTCTATTTGTCCTTAGTTCGCAATATTCAGCATAAACAAGAACACTATAACTGTTTTTTTTTTTTAATAATTTAACATTGTTTCTTTATAAATAACGCTGCGAACAATATCACTTGCGTGTTAAGACATTACTAAAAGTGTAATACACTTTAAACTTGATAACAGTCACTTTTAATATTTTTGCATAATTTTAATACAGAGACTTGATGTTAGCGCGCCTAAACGTGTGACGAAAAAAAAAGAAACTTTGTTACTAGTTACCTAACTTTGTTCCGTGCTTACAGGGCGCCCCGTAAGCTTAGTATACCATAGATGGGGTGAAGGTTACCCTGCCAAAGGCGTGAGCAGAGGTGATCACTGTGGAGCTATTTCTGCCAGTGATCACTTACTCTATATTGAATGGGGATGCTCTGTGTCTCGACAATTCATCTGCAAACGGTCTTATAACAACGTAGACTTAATGCAGGCAATAGAAGGAGTGAATACAAGGACTGGTAAGTATGTCAATGTTTGCTACAGTTCCGCATATCGATTACACGGCATGGACTCGAAATTAAAATTAAATAAAAGTAAAATAAAGTAGGTACATAAGATAGATAAATAGAATAAAAGTTTATTACATTGAATGAAGTGAACAAATTTATTACCTATATTGCAATATTAAAAAGCAAGCTGATTTAATGCTACAAGTCCGTCTTTTGTTTGTGGTCCGTCTTTGTTTGAACAGCTGTTATACCCTCTACTTGAACAACAAACCACAATACATATTTTTAAATTACGTCGTTTGATGTACTGTACAGACCGACGATCAGTGATATAATATATATGGACATGACCAAAAAATTTATGACGTTGAAGGATATGTTTATTTTTGGTGTATTATGTAGCAAGCAACGCCTTCGTCCACATATATCCTTGTCAGAAACCACTAGTACCTATATACTTATTGTTCTTTTAAAAATCAGTAAAAGTGGTGTACAAGTATAATGGGTTAAAATGTATACCAAGAATAAAAGTTCATACCTAACTATAAATAATAATTATGCACCTCAACTCAATCAGTCCATTTGTTTTAGCTGATGATGAACAACTTAAGAGGAAGTGTAGGGATATAGTCGAAAATTTAAACGTAAGAGATAGGTACATCATAGCACAGATAATATAATACTAGTTACACTAGTATCATAGTTATACGCGTTATAGAAACGATAAGTATGTAAGTTAAAATAACACTAAATAAAAAATTTGATAACCCCCGACACAAAACCGTTACTTGATCCTTTCAAAAAGAAAGAAAGAAAGAAAGAAAAACCATTTATAACAACTAGAAAAGAGCTGGTACTCTTCAAATGGCTGAAGATATTTTCTTGGATCATAGCTCTGAGAACACTCTCGATTGTGACACCTTGCAAACAAAAAAAACTAGATCAAAATCGGCGCATCCGTTTAGGAGCTACGATGCCACAGGCAGACAGACAGACAAACACACACGTCAAACTTATAACACCGCTCTTTCTCGTCGGGGTTTAATGAAACAAATGTTATTTACAGCTCGTGCCATCAAACAATTAGAAGACTTTGTGAAACAGCAAGTGTCAGAGCAAACTGAAGTACTTAAAAGAGAGATCTCGAAGCAGACTGTCGCCTTTCAACAGCTGGAGGAGCGAGCGGGACAGCAGGCGCGGGCGCTGGAGAGGCTGGCGGGGGGGTTCCAGGTAGGGTTACCATATGACAGGCGTTTGCCGCATTTGGTTTAGACAGGCGTGCGGCCGGCATTGATCTGAGACAGGCATTTTTAAATTTCGCGTTTGCACTTGAATGACACCGGCAGAAAGTACGATTCCTCTCGTCAACGCCAAGTGGAGTAAACAAAGAAATCGGCTGACAATTGAATTAGTAAAAGCAATATTGATTACTCAGGAAAATTACAAAACTGTATCTTGTGAAGATTTTTACGTTTATGTATTAGAAAAGAAAGAACCATTAAAAAAAATAATGTCATCTGACAAATATCAGTAATAAATATCCTTCTTCATTATTATCTGTTGACTTTTAAAAATTACCTA
Organism: Teleiodes luculella; assembly: GCA_948473455.1. Lineage (NCBI taxonomy): Eukaryota > Metazoa > Arthropoda > Insecta > Lepidoptera > Gelechiidae > Teleiodes > Teleiodes luculella. The sequence continues at coordinate 6,557,963 of OX419607.1, forward strand.
CAGCGTTTTGCTTTATACAGGCAGCATTTTTCTGAAAATTCAGGCATTTTAGGTACCATAGACAGGCATCCCTCTATTTACATATGGTGACCCTTGTTCCAGGTGCAGATACTCCCGGCCCCGGTCAACGCCACCGACCTGGCCGACCATCTCGCAGATCCCCGTGAGAACAACAGCTCTCAGCAATAAGTCATTTTACCAAATGCACTGGAGATTAAAATAACCTGTTTAAAATAAATATAAAATCACTACATAGTACAAAACAAAGTCGCTTTCTCTGTCCCTATGTCCCTATCTTTAAAACTACGCAACGGATTTTGATGCAGTTTTTTTAATAGATAGAGTGATTCAAGAGGAAGGTATATATGTATAATACTTGCATAATATACTTAAGGATAACCCACAATAACCATTTTCCCGTGCGGAGCCGGGGCGGGTCGCTAGTATCTAATAAATATTATAAATATCTCACATTTTTAAAGTTGATGAAATAAAATAAAAAATGATAAGTATTTATTTTTATTTATTATCTTATGGCAATTTATGAAGAGTAATTAGACGGGACTTTACCGACCGGTTTACAAAAATTTTCTTGTGTGTGAGGTAGAGGTAGGTTAACCTCGAATCGAAACCCACTCGATAAGAAGAAGAAGAGACTTTCTTTGTAATAATATTTCATTGATGATGCAGCCGCACTTCGGCTTTTATTTTAGCCGTAACAATATAATATATAGAACCCCAATTTGATATTTTACTGAAAAATTAATAATTTCTAGTATAACATTCTCACTTTTCATGAATTTAAACTTTAATGCATAATAATAATATGTATTATAATCATCCTCCACGAGTGTTTTAAAAAAAAGTTATAGCTTATAACGATTTTTTGTAAATCACTCAAAATTAATTTCTTAAATCAAAATCAAATCAAAACATTAAATTAAAAGTTTTAATAACCCCCGACACAAAATCGTTACTTGATCCTTTCAAAAATAAGAAAAAGAGCTGATATGATAATCTTCAAAGGGCTAAAGATATTTTCTTGAATCATAGCTAAGAACACTTTTGATTGTGACACCTTGCATACAAAAAAAACTAGATCAAAATCGGCCCATCCGTTTAGGAGCTACGATGCCACAGACAGGCAGACAGACACACACGTCAAACTTATAACACCCCTCTTTTTCGTCGGAGGTTAAAAGTGATCCAAAATACCTACTTTTCTTTTACTTTCCTCTTAAAGTAGGCACCGTAAGTAATCCTCCTGTGCGTCTTACCCATTTACCCTTATTTTCCCTTTTAGCAACTTTGTAATCTGTTTATGTCTTTTTTCTCAAAGTGGTACGATTTTTTGACGAGGTGTTTGCATTATACTGAGTGGAGATTGGATTTGGCTGGAGTGTGGAGGGCGATCTTTTTGAACCGTTTGAAGGCAAAGTTGGGGACACGGCTTCGTAAATTGATTTCGGAAACTTTTGAAGCGAAAATGTGCGTATTTATGAAAGTGTAGTAAACCATTTACAGTGTTACGTAATGGGGGTAACATCTAAGGCGTGGAGGGTCGGATAAGTTGAATTACGGACTTAGATTATTTTTCCTCAGCAATATGGGAGAAAGGGGACTATTTTCGTTTGATGTTACATAAAAAAATATATTTTTTAAACATAATATTATTTGTAGGTAAAAAAAATATATTTTTTGTATCTTTTGTACACTCTAACGACATCAGTTAGTTAAAGTCATTTACATTGTAGTACAAATTTTATTTAAATAGTTTTGGTAGTTTTGAAAATATGGAATGAAAGAGTGTGTTTATAAATCGGGTGTCGTGTTTCGAAAATTCCGAGGACGTCTGCCCGCCGACCTACCACGCGCGCCGAAACTTCTACTATGCCGAAACTTAGTGTGGTTTAATGTTTAGATAAAGTATTAAATTATAAATATGTATGATAGTCTGTAAGGTATTTATGATATGGGCCTCTGTTTACATATTTAACATCTATATGTAAATATTGCCTGAAATAAATGGATTTATTATTATTATTATTATTAAATTTACCTATAAATACTTCTATAAAAACCAGTGATCTGAAGAACTAAATGGAAATTAGTGTAGTTAAAACCAATAAAGCTCAGCGACTTTTCCTGCCAGTTAGTAGTTAAAACAACTCCGAACAACTGTCGTTACAGGTCGATGGTGTCGCGATCCGCAAACGTATTAACTGCTGTAGGTCTAACTTTGTGTGGAGTAAAGAGATTGTTGGCGACAGAACCTTTTTTGAATGTTCTTTACTTTTTAGATTTTATGTGTCTTTTATATTTTTGATATTATTTTGTTTTCTAATTTGTCACTTGCTTTTTAGGGTTCCGTAGCCAAATGGCAAAAAACGGAACCCTTATAGATTCGTCATGTCTGTCTGTCTGTCTGTCTGTCCGTCCGTCCGTATGTCACAGCTACTTTATTCCGAAACTATAATACCTATACAGTTGAAACTTAGTAAGTAGATGTATTATGTGAACCGCATTAAGATTTTCTTACAAAAATATAAAAATACAATTAATTTAGGGGGTCCCCATACGTAGAACTGAAACTCAAAAAAAAATTTTTCATCAAACCCATGACGTGTGGGGTATCTATGGATAGGTCTTCAAAAATGATATTTAGGTTCCTAATATCATTTTTTTTTAACTGAATAGTTTGCGCGAGACACGCTTCCAAAGTGGAAAAATGTGTGTCCCCCCCCCTATAACTTCTAAAATAAGAGAATGATAAAACTAACAAAAATATATGATGTGCATTACAATGAAAACTTCCAACGAAAATTGGTTTGAACGAGATCTAGTAAGTAGTTTTTTTTTAATACGTCATAAATCGTAAACCGCAATTTACCTTTCACTATTATTAAAACATCGATCAAAGTCACAACGAACTACAAAAACTTTTATATTATGTTACTGGCTGCTACGGAACCCTTCATGGGCGATTCCGACTCGCACTTGGCCGCTTTTTTTATTGGAATGGCTAAAGATAAAATTGTTTAAACTTTAAAACTTTATTTATTTGTTAGAAGAGTAACGGCCCTTCGTGCTCAATAGAGATCGTACACGATTTGGAATTTTAACGTGCATACTAAATGAGTGTTGTCTAACTTATCTATTATATTGTTATCTGTTTGTCAAAGTGGTTGTATTGTCTGACACGAATTTTCTTAAAGCATATCATAGTTTGTATAAAAAATATTGTGAAGTTGTAGATCCATAATATCTATGGATGAAATATATTGTTTTTTTGTGCACAAAAAACGATACACTCCTTAAAATCTTGTGAAAACCCTTTCTTTTCTTGTAATAGATCGATTCACTTACTTTAAGCAAAGAAACTACTATTATGTAGGTATTATTAGTAGCTTTCCGCCCCGCTGCTCCGCACGCGCTAACATTTTTTCCCGTGAGAAAGAGGGATTTTCCCGCGGTAAAAGGTAGCCTTTGTGTTATTCAGACGTATAAGATTATTGTAGAGTTTCATTAAAATCCATTTTGTAGTTTTTGCTTGAAAGAGTAACAAACATCCATACACCCATCTATCTTCACAATTTTTCGCGTTTACAATGTTAGTAGGATACGTAAAGTCCTGAGTTCTATGTAGTGTAAATCTCTTTCCAGACCAGGTTCAGCATTTCAAAAGGCTAAACTTACTCAGTTAATGCTGGAGTGTTATACGGAACGGCTTCTGCTCATAAAACTGATCCTTGAATCACCTTTTGCTGGTGCTGAAGAGTAAACTGTTGTGCATTATCCGATAATAACAGTTTAATAAGGTATAACAATATTTGCGGGGTATTTTTTTAGGCTTGGCGAAAACTGAGGGGTGTTATAATAAGTTTAAGTTTTAATTATGGTCACGTTTATACGAAGGCCCGCGTTGCTTTAAGGCGTTGTCCTAATAGAACGCGAATGCGAGATAAGTTCGAGCGAATTTTACTCGTACGAACGCGCGATCAAACATATTGAAGTCGAATATGTGTCCTAATAGACGATCGCGCGATAGAACGATTTCTTCATACATTTCACAATCGCGCGATCGAGCGATAGCGCGATGATCGCGTATTCGCGTTCTATTAGGACAACGCCTAAGCCCCTCGTTCGCATAATATTAGATTCTCAAAATATGAGATTCTCAAAATATTAGATTATCAAAATAACATTTTCTCAGTATAACCAATGTACAGTTAATAAAAAAATCATAATTTATTTACAAATTGTTTTTATTAAAGACAATTATTAGAAACAAAAAATATAATTTACTTTTACTTCAATACATAGTATAAAACAAAGTCGCTTTCGCTGTATGCCCTCGTTCGCATAATATTAGATCAAAATTATTCAGTTTTATAACTTAATGACGATAACATATTTAAACAACTTTGTACAGAAATTTTGTTTGAAGTGCAATCAGATATTATGTTGCTAATTTGATGATCTTTGTTTAATTGTTTTTTTGCTTTCTTTTTGCCCATACAGTGATAGGAATTTTTTATTAGTTTAATGCTCTGTGTCTCTGCTTCAGTCTTTAATAACTTTATAAATTGAAAGAGGGTCGGCTTAGATGGAATTTTCGTATTTATTCTTCGGTGCCAACCCTCAACCGCATTAGTTGTACGATTTTTTTCATTGTAGCAGCTAAATACGTCCGTAGTAATTTTTTGTAGCCATTGGCTGTTAAAATATTCAAAAAATCTTTGTGCCAATTCCGTGTCGGATGACATCTCTTGGATCGTAAGATATGCTTCTGGGATTAAACTTGGTGGAAGCAAAGCTAAAAGAGTACACAGATGCGTAATATTGCGGCCTTGTGCAGTCTTATTGTAAGTCAATGTATTGCTCATTCTGAAAACAGCATTCATAAAATGATAATAGCATCCACAGAACATTTAAAAGAGGTTAGAATGGCGATAATGCGCCGTCCGTATGAAATCCGGTGTCGCCGATTCCACCCCACCTTTCACCTCCACTACATCTGTACTTCAATAAAGATGAAGTTTACGCACATATTTGCAATTTCAAATCTAGCCAATCATAGCGCCGCTCAATCACGCGATTTCAAATGGAAACGAATCATACGCATGCACGCACACTGATGTAGATTTTTATAGCTATGTGTGAGTTAGACAGCGCGATCGTTTCTTTGCGTGAAGTATGAGCGTTTTGCTCATAGTTTTGGCGCGCCGGCCCCGCCCACATCGCCTTTCTAACCTCTTTTAAATGTTCTGTGATAGCATCCTTTAATTCTTATATCCGGAAACACTTCTCTCATTGCTTGAATAGCTGCGATTTCGTAATCACATTTGTATGTTTTAATATCCATCTGAAATTGTTCTTTTAGTATACTGAATAATCGTCTGTAAGTGTTCTGATTCTTATTTGGCAGTAAAGCGTAGATAATAGGAACGAAATCAATCGTATCATCGTCTCTTGCAATATCAACATGCAACGTGTACAGTTGATAGAATGGAGTCGGGGTAACTTTAAAAGTACCATCACCGTAAATAGTTTTTATTGACTGAAATAGTTCGCGGAGCTTGGGAGCTGGCAATGTTGAGAATATAATAATTCTGTCATCTGATTCAGTATTGTAGTCATCAAATAAAAAGAAATCTTGAACAAGATGTTGCGGCAATCTTATATCTTTTGATTTTAACCATTTTGACTTTCCGACGACCATGAATTTATTCCGGGTTCTGTATAGTGAATCTTTCTTTGAAGAAAATGCCGGAATAGCATATTCTTTACCTTTAAATGAGTCGTTTTTTAAAAAATATTTTTCATAAATTTTTGGAATGGATTCTAAATTATTACATACCTCTTCTTTGCATCTGACCATTACTGAATCAACCAAATTCCGTTCAAAATCACGAGCACAGGTATGCTTACCCACACGTATTATCTCATTTTTACTGTTGAGCGTAATTGATGTACGACAATCATGCTGGTTGCAACAACGCCAGTTTGTAGTGCCAGATTTATTTTTCATACAAAAATTGTATTTGTAGCCGGCATGCAAAAGGGCGGGCTTGTTTTTTTGATTGACTATAAATTCAACACTAGAAGGTTCCTCACTCGAATTTAAATCCATAATGGATTTAAACAAATTATATTCAGTGCTCAAATTCAAAAGAAATATCTGATGTGTAGGAAATGAAATGATAAATGACATGTCATTATTTATTTTAATAAATAAGTCCCTCAATTTATACCAGTATTAGTAATCAGCACATTACTAGCAGCAAATAGGTTTTATATCAATTTGATGAGTCATATAATTGTCATGTCAACTGGATAGTTCCACATACAGAAAATGTCCACAAATAGGTTTAGCACAAGTGTGATTACGAAAGTTCGTAGTAATAATAATAAATAAAAATACTATTTTCTAGTTAATTGTCCAATTTCTTTTATATTGAGAATCTGTGATTACGAAAGTTCGTAGTAATAATAATAAATAAAAATACTATTTTCTAGTTAATTGTCCAATTTCTTTTATATTGAGGAATCTGTGATTACGAAAGTTCGTAGTAATAATAATAAATAAAAATACTATTTTCTAGTTAATTGTCCAATTTCTTTTATATTGAGAATCTGCTATTAGGATAATCGAATATTTTGAGAATCTCATATTTTGAGAATCTAATATTATGCGAACGAGGGGCCTAAGCGTTTATAAGTCCAGTCATGTTAGGTGCATATCTATACTTAATTTTATTTTCAAACAAAAGTAATTTAAGTATTATACTTTTGAAAGTACTGTAAGCTTTTGTAAGTATAATACTTTCAAATAACTTTTTTCCTTAAAGCTTGTTATTTTTATTAATTTTGTGTGTCAGGACGATTACATACAGTGTACGGGACTCGAAATTTTACTTCAAATTATAATTTTTGAATGTTTTTTGAAGAAAATGTGAATTTAAAGTATAGATGCACGCGACATGACTGGACTTATGAACGAGACCGAACAGACGTCAAACTTATAGTAACACCCCTCAGTTTTCACCAGAGCTTAAGCACATATTCTTATACTTTAAGTATCTTTAATATCATCCGATATGTATAACATTTTACACGTGATATGACTCCACTTATGAACTTGTACTGTACATAGTGAAAGAAAGATTTTTTTGGCGTCTGATGTATCTGTCGGTCTGTGGAATGCACTTCAAAGATATTATAAGTACTTACTACGTACCTACAACTACAACGTTGTAATAGTACTTAAAACATCCTTGGTGGAATCGTAGCTCCCCAGCGGATGAACCGATTTTGATCTGGTCTCTTTAGGGCATTTCTACGGGAAGATGCGAATCAGCTACTGTATCGAAAAAAGGACCTCTAACAGCTCATTAAGTTATCGAAAAAAAACACATATATTTACAGGACTATTGGCCTGATGGAGAGCATATCTGAAAAATCGGGACGTTTTAAACGGCGCCAAAAAAAAATTTCAAAGTTCAAAAACGGGCAGAATTTGGCTTAAAACGGCGTGTCCGATTTCCAGAATTGACTCTTTATTGCTTCATAACTTTTTAAATAATAACTAGTTCATTATTATTCCAACGTTCACATACCATGAGATAAACAACAAAGCCGTATAAGTTATAATATTTATTGTAAATCATTGGAGTTTGACACAATAACACATTTAAATTTTGTCCGAAGCTTCTGCCTCAATCCCGTGCCAAATAGTTTTATTTACTTATATCACTAACTACGCGAAGTACGAATGCCACTAGCTGGTTCCCACAATCTACTAGATGAGCCCGAGCGGCTGAGCAGTATGAACTTGAGGATAGCTGCATTGAGGAGCATTTTTCGAGGGTTCAAAACTCTTCCGAGAATTTGGGTTCGGGTAATTTCTGAAAACGGTGGACGAAATTCATTTTGTCTGTGAAGTCTTATATTAAATTTGAGCTAAATCTATTGAATATTTAAGTGATATCTACCAGTACGTTTTGAAAAAAATACTTAAATTTGTAACATTTACAAGTTATTTGATGAAATGTGTTATTTTCTCAATTTCGTGGATCTCAATTACCTGTAAAATGGTACACCGAATTCAGAAATCTTACACTAAATTCAGAATTTTTCAATAATGTTATGAATTTTGCTATACGTATGTATTATTGTGGCTCCATAGCCTAGTCAGTAGTGCACCTGCCTTCCAACCTAAGGGGCGCGGGTTCGAACCCAGCCCAGGGTAAACATATGTGTGGTCAGCACTTGTGTTTGCCTTGTATCTGGAAGTTTGAGACTTGGGCAGTGCTGCAGTCTCTTCAGAGGTGCCAAATTGACTACCGGTATATTGAAAGCCACTATGTCAGTCCGACTTTAGGAACAGAACTCCAGACCAATCCAGCTGCAGCGAGGTGTGAGACAGGGAGACGTTTTTTTTTCGTAACTGTTTACCACTGTACTGGAGGATATCTTTAAGCTTCTGGACTGGAAAGGACATGGCTTCAATATCAATGGCGAGTACATCACTCACCTCCGGTTTGTCGACGATATTGTAGTCATGGCTGAGACCTTGGAGGACCTAGGCACAATGATCAATGCCCTCAATAGAGTTTCCCAACAAGTGGGTCTGATGATGAACATGGAGAAAGCAAAAGTAATTTCGAACGCCCATGTCGTACCCACTCCAATAAAAGTTGGGAACTCTGTTCTCGAAGTTGTAAACCATTACATCTACCTGGGACAAACAGTCCAGTTAGGTAGATCTAACTTCGAGAACGAGGTCAATCATCGAATCCAACTCGGCTGGGCAGCGTTTTGAAAGCTGTGCAATATCTTTTTGTCCCAAAAACGGCAGTATATTAAGTCTAAAGTCTTTTACCAATGGGTGTTGCCAGTGATGACTTACGGATCAGAGACGTGGTCGCTTACGATGGGCCTCATAAGAAGGCTCAGAGTCACCCAAAGAGCGATAAAGAGGGCTATGCTTGGAGTTTCCTTGCGTGATCGAGTCAGGAAGGATGAGATGAGATCCGCAGGCGAACCAGAGTCACCTACATAGCCCGAAGAATCGCGAAACTTAAGTGGCATTGGGCGGGGCACATTGCACGTAGAACCGATGGCGGTTGGGGAAAAAAGGTTCTTGAATGGCGGCCACGCGCCGGAAGACGTAGCGTGGGCAGGCCCCCTACAAGGTGGACCGGAAATCTGGTGAGGGTTGCGGGAAGCCGCTGGATGCGTGCAGCGCGGGACCGGGGACGCGGGGATGCGTGATCGAGTCAGAAATAGCATGCTGCGATCCAGGACTCGTATAGCTGATGCCACAAAGGTCAAACGCTGCCAAACTTAAGTGGAACTGGGCCGGATACGTCTGCTGCGTGCCACAAGACCAATGAGCAAAATAAATTACGTTTTGGCACCCACCGATCAACAGACGTAGAGGTGAACGGCCGCGCAGGAGATGGCGGGATGAACTGGACAGCTTCTTGGGGGACTGGCCAGAATTGGCTTAGGATAGGAAACAGTGGAAGAAAAAGAGGAAGACCTTTGCCCAGCACTGGGACAGTGTAGGCTAAGTAAGATAAGATAACATTTACAAATTTAGTCGTTCATTTTCTATATTTCCTAAGCCGTTTCTGAATTCGGTGACTAGTTTTCTGAATTCGGTGGTGTCTCAATTCGGTGACTGACTTTTAACATAAACCACTCACAATATCTGGTGCTAAATGTCGTCATTAGACTCAAGATGGAATAAACTTCAATCTTTGGTATCAAACTATTGATGAAACCCAAATATTAATTTACCCACCGAATTGTGAAAATATAGACCCTTTTGTAGAACTGTCCTTTAGGGTTACGTACTTAAAAATAAAAAAAACTAACCCTTGTGTCTGTCCGTTTGTCTGTCAGGGTGAATTTCCTCCTTTCACGCCAAAATACTGGACTGATTGAGTTAAAATTTAGTACACGTAAGGAAATCCGTGATATGCAACAACCGATTCACTATGCTATTGATAGATCATGAGTGATTTAAAATTGATATAATATCATGTTACTTGATTTCTGATAACTTGCAATAAAAAGTGGTTCGCCTAAACTCCATCGGGTACCAAGTTCAACTGAGCGTGCAAGTGATTTTATCATTTCAGTTAAACAACAAAAGTCCTGGAAATATAACAGATTCTTGGAAAAGCTGCGAGACAGAAGGCTGCGAAGCTTTCAGCGGAAAAGCCAGGCTTTGCCACGTCGCAAGTTTTCGCCGGATGCAACAACTGGATTTATCTGTTTGCTGAAAATTGAAAAGTTTCAACAGACTACTTACTAAAGAATCAAAAAGGCAGGAATACCAAATAATACTAAAATCAACACTAATATTATAAATGCGAAAGTAACTTTGTCCGTCTGTCTGTTACGCTTTCACGCCAAAACTACTGAACCGATTTTGGTGAAGAGATAGAATAAACCTTGGGGAAGGATATATGCTACCTTTTACTGCAGGAAAATACCTCATTACCATGGGAAAAGCTGCTATAGTGCGCGTGGAGCAGCAGGGCGGAAAGCTAGTCAATAAATAAGTGCGAAAGTGTGTTTGTTTGTTTGTCCTCCTTTCACACTGAAACTAAGCAACGGATTGTGCTGACTTTTTGCAGAGAATTGGATATTGGGGGCCGAAAAGTGATATAGGCAACTTTTTACCGCAAGAAATCCCTTTAGTAGCAGAAGTCCGGTTGCAAGTCCGGTTGAAATCATCTCTTTTTCACCGGGAAAGACGAAAAACTACGCGGGCATAGCCGCGGTAGAACATGGACAGCTAATCCATGTTCCAATAAATAAAAACGAATCGCAGAATTGCGTGCATTATTTCATTGTGACTGCATCGAATAGGATAATTCTTGGTTGTCATATCATAATTTTGTGTGTATTTACTTGTATTTCATATTATTATATATACTGTTATTCTGTCCCATGTTTACACTTCTCCTCTCCCATTTTTTAAGACTTCTACTTTACAAGACTTGTTTTTAGTTACGTGTTCAAAAAAAATATTTTGTCTGTAGGTACTTGTAATTTTCTTATAGTGCAGCCTGAAATAAAATATTTACTTAAAATAAAAATAAATCCACGCAGATAGATTTCTTTAGACCTTTTTAATCCAGAAACATACTTTGAAGTTTTGACCACTTGAAATCAAGCTCTTGACACAAAATAAAGCCTACCCCACACCCCGATCGTAGAAGTGAAGGAGCATCAATTATGCAGTCTCTTAGCCCGCGAAGTGTGGAGTCGACCTAGTTTCAGAACAGACTTAGAGCTATACAAGCTGTTATGCAAATTTCTAGCACACATTATACGGACGATAGAAGACTAGATTGTTTCTACCCTTTGTTGTTATTAGTATTTGAAAATCTACTAAATAATTCTATTTTACATCCAGCTTCATAATTTTAATCAAATAAATTGACAGTATCGTCATCATAATTATTATGAAAGATTTGTATACCAATATTGGTATCAGGGTAGGCTCGAGCCCCTCGGTGGGGACATATATGAGCTGTTAACGATAACGAACGTATACCAATAATTTACTGCTTGGTGGTTATATCTAAGATTGCTTAAATAACTAAAAACTTGTAACACCTTGTCCTCATTTATAACATGCTACGAGTATAACCTAACTATTAAAAAAAAATTGTTATTGCAGGTTTCATTTTTTCATCAAAAAAACAGCTGAAAGTATAAAAAAGGATATTTTTCTCGGGGCATTACCAAACATGCTTTCCTTTTTTAGTTGAATTGAAGGAGTTTTTTTTTAATTTACCTATGCTTGAGTCGAAAAAGTACGACGGATCAACCTTCACCGGATTTGCGGGGGAGTGGAAGACTCTATACCAAAAAAAGTCATATACCAACGCGTCTAGGTCGGCTCAAGGGAGCCTCGGACCACGGCCTAGCGAGTTGATATTGAAAAACATCGTGAAGGAGATGACGCCTGATGGGCTCCGTCTCTGATTTATCAATTCTGATTTTGGTTATGGCCGCGCCCCCGCCGGCGGGTGTTGTTACCTGAAGAGTGTAACTAGTATTATATTATCTGTGCCTGAAGGGTAAATTGATGGATATGTTCGCTATAATTCGTAGGTTCCGTAGCAAACAATAAGTTTTGCAATTAACTAATTAAATGGTATCTTTGAACTTTTTTAGTTACTTCCCGAATACACTCGTACAAAACGAACATTTTTATAACAAAGAACTGTTCATTAGTCGCTGCCTTTTCGATGTTGTTTCGCTACGTTGTAATCCATTGTTTTGTTGGGTCAGTGTTGCCAGTATCATAAACAATGAGGCTCTGATACCAGCTGCGATATTACCTCCGAACAAAGCTCGCAATGTTTTACAATGCACAAAAGCTTTCTGATAAAAACTACATACCTAAGTCACTCGAGATTTTGTAAATGTTTATTCATAACGTGCTCTGTAAAATGCGTTGTGAAGGCGAAAATTTGTTTTAAGCAACGTCTGACTATATTGAACGCCACATTTATACAATGTACAGTAGCCAGTACATGCTGGACATATTGACCTTGAGAGCGTCTGTATTCCGTAGCGGTAGGGGTGAATTTTGTGCGAATATCCAACCTTATGTGCTGGCTTCTGTACGTTCATTTGACGGTTGCGGTAAAGGAAACATGTTGAGGTAATTTGAACGCAACGCAGAGTTTAAAAAGTATTGTCTATCCGAACAAGACATTTTCACTCTGAATTCATTCAGGGTAGGCTCGAGCCCCTCGGAGGGGACTTATCCTATATTAGCTGATAACGAGGGATATTCAGGTACAATGAATATCCATTGAATGGTTTCAGAGCTACAATACACTACAGCCTACTTCATAACAAGGATACTTCCTTCGGTCTCTCTCAAAAAAATTATTCAAAATTCAATTTTCTTTTATTCATTATAGGCACTCAATGACGTCATTTCTGAAGTAATAAGCTTTGCCCAAACCAAGACCAGCTCTCGTCTCAAACAATGTACACGTCCAAGCAATAGAAAAGAGATCAAACGATCTATAAAAGGCGATGCGATATCAATTTGGACGTAACTGGCGGGTTCGCGCAATGTGTGCGCTGCTGTGGAGAAGAATCCGCCGTTGAAACTCCACAGGATCGCATTTTTTGTATTTTCTTCGCTTTTTTAGTGTCCAGCCGTATGTGCTGGCTTCTGTACCTTAGAATGTCATTTCCCTCACGATATTTTCCTTTATTGTATTTTTATCTTTCTGTAGAAATCTAGGAGATTCGTTAGTATAATAGCGTTCTTCTTCTATTGGTTTACGATCGCAAAAATCAATAATTGCACAAAGGAAGAATAGGCAGCACTTGGTTCTGTACATCTGAGGGTTCGTTATGCCCTGATTCTGGCTAAACTAAAGAAGGATAGTATTATTTGAGACTAGTGTTTGCAAGTTAGCATTCAAGACCTATCGATAGACGGTTTAACCGTCATCCTAATTGGGAAACAATCAGGAGAGCTATTCAATTTCGTCGTAAGAACCACATCAAGAACATCAATCTTAAAAGAACATTAAAAGTACGACGAAGTCACATCATTTGTTCTTACGATTGTCGCTAATTCATCATCATCTCAGCCTGTAGACGTCCACTGCTGGCCAAAGGCCTCCCCCAAAGATCTCCACGACGATCGGTCCTACGCTGCCCGCATCCAGCGGCTTTCCGCGACCCTCACCAGATCGGCGGTGCACCTTATATAACCCACTTTAGACACAACCACAAAATAAATAATAGTAACTAGGTAGGTACAGAAGGCGCACTCTCTGATAGCAAACGTGCGAATTCAATTCTAGCTACCACGCCACTAACGTTCAAATTACGTTGAACGCGTCGAACGTGACCCTGGCTAAATAGCCTACCGTTGGTCGTTGCGTTTGTATTAAAACAAAATGCACCTTAAGACCGCGCCGCGAGAGTCCGTATTATCGCAGACGTATTACGCATTACGTATTAGCGTCTTCACAAACGCGCGCGTTTTTCCTATTAAATGGCCGCGAAATCGCGGCCGCCCGGCGTAGGTACATTCTAGAGCTCTGGCGCGGAGTGCGCCGCCGGGCCTGACACAACTAAAGAACTAAGAACTACAAACCCATTTCTTAATTAGGATTTGCATTATGAATTTTCTTAAAACCATCCACTAAGTAAAGAGTTTACATCTATCTATACCTACTGAGCACAGCTACAGCGACTTGACAAAACTAATTTATAATTCCACCCGTTCTGTGCAGCTCATTCCGCTCTAGAACTATTACGGGATGTTCAACTTTTACGAGCTACTTACACCTGGGGCGCGTTTTAAGGTGATTTCTTACTGAGAGCGCACGTCTGTAAATTGACATTTCACATTCAACTCTCTGTAATTACGATATAAAAAAATTATAGTTTAAAAAACACTAGAAAAACACGCTTTTACTTTATAAATGCACGTAAAAACAAAAAAACAGCTATGGTACGATATTTATCATGAAGTTCCAGTTCATATCTTCCGGCTTTACATCAGATCAGTTCGACAGTACCATATTATCGTATTGTCATCAGAACTACATACAGCTGCCAATATACGCTACGACCCTTGGAAGATGGTTAAACTAGTTACCTTAGATTCCATTACATAGGAGTAGTTAGTTATTTATAGGTCGACCTAATAAAAGCGTGTTAAAAATGCCCGTTAGATTGACAAGCATAATACCTAATTTACACTGCTACTTCATCGTACCGCGTTTTCGGTTTTGTATCATAGAGTTATTTTCTTTAATATCAAGCACTCTCATAGAAAATCTAGTACTGTTTGTTTACTAGGATGGTGTTGCGTGATACTCGACAAAGCATAGCTATCATCTTAATATAAATATTATAATAATGACCTATGTAAATTAATTATTCATAATTTCATGATTGTAAACGATAGTGTAATGTACCTACCTACTTACATGATTTGCATGCTTATGTATAAGCTGAAGATACTGTGCCTATGAAATGTAACAACTATTTACTATCTTCAAGCAAATAAATCATTATTATTATTATTATTATGTTGGTACACTTTAAGATCACGGGTCTATAGAGACCCGGTCCTTTGGGAGGCGTGCATGGGGCCAAAGCCAACATGTAGAGGCCCGTTTAGTACCATTTATTCTAAAATGTCAGATGGCACGCACCTACCGGGGCCTATCCGGGCCAATTATTATTATTATTATTATTATTTATACCCTTTAATTTTTATTTAAGTCTTGCAGTTGTATTATAAAACTAGTTTTCCGCCTCGCGGGTCCGCCTGCACTACCATAGTTATTTGGTAACTCCACAGGAACTCTTCTATTTTCCAGTATCAAAAGTATGTAAGATGTTGCCTACGTATTAAAGGTACCATTCATTTAATTCGTTTCAACAGTGAAACAAAAAGAAAAATAGAAAAGTCGGGATTTGTTCCATTGCACTTCTTACAACCCCCTGACTTGGTTTTTAGCATTTTTTTCTATGTACAGTACAGACATGTTACCTGTATCGTTTTATTATATTATAGATACATAGAAGAAGATAGATAGGTAGATTTGAAATTTATCATATTATAGATTTGAAATTTCATTGATCCCGCCACCTTGCGCTGCGCTTGACGCAAGAGTGAAAAGCACATAAGTAATATTAAATTAAAAATTTAAAAAGCTCCTGCCACAAAACCGTTACTTAGGTCCTTTTGACAACTAGAAAAGAGCTGATAATCTTCAAATG
This sequence comes from Teleiodes luculella, assembly GCA_948473455.1. Classification (NCBI taxonomy): domain Eukaryota; kingdom Metazoa; phylum Arthropoda; class Insecta; order Lepidoptera; family Gelechiidae; genus Teleiodes; species Teleiodes luculella. The sequence goes on from OX419607.1 coordinate 6,573,764, forward strand.
GCTGAAGATATTTTCTTGGATCATAGCTATGAATCCTCTCGATTATGACAAACTTGCAAACGAAAAAAAAACTGGATCAAAATCGGCGCATCCGTTTAGGAGCTACGATGCCACAGACAGACAGACACACCTCAAACTTATAACATCCTTCTTTTTCATCGAGGGTTAAAATATCTCGTTCCAACCATATTAAAAGAAACTTAAAATTATATTTTTGTAATTAAATTTCTACAACCCAGCCTGTAGTAAAGCTAGCATAGACAGCTCGCCCGCGGTTTTAATCTTTCAGATTAAAACTTGATGGTAGTCGCCTCGGCTCCGCGGCGTGCCCGGTTCGAAAACTGCAGTTTGCTTCATAAAGTTGTATAGACTGTTACTGAGGATCGGGTTTTGTTTATTTTGAACAGAGTATAAAAATAAAACTAGGCTACGGTTTCTGTTCCATCTATACTAATATTATAAAGAGGAAAGGTCTGATTGTTTGTTTGTTTGCATCGAATAGGCTCCGAAACTACTGAATGAAATATACTATAATGAAATACAATACAATACAATAATACAAGTAGCCTACCTTTGCCTGGCCTTTAGGGGAAACTTCTGTCCAGCAGTGGACACCTTTCAGCTGATTAACCTTTAGGTTTAGGTTTGTAATTAGCTAATAGTTAGACTTTGAAGGCAGACGTACCTACTACCAACTAGGTTATGGGGCCGCAAAGGATACTATCCATTAAAACAAATATTATTGTCCGTCGAAAATTGGTCCCGAAACCACTGTAGGAAAGATGAAAGCAATAAATGTAGTTCTAGAACCGTCGCAGACCTTTGGCAATAAAAAGATGATTTCACCAAATACATAAAAATAATTGAGTCGTAAAATAAAGACATGGTATTGTTTACACAAACAACAATTTTCGTCAAGTTAGAAAACACATTTTCTGTCACATAACCCTTGTATGAGCTAATATCACTATATTAGTCTCATGAGCACCATTTATAGGTCAATGACCCCATGTTAGGGTTAAACTTTTCCCTTTACGACAGTTTTCTTTAGTTAAATTAGCAAAGTTTATTTTATCATTGTTTTGAGGCTGTTTATATTTGAATTAGGACACAATGGTTCAGAATTGCATTTGTCTGTTTTAGTTCCTTGTAGTTTAAATGGGGAATGTTTATTTTTATATTATTTTATTTTTATATTATAACTAGTCCGCTCCGAAAGCAAGTATTTTCATTGCAACCCAACAAAAAAACAAAAAAAAGTCTGATTAGTTTGGACCACACCGGACGATACGATCGCGCGCGGCAGGAGCGTGCTCCGCAAGAGCGTTTGGTATGGAGTATGGTCGAACATGATATGACGTTACCGCGAACGATTTTGTTCGTAAAGGTGCCTCGATGCTTATGAAGGAGGACTTCTGGCCGCAGGGTGTCGTGTTTCGGAAATTCCGAGGACGTCTGCCCGCCGACCTACCACACGCGCCGAAGCTTAGTGTGACTTAGTGTTTAGATTAAGTATTAAATAATTAATATGTATGATAGTCTGTAAGGTATTTATGATATGGGCCTCTGTTTACATATTTAACATCTATGTGTAAATATTGCCAGAAATAAATGTTTTATTATTATTATTATATTATTAGTGTGGACGAATTCGAGTAAAACAAAAGACAGGAGCGGATGATGCGACGCACGACATCGACGCTAGAAACACGCTAGTGTGGGGATCTTTTATAGTCTGTAGTAGTAGTAGTACGAGAGTATGATAAAGTTTTTATAAAGTCATACGTTTGTTTGAATATCACGAGGTATCATCATTCCTCTTAATTACTTAATTTCTTGGAAGACTTTAATAAGTTTTCCAATGTTTTTGCGAGGTCTTGTGATAAAAGAAACTAAATTGCGTTATGTGACAATGTTGACAGAAGTTGACGTAGACGCCTCGTTTAATTACTGGAGTCGAGAATACTTGTAGAAATTATGTCAGAATGAGAGAGGCTTTCATAAATTATATTAATATTAGTGCTACTCCTAAGACTAATTTTGTAAAAAGAATATTAAAATTATTATATGCCTAGTTTTTTTCTAACTTACTCTAGTGTCACCTTCACCAGCCTTGCGGGGAAGCGAGGGCTCTACTCCAAAGAGGTAGGTTCAGATGGTTGCTGCCGTCTGACCCTTCAGGTAACAATGCCCGTACGCGCCGGCGGGGGCGCGGCCAAAACCAAAATCAAAACTAATAATCAGAGACGGAGCCCCTCTGGCGTCGTCTCCTTCACGATGTTTTCCGTATCGCGCTAGGCCTAGATTCGAGGTTCCCTTGAGCCGCCCCTAGACGCGTTGGTACGTGACTACTTTGGGATAGAGCCATGTGCTCCCCGCAAGTCCGGTGAAGCTTGGTTCGTCGAAGCATAGGTCAATTTAATAATTTCCAGCCGTCGTCTGATAATTATTTGTCTAGTTAGACAATTGTATGCCGACTAATAGTTTTAAGCAACAGCAATAGTTTTAACTTTACCTCTCACGTCGCTTCAACAACTATTTTACTAGACTGTGAATTTAGTTTATTATGAAAGCTTACTGCGGCCACCGCAGCTTGGTTATAACTATGAGTCGGCATGTATTTTTTAGACAAATAATTATCAGACGGTTCAGATCTTAGCGTCGGCTTTAAAAGCATCATGCAGGAGATATGTATGTAAATTTAAAAAAAATAGTGACGTACATAACTTAAATACTAGAAATAAAGACAAATTGGCTTCTTATGATAGTAGACTGCAGAAAATTAAAAATTCTTTCAAGGGCAACTGTATACGCTTTTACAATAGGGTCCCAACCGATATACAAAATTTAACACTAGAGAAATTCAAAATTATTGTTTATGAGAAATTGATTAAGAAAGCCTATTATAAAATAACAGATTACTTAGAGGATAAACATCCATGGGAATAGTTGCTTGGGTGACAGGCTTTTTCAATCGTACTTTACAAAACATTGTTATTTATTTGAAATTATTATCGTAATAACTGTAAAAATATGTTTAAAAGATGCAACGCCTGTGGAGTTTCTTCGGCGAGCTCTTCTCCACAGAAGACAGCCAAATTTTTGAACTCGCCAGAAAAGATAATTTAAATGACATAACTAAGTGATGTAATAATGTCCAAAAGTTAAAAAATAAATTCTTTGAACTCTTTGAACTCTTTGATATCGCCTGAAGGGTATAATTGGTAAATGCGCCTGCTTTGTCCCACCCAGATAACCTACTAGGAGATGTGGGTTCGAGTCCCTTACCGAGTACAATGTTTTTCATTTTTATGCTTCGATTTAAAATACTAAAACATCGTTGTTTTTAAAACTTATTTTTGTGGCTATCCCAAATTTACAATGTTCTAGCTATAAAATTTAAAAATGTTCCACATGTGGCTATCCCAAATTTACAATGTTCTAGCTATAAAATTTAAAAATGTTCCACATGTGGCTATCCCAAATTTACAATGTTCTAGCTATAAAATTTAAAAATGTTCCACATGTGGCTATCCCAAATTTACAATGTTCTAGCTATAAAATTTAAAAATGTTCCACATAAAAAATTTTATTTTCCGCCCAGCGGCTCTGCCCGCGTTAACAGATTTTCCCTTAGGAATGAGGAATTTTCCCGTAGTAAAAAGTAGCCTATGTGTTAATCCAGGGTGTCAGCTAACTCCATACCAAATTTTATTAAAATCGCTCCAGTCGTTTAGACGTGAAGAATTAACAAACATACACACTCACCAACTTTCGCCTTTATAATATTACTGTGATGATAAGTATCGTTTATGACCACAAATTAATGTATATGTGTATGTATTATTACTTGGGACGTAAAGGATTTCAAGAAAAATATCCAATTTATTTTATAGTATTTTATTAAGTAATATATGAACCTAACATAAAATTGTATCAATTCGCCATGGTCCTTTACAAATTATATGTTACTAATTAGGTATTATTCGTACATACTATCTAATTCATCACCGATAGCCAACGAATTCAAATAAATAAAATAATTACGTACATTTATTACGGCTACAATAACAGAAATATAATATTCATTTAATTTAGTAACTTTCTCTTATAAATTAAACTATTTTTACACACATCTACAATGAACTATACAGTTTTAGGATTTTTATAAATTCTGTATCATTAGTACTAATTCTGTTAGCAATTAATGTAAAACACTTTATTTACATAATGATTTTACATTACATTCTGCAAAAAAATAAAAAATATCAAAATTAAGATATAGACGAGGTACTTTTTCTAAATGGGGGCTCACCATTTAACGACTATGGAATCAGCTGATCAATAAAGTATATCTATTTATTTATATAATGATCATATAGGGTAAAATATATTAAACTTAAGCATTACATCTAAAAAACAAATTATAATATGATCAGGTTATCCCACAGCCACGAAAAAGTACCTAGTTGTGTCAATAAATAGGTATAATTGTTATTTGTAACTTTATACAGCTAAATTATACAAAAAGCAGAAAAAAGCTTTTTAGACAACTAGTTTTTTCTTACAAATTACATACGTTTGTGCTAAGTTCAGTACCTAATAAACAATTAATTGAAGGCGTTAAGTAATTTAGACACGTTTTTCAAACAAGCAATTCGTAAACAGTTTTTATATCAAATTTATTGATATGTCTACTTGTTAATATAGACAAACAATAAAACCTATACAATAAAAAGTTCTAAATTCCTACATTCATAAGAAACGAATTTATATACATACATATTTAGTAAAAAAAATGATTAAAGCACCGTTTCGTTTGTGCATGTTCGCGGTCCATTTACAATAGAGTACCTACTGGATCCATTCTTTTTTCTACTTGTAACAGTACCTCTAATAAACAGCTCTTTAAAAGTTTCTCTGAACTGGCGTGACATGCCGCAGTAGATAGCAAAGTTGATGGGATACGAGCAAATGATAAAGAAATTGGTGAGCAAGATCAGCACGTTGGCGATCTGATAGTCCAGGATCTCGACGATTGTGCTGGAAATGATGTGGAGTAAAGTGACCACTGCCACGGGAATTTCGACCATAAGGAAGACGGTAACTACGACTATTAGCATCAGGGTGGTGCAGTTGGAATCTCTGAGTTTCTTGCATTCGGATTTCCTGTTTTCCTTGAAGAGCTTCTGCCGGTTGAGCTGAGCCTTCCTCATGGCCCGAAAGAGGAGGACGTTGAGGACGACCAGGGATGTGCAGGGGACCAGGTGGACGAACAGGACTCGGAAACTGAAGTAGGTGATGAAGTATGCGTCCGGGGATATCGTGTGCACCCAAGAAGATAGCTCCATCTGGAAGGAGAGAGTTTTTGGTAAACTATAGTGTAATCGTTTGTTTGAAGTTATAATGTACACAGCCTTGTTCCTGCAATTCTGTAAAAGTTTTCTCACACTTGTTACGGGTTGGCTGGAAGAGATCTCTACTTAGAGATAAGCTCGCCCTTGTAAACTAATACTTAGATGTACTGTTTTCTTATATTGCTGTAATAATTTGTTAGTTAAAATAGTGTTTAAAAACATGTAAAAAAGTTTTTTTGTAGTGACACCCTTTAAAAAATAAGTTGATCTTATGAAGCCCTTTGAAATCTTCATTTGAGATATGGTAAATTACCACAATTGAACGCACGGATTTCATACACTTGTCTTTCATATCCTTGATTGATGCTTGATCTGCAATAAATTATTGAAATGAATTGCACGCCACGAGAAGTGACTCCGCGGATCAAGATCGCGGAAAAACGCTGGATAGTGCAGAAACAGTCTTTAAGAAAATCTTAGAAAAGACCTTTACCCAGCAGTAGAAGTTTCGTCTGAATGAAGATCATTTCAGTTCTTGCTTCTTATCGTGTGCGTTTTGATAGGAATTTATGATGTAGCGGCGTGCCTGACACAGCGAATACCGCGCGCGCTTTTAAGCGCTTTAAGCGCTGACACTGCAGAGAGCATACGATTGCAATCACATGTTGCAAACAATGCTCACGTCACATAAGTGCCAACCAATTAGAAGCCGAAGCCTGAAACGCGCTATCAGAGTTTTCGCAAGACATTGAATAAATACAAGTTCCAACGAAGTACAGTTGACCGCGGTCCCCGGGGTCACCACCATGCCCGGTGGAAGGTCTTCCCTTTGCCTCCACAACGATATGGTACTTTGATGCCTTACCCTGCAGACGTTCTCGAAGTGTCCATGCCATACGGTGGTGTGGGCTACGTAGTCACGGTCTACGAAGCGAGGCAGCTGGTGCAGGAAAGCTGCGATGCCGATGTAGATGAGGCACTTGTTCACATTCGGCATGGTGCACCTATGGACCAAAACAGAGAAAACAATCACTACACGGATTAAGTACATCCGTCGTTATAAGCCATGTCGGAAGCCATAGGCTGAACAATCCAACACCAGGGTTTGTGAGGTTTTAGCTCAAAACACAAAAAAGTAGCAATTTTAACATTTTCTTGCTTTTAACCCTATTTTGAAGCATGTGATGGAAGAAATAGAGTTCCTTTTTGCAATGACCTACGCTTGTGACGCAAAATTGACGTATCAGACTTCATTGGACTCGAGGAAGAAACTGACTTTTCATATTAACTTTAGACACGTGACCTGCCACTTTGTATAGACAAGATGAATTTTATTTTTGCAATTTCTACTTATGTTCTTTATGGAAAGTTGTTCAGTTTCAAAAGTACTATGTTGCGGTTGCGGATAAACAACCAGTTAAATTTCACGGAGTATACTATCTAAGTTTACTGTGAAATAATTCATAATCATCATTAAGCCGAAAGACTATTGGACTAAGGCTTCTCCAAAGGATCTCCACAACGATTGGTCGTGCTTGGCCCCCATCCAGCGGCTTTCCGCGACCCTCACTAGATCGTCAGTCTACCTTGTGGAGGTTCTGCCCAGTATACGTCACGGCGCGCGGTTTCCATTCAAGAACCTTTTTGTGACGGGCATTTGCCTGGTCTAAACCTTGTCATCATGATCATGTCGTATGGCAATTACTGCGATGGATCCTGTTATAGGAATTCGAAGATTTTTCGACCACTCCTCGGAAGATGGGGTGAGACAATGCAGTTCGGATATGCCACCGGAGATTGATTGGAGTGGACAGTCGTTCACAATGTGGGCCAGAGTCTGGTCGGGCTCCCCACACTCGCAGGCTGGCGACTCTCTGAGCCTCCATTTGTGAAGATGGTGGTTACTACGACCGTGTCCGGTTCTGCATCGATTCTGTTTTACCCACAATAATGACCGAGGAACATCGAATCCGGGAGGTATTTTGTTTTAAGCCTTGTACAAAGTCATGAGATAATCTCATGAAATGTTCATATCAAAAAGCTATAAAACAACAGTTTTCATTTTACAACTCCATAACAAGAGTTTAATCCTCCAACTAAACCGTTTTAACTAGCACTTTATTTAATCAGTCCGTGTCATAGGACGAATAATTTTATGCAATATTCTAATGAGAGCGTACATACTGTTTTATTATGGTCGTAAATTTAACACCACTTTTAATTACTCTGCGGCCGGGATATTGCAAGAGTTGCGAAAGGTTTGCTTGAATTTCTTTGATGGAATGTTTGTCGGCGTACTTTTATGGGCTCCAAAATGGCAACTTGGATTTAATCACCACTCGTATTTTAATATTTCCGTAGGCTGGTTTTATTTTCGGAGAATCGCCTGCAGATCTGACTTAATAGGTTTACCCAGTTACGAGATTACGTCATTTAAAAATGCAATTTGTGAAATTGTTGTCGGGGGATTTTAAAAATTTACAGGATTTGATGAGCTCGTGTGTTTTGCAGGCTTTTGTAGGTGGTTTTGACTTTTTGTTTAGGTACGTATTATAAGCCTAGAGTAGTCTTTTTGCAAATTATAAGTTGTAGTCAAGTAATCAAGTGCCTAAAACATCAGACTATTGTAACACATTTTTTTTTCCTTTATTTCCTATCTTTGCTTAGAGCCCGTCCCCATGCCTACAACGCCGCACCGTAGACATGGAGACGGGCTCTTAGTATTTTCATTCATCAAAGCGTCGTGAAACCGTAATACAATTACTGAAGCAGAAAAAAACACGTGTTGCCGATAGTTTTATTGGCGTAGGTTAACAAAAAGTAGGTCGCAATCGCAAATAAAGAATTCCTCCCGCCGCGGTGCGTTCGCAATATACCACAAATTTTTATAGCGTCGTAAACGCGTTTTCTGCTGTTCCTCCGACAATTTAAGTTTGTATTTCCTGTGTTATCATCGCCAAATAATGTTTTATCGAGCATAGCTTTATTTGTATTTGTTTGTTTTTGTAAAAGAATAAGCACCGAGCAGAATTCACGAGTTTGGATTTGGATGAAGTGAAACAGGTAATGCATTTAATCCAATCGGACATAAGTTACTGAAAAGAGGAAATATAGTTAGCTAATTCATGCTTCATCTTGGTTCAATACTCAAATCTTTATTGCATTCCATGTTGATTACAAAGATATTACAGTAAGTGTTAGTGTGTATGTACATAATATTGTACCTAATTATTAACAACAACATGGTAGGGCACAGCAAGAGCAACAGAGGCAGTACAAAAGGCTGCAGCAGAGGTCCATAATATGGGTACCATGTTGTGACAAATCTTTAGCTTTTTCCACGTTTGAGATGTTTTTTAATGCGTTAGCACGATAAGGGTCCAGATGATGCTCCACTATTGCACGCACAGGTCCTTGTTTTCTTTTCGTGTAAATTTTGAGGTTAACTTACTTCACAAACCCTGCTGCCTTTAAAAGTGCAACCACATCTACCGGCCAGCACGGCATCAGATCGAAACTAATTTTACGATTTTTAAACGACAATAAATCTTGTATACAGATTTAAAGTCTATATTACGAACCATGTCGGCCGATAGATGTGGTTGCACCATAGGCTCCTGACATGCCCCGTGTAAGGACTACGTCCTTTAGATAGTAGCCGGTACCAACGGAAGCACGGATTCATCTATCTTTTCGGACAATCAGGTAAATCAGCCTGCAATGTCCTAACCAAGCCGGGGAAAGTCTCACAAAGAAACATTTGTTCATCGAGTGCCGTATCGGGATTTGAAACCGGAACCTTTGTAATGTGTTACCACTCTACCACTCAGCCACAGACTCTTCTTAGAGCGCTGTATACGTGTAGAGTATTTTATTGCATATCTTGTGGCGGCGTTTTTTTAGTTTTTTAGTTGACTTATGCTTGTGTCGAAAAGGTACGACCAATCAAGCTTTACCGGACTTGTGGGGGAGCGGAAAGCTCAACCCCAGAGGTGTGGTGTCATTGTCTCTGCAGTAGGCCTACTATGTAAGTAGCGACAGGCTCGAGAAGCTGTCAAACGCGACATATTTACAGAACGACTATGGCTCTAATGTCACTATGTAGCGTTTGACAGCTTCTCGAGCCTGTCGCTACTTACATAGTAGGCCTACAGTTGTATTAATAGCGACACAGAAAGTTATAAGCGGCTCATGAGTGTGTTTTATAATACTTATTCATGCGATTCTCGATTATTTCCACAAATAGCTAAAGTTACCACAGACTATTAATAAAGTTAATACCTATTCTATAGAAGTAAGACCGCAAACGTGGACATCACATAGAAATGGATTCAGTATGTCACCCGGTCCCGAATAGTGTCGTGATGATAGCTATTCACTGGCAATTACTGACACTGTTCTTGTTCTAATTACTGATTTAGTGAGCACAGAAATGGAACATAGATGTGTATTCAAGTATAGAGGATATTCCTGTATGACCTAATAAATGTCCTTTACAGACTTTGAAATTAATCGCCGCGAAATAGTTTTTTTTAGAATTTGGGTAAAGGTCGATATATTTTAATGTTTTATTTTATACTAGCGACCGGTCCCGGCTTCGCACGGGAAAATGGTTGTTGTGGGTTATCCTTAAGTATATTATGCATGTATTATACATTATGAACCTTCCTCTTGAATCACTCTATCTATTAAAAAAAACCGCATCAAAATCCGTTGCGTAGTTTTAAAGATTTAAGCATACATAGGGACATAGGGACATAGGGACAGAGAAAGCCACTTTGTTTTATACTATGTAGTGATATTACTAGCAACCCGCCCCGGCTCCGCACGGGAAAATGGTTATTGTGGATTATTCTTAAGTATATTATGCATGTATTATACATATAAACCTTCCTCTTGAATCCCTCTATCTATTAAAAAAAACCGCATCAAAATCCGTTGCGTAGTTTTAAAGATTTAAGCGTACAAAGGGAGGGACATAGGGACAGAGAAAGCGACTTTGTTTTATACTATGTAGTGATAGTGAAGTGATAGTGATATAGATGTATGATTTACAGATACAGAAGACAGATTCGTATGTAGTTTATCTTACTACATTTTTTAAGCCACCAGCCGGCACTACTCCATTTTTTGTATTTTTTCTTGCAATGGGTTGCCTGAAAGAGATTGCTACATTAGCAATAAGGCCGCCTGTTGAAACCTTTTGTGTTCTGTGTTTGTGTTATATGTTTTGTATTTTCTTGGTGTCACTAGAAAATAATTGTACTTATTTGTAATGCAAGATAAGATGGCACATGTTGCTTGTCACTGGATATAACTTTGACTTAAAGAAAATCCCAAAGGCATGATTTGATTTTTTTATTGACTAATCGATATTGTTTGAATTTATGATGATAATGATTATTAAAGAGATAAAAAATATATTTTTTTACGATAATTTGACAGTACAAAAGTTCAGATCTACTATTTCTAAAATTTGTGATGAAACTGATGAAGCAAAAATGTGTTTTCTATCAGTTCTAAAATAGCGTTCTGAAACTATCCCCTGAACTGTTGTTCAGAGCACACACAGCATGTTTATTTAATCAGTTAGTTGTTCGTATCGTACGTCGTCGGTGTCGTCATGGCAATCGAAATACAAATCATATCACCCTGTGAATGTCTGCTTATTGAGGTTACCTACATCAGTACTTAGACACACTCGAGATGGAAAGCAATGTTATAATTTATGTAATAGGACTCTGAGAATGCTTAGCACTAGCTGTTCAAATAATAATGTAAATTAAATACGTATCTAACGTGTAAGGTAACGCTTTTGCTCTCGGATGGTGGATGTTCATGTTATTGAACTGAACAGCTATTGTTTTAGGAAATAGCACTTTTTTTGAAATCGAGATATTTTGTATGAAAAATGCGACGTCGGAAAACTTCTAGAATGAATTTGTTCAGTTTTATAGGCCCAGAGGTTTCACACTTATTTACATCTGTAAGCTTTGGTTTTTATGGAAATTAAAGCCAAAGTGTAAAGAATTTACCATAAAAGAGTAGACTCTTTGGCTCAGAGCACACCGCTACATAGCGTGTGTCACATCGCTCTGGCTTGTAATTTTTGAGCACTAAGTAATAGTTTTAATATTTAGTTACGAATTTAGTCTACACATATTAACTGTTTCATATTTAAATTTATCATCAACAGCACAACTCATAAATATATTTAACCCTGTAAAAAAGGGCTTTTAATCTAGGTCATTCAAGAGTGTGCATATGCACAAATGCAAAATAAGAAAATTGAAATTGAAATTATTGCATAAAATAATGTTCTTTTAAAGGGAAACGAAAATACGTGTGATGCATTCTGTACTTGTTCTCTTCATTAAACAAAATACTGTTGTCAATATCTTCTGTGTAAAAGCAGAGAGATCGAAGCCTAAACATAATTAAATCTGTTCTTTCTTGTTTCATAAAATATATTGGTTTTATTCTTTCTCCACCCACCCAAGGAAAACATACTACATTTTGTTGTAGAGTTTACGTAACAAAGTGGCGAACAAAAAAGAAAAGGCGTTGTGAAAAAAATATAATGTATAGTGACAAGTATATTATGATTTATATACGACGACACATATCAGCTAAACTATGGTATAATTTTTCACACCATTTATAATTTCAGTATAAATAATCTTGTCTACTTCTGAGCAACAGTTTCCGCCAAATATATTCACGACGAACGTTCCTAATACCCTCACTTTTGACATTGCCTACGATAATCTTCTGGTAATTAAAGTGATTGGCACTTGAGAATCTTTAAATTACTGCCAATTAGAAAAAGTAAAAAGTAGACAAAGGTATAAGTAATTTCTCGATTAAAGTCAAGCTAAGTACTTATTCTTAATTTTCTCAATTAAAATACCACGATATGCATGCGGTCCTTTTCTTTACGCGTCGGTACATGACTACTTTAAGTCCGGTGAAGCTTGATCCGTCGTACTTTTTCGACTCAAGCATAGGTCAATAAAAAAAAAAGACTTTCTTAGTTAAGTACCAACTTTTAACTATTCCGATAGTAAAAACAAAAAACTAAATAATAAAACAAACCTATTTAAAATCTGATGCAAAACTTTTAAATGTGTTATATTATAGCCGAACAATAATAAAACCTCGCCATGTTGCAGAAATTTAATGGAACTAATTTCACCGAAGCATTAATAATTGACGCTGCTAACATCTGTCAAGACGAAAAAGGCTAATGATGAATCTATAATGAAAATTGTTACCATAAACAAAAATATACACGTGGCACCCCCAGAGTAGGTTTTTAACCCCTTAATATTTTGACGTGTCTGTCTGTCTGTCTGTCTGTGGCATCGTAGCTCCTAAGAGGACGCGCCGATTTTGATATAGTATTTTTTGTTTGCAAGGTGTCACAATCGAGAGTGTTATTAGCTATGATCCAATAAAATATCTTCAGCTATTTGAAGATTATCAGCCCTTTTCTAGTTGTTGAAAGGATCAAGTAACGGTTTTGTGTCGCGGGGGTATTTATTTTTTTAATCTAGTGTTATTATCTTATTTATTTTTCTGGCCAGGCAACGCCAAAATCTTACATTCTGTAAGTCACGGTACCTCGCGTAGGTCACGTAAAGCCAATATCGAGGTGCGGATGGAAACCGTAAAGGAGTATACGGCTTGTAATATTACTGTTACGGCTGGCTTGCCGATATTGACAATAAATGCATTTTCATATCGGAATTTATTTATGTTTAGACGGCATAGTAAGCGGCAAACTAAACGGTTACAATTAGAAGTGTCGAGAGATCGCTAATATTATAAAGAGAAAAGATTTGATTGAATTCAAATTCAAATTCAAAATGTGTTTATTCGAAGTAAGATTTTACAAATCACTTTTCGACGTCGAGGCGATTGTTTATTTGAATTTGATAGGCTCCGAAACTACTAAACCGATTTTTATGAAACTTGGTACGAACTTAGTACTCTTAAAAAAGAAAAAAATATAACACTCGTAACAAAAATATTTATTTTCTCCAAACACAAATAACAAGATTACACAAAAGCATTTAATGCTATGGCAACATTTATGTGTCGGAGACTGGACCCTGAGCTAGGAAGAGCCTGTATTACAGGTCTCCAGGATCCAGAAGATAGAATAAATCTTGGGGAGGGGGACATTGGCAACCTTTTACAGCGCGAAAATTCCTCGTTTCCACGTGAAAATCTGTTAACGCGGGTGGAGCTGTGGGGCAGATAGCCAGTCAAAGATTTTTTTTAGAAATAAAGCGATTCTATATTAGCTTCTCCATTGAGAGAATCGAGCTCAACTTGAATTCAGGTGAAACTTCTGCACAGAGAAACAAGTGCTAGTACAGCTAGGTTTTTTTGGAGTTCAAACAGAGGATGCAATTTAAAGTAATTAGGTACTGTAGCGAACTAGGCGAAAACTCCTTCAGGTGAACTTTACACCGTTACATTAAATTGTTGCTGTACCCGGAACAAAGTCAATAAGTCAAAAAGTTTTTATTCGAAGTAAGATTTTACCGATGGATTTTACCTTAGAGCAACGCCGGCCTTCCGTTCCGGTACGGAAGGCCGGCGTTGCTCTAAGGATTTTACAAATCACTTTTCGACGGCGAGGCAGTACTCATGAAAAAAACAACTTGTCCTAGGTTGAAATTTCAAAATTATAATTCAACTTATCATTCAAAGTGGCCGGTCACGTGACTGAAGTTATATAATTTTATGACGGAAAGTTGTTCAGTGTCATGAGTACTACCACTATGTTGCGGATAAACAACCAGTTGAATATAACGGTGTATTTTCCTGCAAACGCTAAACGTCATTATGAAAATAAATATTTTAATACAGTTGCTCAAAAAGTGGCGTATTGCAGGGACGTATAGCGTTCGGGATGTGGGCTATTACACACTCGTGCTTTTTTTTTACCTTTCCCGCACTCGTGCGTTTTCTTTCCCAACTGTCAAAATAATGTCTATTAAAAAGAAAAACCAACCATGAAGCTTTTACTAAAAAAATATAGAAGTTTCTATGATTCATGCAAATACGTATATTTCTTAAAAGAAGCTACTACACATTTGTTTCAATATCAGACTTAATGATTTGATTGAATTAGTTAGGTTAGATTTCATTTCATTTCATATCAATAAAAAAATTCTAGTGAAGACTGAGCTGTATGGACATAGTTCCCTTTGCCTACCAGAATGGGTAAAGAATAAAAATCTCTGCCTTTATTCTACGGTTGGTGCCATTTGGCTTAAAGGTCTTGAAACCAGGCCATAAAATAAACAAAAAAAAAGTTGGTGCCATTTTTTTTATTGTGTTTTTATTATTATTTTATTAAATTGCTTCATTTTTTCGCAACTGTATTAAAAATAGTCGTTCAGTACACGTGCGGAACCGTCATTGCAACTTGTTCCGACTGTCAACCCTTGCCTCGACTCGGGTAGACATTTGTCGGAACTCTTTGCAATGACAGCCTTTCCGCACTTGTAATGAAATATACTAATTTTGATTAGTTTCTATTTCTGTACCAAATAATAAAAATCATTTCAGCTGTGAAACTCGAGCAGACGGATTGACTTTCGTATTTATATTTTTACAGGAAATCTCCCTGATCGAAATACTAGTTCTCTATTGAAATATGATAAAGGTTCAGAGCACGTTGGCTGACCAAATGATGTTGCCTCAATAATTTTTTGGGCATTCAGACAGCTCTTGACAAGGGTTTTATGGAGAGTGCTTTCGTATTGTGGATTTGCCTTTCTTTTTTCTTTTTTTATGGCATATTACAGATTTGTGCCAATGTCAAGTTCATTATTATTATATTAAACTGATGTGTTATTCTTATAAATTATAAATATAAAAATTTCTGGAAACATTTTTTTTACTCTATGGTGTTATTATTATTTGAGAAGAAAAACCTAATAGTGTTTTAGATAGCGCAGTTGGCTACCTTTACATGTTATAATTAATACTGATGAAAAAAATGCTTGTGTACAGCAAAGAGCAAATTAAGCTGAAAACTTTGGACTTCGCATCGTTGTTCTTATGTGCATAGCGTTGTGCGTGTTCAGCTTATCTTGCACTTGTACTGATTGTACATAAAAAATAAACTAACTATGACGACGACGACGACCATGTAGCGTAGTGTGTCTATGAAGCACAGGGTCGCGCGTTCGAATCCCTCCCAAGGCAAATGAAAACAGAACAAATAAAAACGTGTCTGGATGTTATAGCTATTTGACATCCATAGTACAGGTTCTGCATGTTTAAGGTCTTCGATTTGTTCACGGTTCGTGCGTCGTGATTGTCTGTAAAAAAGTAAGTTGGTCGCGTTTCGTGCGTTTTCAATATTGCAATAAAAAATGCCATTATCGTTTGTCGCGGTTTGGACGTCTTCATGTTTTTATTAACTCATTACTTGCGTTTTGTGCGCCTTCAAATTTAGAGCTATAGAGTTAGATACTTTTAAATAGATCATTATAATATGTATTCACAATAATTCCAAGTTACAAAAAAGAAAACCACGATTACTGTTTGAATATATTCAGAATATTGAAAACGAATTAAAAGACACGCACATGTAAATTTTGCAAAGCCATACAAAAACTAATCGAACAACGTGTGTTAATTCCCGACAAAAAAGAGGGGTATTATAAGTTTGACGTGTCTGTCTGTCTGTCTGTAGCATCGTAGCTCCCTGAAAAAGCTCCTAAACGGAAGCGCTGATTTTGATCTAGTTTTTTTTGTTTGTAAGGTGTTACAATCGAGAGTGTTTTTAGCTATGATCCAAGAAAATATCTTCAGCCATTTGAAGATTATAAGCTCCTTTCTTGTTGTTGAAAGGATCAAGTAACGGTTTTGTGGCGGGGGGTTTTAATTTTTTAATGTTATTTAGTTTGATTTTATTTAAGTATGAGACACAGCATTAGCCACACCCTAAAGATGATATAATAAGCTATTAACAATGTTGCTAACATGTACCTAAGTAATTAAGTGTTATACGACTTGCTTAGTTGGCTATGACAGAGCATAGTTTAGTTACATACCATAAATCACAGACGTCCTAGATTGTACGATGACTTAACGAGTACTGAAGGTACTTTGAGCAGGGTTTTGAGCCTATATCCCAAAGAAACTTGGAAAAAAAAAAAATTCCCGTACAATTGAGGAAGAGCCATCCGCTCCCCCGCAAGTCCGGTGAAGCTTGATTCATCGTACTTTTTCGACACAATCATAAGTCAATTAAAAAAAAAAAAAACTGTCTTTTGTATGGGAGGAGTGTCGATTTTTTTATCGTTTTTCTCGTAGTAACAAAACTGGTGAAAGTCTCACAAAGTAATATTTGTTGTTGTATGAAGTTAGGGCTTTTGACCACTCGACCACGGAGGCTGTCAGAGGTAATATACGTTGGTATTCAATATTATAGCATTCCAAGCATACCAACGTAGCTATGATCGATGGTGAATTCCGCTTACAAATGTTGGTGACGTCACGTTCGCTTAATTGATAGTTAATTAACTAATTAATTTGTTTTTACTGGTTTGGAAAATAAATTGTTATTATAATTATTATTCCTTTGCGCGACTATGTCCAAAATACAAAATTTCAAACGAAGAATTTTGTCCAACACGAATTCCAACAAAATATAAATAAATTGGTAGTCTTAAATTATGCGTCTGTAAATAGCCAAGATGTATGTCTGCGTGTGCTATCTGCAGACTTCCAGAGTTACAGCATTAAAAAAAAAACAATAAATATGAAAATAAACGATACAATAAAAAATAAATTGGAAAGCTAGAATGTTCTGTGAAGGCATTTTATTTGGTCCTCCCTCTGAACCGATTCTGCTCAGTTGGCTCTCTTAACAGGCACTGCCGTTAAAACGTTATTCTTGCAACGATATTTTATGCTTCGTGAAGCGGAAATCACCGTCTACTGCAATATCTTTATAGTGTTTAATAAATGTAGTTTTGAGAATAAATAAAAGATCTTGTAGGAGGAGCTGGAATTTACGTGGTTTTATAGCCTACAAAATTATTGTAACAGTTTTTACGAAATGTATTACATTCCGTTTTTTTATTAGTTCCTGTAAGTGTAGTTTGAGGACACTGAAAACTTAAATATGGACCGGTAGTGTAAACCTATCTGCAATAATATCAAACCCAACTCTTTGTTTAAGTAAGAGGGTCTTATTATTATTTGGACAGTTAGGGAAAAAGAAGTAGAAAAAAGGGAAAGTAAGTCTTATCTTAGGTATTTTGTTATTTATACTCTAACTAAGGGGTCGCCTCTTACTTCGTCTCTATACTAATAATAAATAATAATACATAGTTTAAAAAACTAAAAAACACGCTTCCTGTCCGCCATCTTGGACGTCCGCCATATTGGATTTAAAGGCCTGTATTCACTTTGATTAGTGCGAGTGTAGGTGATTAGTAATTGCGAGTGATTAGCACAGGTGTTTAGTGCGAGTAGTGTTCAATTCTGTCCAATTCTGTTGTTAAACTCGCAATTACTAATCACCTGCACTCGTACTAATCAAAGTGAATACAGGCCTTAAGTCACGCACGTGACTATTTTTTTCATATTCCTGACAGAAAACCCTTTCATTTGATGCCCATATCATGGGGGTGGATTTCAAACAGCCAGTTCGCCATCTTAGGGAGGCCGCCATATTGAATTTGTAATGATGTTTCTTAGCTAGTCATGTATTGTCATCAGAATTCAGAGCGTGTGCAAAATTTCATCCTTATCGAAGACTGGGAAGTGGGTCAAATTAAGATTCCAAGATTTTTTACATACATATAATGGGGAGGCCGCCATATTGGATTTGTAATGACGTTTCTTAGCTAGTCATGTATTGTCATCAGAACTCAGAGCGTGTGCAAAATTTCATCCTAATCAAAGACCGGGAAGTGGGTCAAATTAAGATTCCAAGATTTTTTACATACATATAATGGGGAGGCCGCCATATTGGATTTGTAATGGCGTTTCTTAGCTAGTCATGTATTGTCATCAGAACTCAGAGCGTGTGCAAAATTTCATCCTAATCGAAGACCGAGAAGTGGGTCAAATTAAGATTCCAAAATTTTCTTACATACATAGTTACTTACAAGTGAAGCTAATATAAAGCGTGTAATAATAAAATAATTATTTATAACTCTATGTATTGTAAATATCTCACCAAGTCCTGGCAACAGGCGCGTGGCACACGTAGATGTACCTCTGGACTGCCAGAGCTAGTGTCAGCCAGATACTGGCTGTGTGGAACATGGCTGGTATCACCTGAGGACAAGGAAAAGGTTTAACATTAGTAAAATCGACGTACAGTCACAGAATATAATAATAGTACTATGTAGGTACAGAAGGAGCACTCTTTGATAGCAAACGTGCGAATTTAATGAGGGATTTTCAAGATGGCATCTAAGAAAAAAAAAGGTTCTATTGACTCAAATAGATGGCGTGCATGTCGGATAAAATGTCAAAAGCGAGCTTGTCAAACCAATCAGGGCAGATGAAAAACTGGCAACACTGTTGTTGTCACGTCAATCGTCACGCGTTTTATTGTGTTTTAATTTCGTTTCCTGTTTTTGCGTGCTGAGTTGCGTTTAAATTTTTGATTCGTTTTACCAGTGACCTTTTAGCGACTAAATTTTGTGACTTCTTTTCCTACCTTCAAGCACGTCTATTTTATTTGACGTAAGATTTAGTGCAGCGCCATCTCTTATTTCCATAACGAAACCTTTTTTTGTTTTTAGAACTGTCAAAATGAGAATCCCTCATTCTAGCTACCTACCACGCCACTAACGTTCAAATTACATTGAACGCGTCGAACGTGACCCTGGCTATAATAGCCTACCGTTTGTCGTTGCGCTCGTATTAAAACAAAATGCACCTTAAGACCGCGCCGCGACAGTCCGTATTACCACAGACTAAATAATAGCGTCTTCACAAGCGTGCGCGTTTTCCCTACTAACTGGCCCCAGACTTGGGGCCTCCCGGCGGCGGCGCGGGCGTTACATTCTGGAGCTCTGGCGTGGAGTGCGCCGGGCCTTGTACAGTCCAACAAGAATCTAATGAACGTGCCGAGGGAATTGCTTGATTAGAGCGTTTCTACATTATCCGATCCGATATCGGGTATATGCACGGAAAAGTAAAAAAACGGGAATGGGATATTTTCCAGCGGTAAAAACAATCTAAGATGTTGACCGGGAATATAAGGTACCACCATACAAAATTTCATTCAAATCGGTCCTACAGTTTTGGAGATTAGCCCGTCCAAACAGATAAACACAGAAACAAATACTTTGAAAAACAAAAAACTGTTTATGCTCTATTATCACGTCTAACATCCCCCTGACACGGTTTTTAGCATTATTTTTCTATATACAGATTTTCGACCTCTACAGTTTTATTATATTGATTCCACCCAAGGGCTTGCGTCTTGTTATTCGATCACATCTTGTAATTTGCCGCCCCGATGTACGGTTTCTTCGAAATTAATTAGGACCGCCGTCAAGGCAACGAAGCGTAATAAAATCAAGGCCATTCCAACTAGTGGTTCGCTGATATAGAATTGGGCCACCCCATTCTCTCTATTGGTTGTCGTATACAGGTCGCCAAGCTAGGGCAAGACTCGGGCGCTGTTCGCTGTACAAGAGAGCATGGTCTAAAAAAACAGTCTTCTACTCGGACTGTCAAACTTAGCACAATGCTTATTATTCGACAAGGATGAACAGCAGATGACGTAGGCTTGTCTCAAGTCACGTGGTTGGAGTGTTAGACCAGGCTCCCGTCACTCGCTCGCGTACTTTCGAAAGTACAACGGACAGAGCGGCGCCGAACGCCCGCCTTAGCATTTGAACCGCACGATTCTCGCCAAAACTATGAAATCACTAAGACTTAGTTCTGCTAAGAAAGTATTTTGTAGGCTATTAAAGAGTAGTTATTTTCACTTTTTATGGAGTGATGTATCTGGTACGTTAGTAGCTATTTATTAATCTGTGGTTAGACCTTGTTTTTTTAGACCATGCAAGAGAGTGTCAAACACGACGCGAGCAAGACACAAGGCGTTAGTTCCGCCCACGTTCCGCCACAATGTTACGCTCGTTTAGATCCTTGCCAGATTGTATAGCGAAGTGGGAAGAATATCTACGGCGTAGACGTTCCGTAGACCACTGCTACAGCTACAGCGGCAATGTATTAGTACAGCATTATTTATTCTGTGACTGTAAAGCTTTGTTCACCCTATTATGTAAAATAGCACCAGAACCATCTGTAAAATAAAATGGAATCGAATAAAATAGAATTAATGGAATATACTTTATTGCACACTAGGAAAAACAGTTCAGTAAAATACACAAAATGGATAAAAAGTGTACATGTAGGCGGCCTTAATGCTGAGCAGCAATTTGTACTAGGCAACCTTTAGTGGTTATAATAAGAAAAAATATAAAAAGTCCAATAAACATTTATATTTTTCTATTTCTTTTCTTTTCTTTGGGGGGGTGATCCTAAGGTGCATTTTGTTTGTGTGTGTGTGTGTGTGTGTTTGGATTTCTATGTATATTAGGAGTCTTCTTAACTTCATCACTCGTCCTTTTGACTTAGTAGTCGAATAAAAATAAGGGACATTTTAAAATACATTTATTTATTTCTACCCCGAAGTCAAGTGCCCATATTTTATTTAATGTATAAATTTTAGCCGTGCCATGTCGTAATGAGCTAATTAAATCGGCCACGGGTGTTGATCAATCGTAATTAAGAAAATTATTAACCCGCTAACGAATTTGTTTCGTTACTTTGGAAAATGTTTTAAGGATATTCTTAATTGGGTAAATACATTTATTTAACTTTATTTGCTAGAATTTTGCCTCGTGACTTCGCCTGTAATATATATCTATTTCTTACCTTCTTTCTAGTCTATATAAACTAAAAAACCCTTATCCAGTGCAGCGGCAAGGGCACGATATCGACTTACATACCACAAAAAAAGTCATAGTATTTTCATGTATTTTATTTAAATTTATCAATAATGCCAGAAGTTTTAACCATACATCTATCCATACACACAAACTATCTCCTTTTCAATATAAAGCAGGTTAGAAGTAAAAAAAGTTTCTCTTTGCCGTATTCGCGTCGGAATTTGAACTTCAAATCTCATCATTAGCATTTCAGCCTGTATTCGTCCACTGCTGGACAAAGGTCTCCCCCAAAGATTTCCACAACGTTCGTTCCTGCTTGGCCCGCATCCAGCGGCTTCCCGCGACCCTCATCAGATCGTCGGTCCATCTTGTGGGGGCCTGCCCACACTACGTCTTCCGGCGCGCGGTTGCCATTCAAGAACTTTTCTGCCCTAACGGCTTACTTCAAACCTACCAAACATACATTAAGTGTACGTACTACCGTGTCTACCGCATGGTTCAGAGGTTACCGACTTTTGGTTACGGTTAAACTGTTGTTAAAGTTATTTGGTCTTGAGGCTAAATCATACAAATGGCTGCGGACTGCTAATGATTTACGAGTTTCCAAACAATCAGGTTTCTAAATCTAATTTGGCGGAATCCGGCCCAAGATGTTGGCCGTTTACTTGAGAAATTATGAGCGCTTTGAAAAGCTTTTATTATTTTATACGTAAATCATAAGTTTATGACGTAAAATTAATAGTTTATAGCAAATATTGTAAGTACGTAATAAACGTTTGCCTTAAAAGAATTTTACGAAAAATTTCATGTAGAGTAGAAGATTAGATCATGCTAATACAAATACAAATATTCTTTATTGCACATAAGATCATGTGTATCTTTGAGCTCAATTTTGTTTTGTTTTATATACTGTAAGGAAAGTTATTTTATTTTCAAAAAGCATATTTATTACTTTGATATATATTTATATAGGAACCTGGAACATGTACATATATTTTATTTATTTATTCCCGTTTAGTTAGGTAACGTTTGTTCAAACCACCCTAATTATTTCCATTGGTATACACTACACGATATCTCTAAATTTCCAAGAAAAAAAATTGAAGAGATCTCTTACAGTGATAAGACCGCCTTTACGCATATTCTAGTTTAAGATAATTGATGTGTTTCTTTAAGAATTTGTAATTAAGAGTTACTTACTTACCTACTTACTTCTCCAATAGATGCCCTTTGTTAACCTAAGATAGATACTATTTTCTAACTAAAAATTACCTAAGCATAATGTTTTAAGTATAACATAGCTAGAATCGTTGGAAATAAAACAAACAGCATTAAAATTACTCAAAATTGGAAGTCTCACGGGGGAATGTGCTCGTGTATGTACAAATGTGAAATTTTCTGAGAAAACCGAACGAGGCGTGGAGAAAAATTAACTCCCCGAATTCGGGAAAATTGACTGTTTGTAAAAATAATAATTCAGCATCCTAAAATAACAATAATAATTATGTTACACTTTAAATTATACAAGCGGGCCTGATAGAGTCAGCCCCTTATATTAAAAAAAGTTTTACGTTTAGTACTGACCCGAAGATATTTTCCCGCGGTAAAAACTATATAAGATGTTGACTGGTGATATAAGTTACCACCGTGCAAAATTTTATTCAAATTGGTCTAACAGTTTCGAAGATTAACCCGTACAATCAGAAAAACAGAGATGCAAAACATTTGAAACAAATTGGATAATTATATTTATTTCCTAGTTTTTAGCATTTTTTCTATGTACAGATTTTCAACCTCGACAGTTTTATTATATAGATTTTCACGTGTCTTTCACGCGATAATTATTAATAGGTATGTACGTATTACGTAATAATATGTACTAAGTGCGAAACAAACAATATAAGGATAGTCAATAAGGTAATTATTGTACTATGATAAGATAGTAATTAAATAAAAAAAAAAGGTTTTTATTTTATTTACACTACCGAAATGCAATTCCATGTAGCTAGGTACAATTGTAATATTTGATTATTTTTATTATTTTTTTATCGTCAACCCCATTATGGTGCACTTTCTTGTCTATCTCAAAATTATTAATCTCTAACTAGCGTATAGGTTGGCTGGAAGAGATCTCTGCGGAGAGATAAGCTCGCCTTTGTTGTGAAAATTCTGACTGATGTTGTTTTTTATGTGTGCAATAAAGTATATTATATATTATATGGAAACTTTTAATCTAAGGTCTGATCACCGTAAATTAAGGATGGTCCGAGCTTTTCAGTGGTAATATGAGAAAATAATGACGAGGAAAACAGTTTGGGCAGCCCTGCGGCACGTGTAAGGCTTCTCGACAGAGTGACAACTAAGAACCGACCTTAATTTAACTCACTTGCGTCTGTTTTTGCAAGTAATGTATAGGGTGCTTTTTTATATAATACTAATTGAAAAAGAAGAGAAAATAATTTGAGAGGGCTTGGAATTTTCCAGCGATATCGAACGAGAAATGACGAAATAAGGCAAATTAAGTTACTAAATTAGTTGTACGAAAACTGAAGCTTGTTAACGATTGTTTAATAAAATTGTTTAAGACTTTGGGAATATAGGAGATTAACTTTGCTTGAGTCATGGAGAGAGCGGAGAGAGGCCTTTGCCCAGCAGTGGGACACAATGCTAATTAAGATAAGAACATTGCTTGCTTGCTTATCAAATAGGTATCGAGGTTGACCTATACCTCACAAACCCTGGTGTAAAAAATATTTGCATTTGTTTTAAACATAAATTAGGAAAAAGGTGGCGGCTTAAATTCCGTAGTTTAACTACTTGTAGTTTTTTTTTAATAATGAATACAACAAATTATATAATCTGTCCACCAAGCTTTTTTGGAACTAACACTGTTAATCACAACACGATTTTCCACAGTAATTACGACACACACATCAAAAATGTAAAACAGCGTACATCCTATTTTGTAATTTTTGGCTAAAAAATCCCATTTTACGTCCTTTGAAGATCGGGGAGTAAAACGAGCTGCCTGTATATGATATATACCTACTAGTGGATGTATAATAGAGACTCCCAGAGCTCACAAAGGACCTCTTAATGAGCACGACGCGTGCATTTTTCGTCATTTTCACTACTCTTTGTTGCTTTTTGAAAAGCAAGGATTTTTCAAAACCGCAGACTGTGGATTTCTTGTGGGAAGTAATGAAGTAGTGTGCTAAAGTTTTGTTGGTATTATTATTGAGAAGGAAGTACCTATCTTATAAAAGTAAAAAAATATTCTTAAACTTTCTTGTCAAATTATCTTTTAATAATTTAACTTAGTTAGCTAGCTATTTCGCTAACTTTACGTATTTATTATTGGTTGCATTATAATAATAATATTTTTTAGGTGAATAAATAGGGAGAATATTATATGTAACAAATGGAATGGCTAACCACTTCGAAAGAACTATAATTTAGCTGCTACGTATAATATGTAGCTCCTCCCAGAAATTTTTCTATTTATACTCTAAGTGTAGCTCCTTCTAGAATTTAGCAGTTCTAGGCAAACAAATTTGTATTTGTGCTATATGAGGTTTGAGACAGTTTTGTCTTGAGACAGAAGGAAGTGTTCACGATTCCGGCAGAGATTGCGTGTCGAAGAAATTGAACTCAAAATCTTTTTTTTTGTCCTTGACGTTGAAATATGTTGAAATATGCTTTAACTATACTAAACTATACTACATATAGATAGATACTTTAATCGAGTAAATTGTAGAAAAGTTGCTTAGAAAAGGCTAAGAGCTTATTCTGTTCAGATTGATATAGCATCGCCTCTTTCTAAGATTGGTAAATTATTAAATGTTGTTCAGACTTGTTCATTAGTTTTAAACGATAGCCAGCCTTGGTTAACTTCAAAAGTCATTATGTTTTAATATAACCTATGAAAACGAATAATGATTTAACTCCTGAATCCCTTTAAAAAGGAAGAATAAATGAAGAGGTTTGGTGGTTAATTCATTCAATAAGAAAAGGTAGCGTATTGTATTTGATTCCGTCATAATAAAGCCCGACCAGAGATATAAAAATCTCGCCATATTGCGGAATTTCTATGGAACTAATTTTATAAGGGGAATTGTTGTCTTAGACATAATAATACATAGTTTAAAAAACTAAAAAACACGCTTTCTGTCCGCCATCTTGGACGTCCGCCATATTGGATTTAAGTCCCGTGACTGTTTTTTTCGTATTCCTGACAGCAAACCCTTTCATTTGATACCCTTATCATGGGGGTGGATTTCAAACAGCCAGTTCGCCATCTTAGGGAGGCCGCCATATTAGATTTGTAATGACGTTTCTTCGCTAGTCATGTATTGTCATCAAAACTCAGAGCGTGTGCAAAATTTCATCCTTATCGAAGACCGGGAAGTGGGTCAAATTAAGATTCCAAGATTTTTTACGTACATGTAATGGGGAGGCCGCCATATTGGATTTGTAATGACGTTTCTTAGGTAGTCATGTATTGTCATCAAAACTCAGAGCGTGTGCAAAATTTCATCCTAATCGAAGACCGGGAAGTGGGTCAAATTAAGATTCCAAGATTTTTTACGTACCTGTAATGGGGAGGCCGCCATATTGGATTTGTAATGACGTTTCTTAGGTAGTCATGTATTGTCATCAAAACTCAGAGCGTGTGCAAAATTTCATCCTAATCGAAGACCGGGAAGTGGGTCAAATTAAGATTCCAAGATTTTCTTTCATACATAGTTACTTACAAGTGATGCTAATATAAAGCGTGTAAAAATATACACATGGCGTCCCCAGGACAGGTTTTTATTTCTCTAGTCAGGCTTTACAATACAATATGTGACGTTCCACGGGCAAAGGTACCTTATAGTCGGTATTGAGTTACGCATATCCCTGTAATCAGCAACTAATGAGCTATTCAAATCCAAAAATATTATCTTTATACTAAAACCCGCCATAAGATACCTTTGAACTTGGAACGTCACATATACTTTATTGCCACCCAATACAGAAATACATGTAATACAAAAAAAAAGAAGAAAAGCCGTCTTATTGCTACTGTAGCAGTTTCTACCAGGCAACCGATAATGGTGGCCAATATATATCAACAGTCGCAATACTAACGTAAATACAACTACTACAGTAGAATATGCAATAAACTAGCGAATAGCAGTCTAACAATCGCGCGAAATTGTACATTTTAGCTGTTTGTTCCGTAAAGTGAGCTGTGAGCTGTTACTCGCTTTGGCGAATTTGTAGACTTGTTTGCTCCGTTTAGGAACTAAGTTACTACCTGTCTGTCATCTCTTTATACTCACATATATTCGTGATAATTTTGGATTGAGCTTATTATTATCTAATTTATATCTTCTTATCGAGTGGGTTTCGTTTCGAGGTTAAACTACCTCACAAACCCTGGCGTCGGAATTGTTGAGCTGCATTAGGCTTTCGACATGGCTCCATAATGACTACTTCTGCAGATAGTAGCCGGGACCAACGGATTTAAGTGCCTTCCAAAGCACGGAATCATCTTTCTTTTCGGACAATCAGGTGATTCAGCCTGCAGTGTCCTAGCCAAACAGGGGAAAGTCTCACAAAGGGATATTTGTTCGACGGATCCCCACCGGGATTCGAACCCGGAACTTCGTACTCATGTGACTTCGGTAACGGCAGACGAGCTTTTGACCACTCCTGACACTACCTAATGGGTGTTCTGACAGTTGACCACCAGTTGACTGGCATTCAAACATACAAACAATTTCTACGGTTCAAGAGCAAGGATCTCACGCTTAGCTTTTTTTATTTTATGACCCAAAGTTTTGCAAATATTGCTACTTATTATTATTGCTACCTCGAAATGGTTTGTGTTTTTGAGTAACAAAAAAACAACATACCCCATTGGTGCTAATGTAACTTTATTCATCTCTGGCGTCACCCACAGGAAGAATTGAGGTTTGACTAACCGATAATGTCATCAAACATGCATAACACCTGTGTATCAATAATTAATGTCTGACTGCCTTTGTGTCTTGTTTCTAATTTAATGTTTCAATTTATCACAACATTCTCTCAAATAGCATAAATAACAAAAGCTGAGAAGGCTTAAGGAGCATCCACACCGGGTTTGTAACTGTTGCAAACAGTTTTGTATGTGTTACCAAATCTTTTGTTTAGAAACGTTTGTCAACTGTTTGGAACAGTTTTACAATTTAAATCATTCCATTCATTCCTGTCTTCTTAATGTTTTGGATTGTTTTTGAAACGTTTGAAAGTATTTACATATATTATTGCTCCCACATCGGATGTTTATAATTGTTTATAAATGTTTCTAAACACTGAGTAACGAGTAGTAATTATCTGTGACACTGGTGAGGGAGCTCCTTTAGAAACGCACAGCCAGCAAAATCACACACGTTGTCCTAATTTATTTCTCGCAGCTACTCGCAAGACTACGTTTCTCTGCTATCCGTACCTACACATGTTTAAAACTCTTGCTTAATTCCAACGGAGCATATGCCGCTGGCGCCACCTGGTGCTCGTTTTATGTACTAAAATTTTACCGCGAGAGTGTGACGTTTTAACAGAGTTAAAACTAGCCTCGTTCGCCCAATAGAGTCAACGATTTTTATATGGTCACGTCATGGTCAACCTTAAACAATCTTTTTTTGGTCCGGCAGTTTACTTCATAATATTTAATAATGCCGGGACTATAACATTCTAGCTAGTATAGTAATATTATATTATAAACGCAAAAGTTTGTGAGCGTGTATGGTTTTTATTGTTACTGTTTCACGCAAGAACTACTAAATGGATTTTAATGAAACTTTACATTAAGTAATATAGCTTATACATCGGAATAACACATAGGCTACTTTTTATCGCGGGAAAATGCTCCTTTTCCACGGGAAAACCTGTTAAATTAAATTCAATAATGACCGACCCCATCTACAAATAAAATAAAAACTAGGTAAAACAACATTCAAATAAAGAACACGATAAAGGATTCTGAATTCAGTTACGTGAGTAGGTATTGGCAACTTTATTGGACCGACATCATTTTTTAAAATAAAATCTGGTATTGGGAATGATTGACTGACGCCAGTGGAACTGGCAACGAGCAATCGAGCTTCGTTCGCAGTGAACTAAACTGCCAAAGGCCAATTCCTATTCCGAAGCACTAACGAAACGCTATACGATCTATCAGGGAACTAGCATTTTCAAATGGAGCGCCTTAAAGAAAAATATGAAGTTTTTATTTGTATTTTACTTTATTTTTTGTATTATATTGTATTTGTAATACTCTGCACACCCATGTGCAGCCTGAAATAAATGATTATTATTATTATTTGTCGCTCAAACAATGAAACAAATCAACGAGGAAAAAATATTGGCGCCAAGTTAGTACTATTATTTCCTTCTGTGGCCAATTGTTATTATAATCGGCTTACAATAGGATAATCTCCTCCTGCAATTATAATAAAACAACAACTTTGATCTCCAACCCAACTCGCTTGCAAACCAATTTTACCTTAGATCTTTTATAGGTTACGATTTTCATTCAATCGTTTGAAATTTAGTTTTCTACCTACTACGACTTTAAAGACGTTTATTTATTAAGCTTCAAGCGTTTAAAAAAGTAAATAACAGGTAACCCAAAAAGGAAAACCAAAAGGATTAGAAAACTAATATACTAAAAAATACCTTGCAAAATTGTTTAAGTATGTACCTAATCTTAAGTGCTCAAACAATACTCACTCCTCTATTTCCTTTACGTAATTGCACCTAACAAGAGAAAATTCAACAGTTTCCTACTTGCACAAACTCTTTTAAAGGCCAAAGACTCTACAAACTTGTTTGCTGCTATAAAAGATAGAAATTAAAAAGAAATATTCAATTTCCTCGGATTCTTTGTTGAATCTGGGCGTTAGGGTTGGGATCAGTACATTGTACGAAAAGATCTTAAAATGGTAAGTCATTCATTAGATATTTTACAAAGGGTAGCTACATTTTGTGTAATGGATTGTTGAACAAGAGTTGTTTTGTTATGTATTCCCTTCTCTTTTTACCTATATTTCTTTTATATTCGCTATTTTTGTTGTATAAGCGTGTAAATTATACCTACACTATCCGAAGTAGGGGTGCCCTGAACTCCCTGCTCTCGCACCCGCCTGGTGAACTAAAATGCACTTTTGCCTGATTTTTGTTACCAATATCAATTTATTAACATAGCCGATAGGCCAGCAGATATTCTATACAATACCGAGCGAGGCATTATGTACATTAATGTAGGTACTCGTACAATGCCTAGGCAAAGCATATAATACATATAAATTTCATTATATTTCTTACATTGCCTACCGGCCTAAGGCATTCTATACATAGTCTAGGCATTTTATAAAATGCCTGTATGCCGATGACATACGTACCACGACTAGACGTAGATATCCTATAGTCAATACTTTAGATATTCAAACTGGATGCAAGTTGCTGTTGAGATAAAAATTCGTCGGACAGTAGTTGAGAATATTTTTCATCCAACAGTCCTTTCCTAAAATTATAAATTATGCGACATAATTATTCTTGTCTTTTTACATCCAACCAAAACAGAAATTTAAAAGTTTTCATAATGGATAGAAAATTGGTACCTTTTTACCGTAGGAAAATGCTTATTCTTTTGAGATAAAATAGTAACGAGATCACAGCCGTGGGGCAGAGGGATAGTCTATTAAACCGCAGGATGTGCCATCAATATAGGAAGCAAATTTTTGTCAACCTAACGCCAAAACGGCACTTAACTTAGTCCCTCTAGACGCTTTTTACGACGCTCGCGGGAAATTTAGATAAAATTAGAATGTTTGGATTAAAAATGGAAGTCTGTAAATCAACATACTGAAAGAAAGAGAGAAGTGATATTGGTTAATTTTTTTTCGGGGTTGGAATTAGTAGTTGATGTATATTAAATTATTATTTCATTAGTAGAATTAATGCAGTATATGAGTATTTAAAATAGAGATTTTTCCATGAGAATAAAGGATTTTCACGGAATGAAAGGTAGTCTTTGTCCTTTTCCAAGTTCAATTCTATCCTTCTATCAAGTTTCATTAAAATCGGTTCAGTAGTTTCGGAGCCTATTGCAATCCAATGCAAAGAAACAAATACTTGATATAATCTTTTCTCTTCATAATATTGGTATATGTAAATTTTCCGCCAAATTCGTTTTCTCAAACTATGTAAAAAACGAAGTAAAAAATATATTTGTTTGACAACCCTATCAATGTTATATTCCTATTGAAAACGGTATTCAGTCTTAATTAGATCTGACAAAGGTATCTCCCACAGAAGCCCTATTGTGTATATTTCCACCTATTTAGGGATGGGATCGTCTCGATAATATTCTATCGATAAACAAGTAGGTGAGTATTCCATAATGTGCAATTCCCAGCTTAGATTTGGACTAAACGTTGTCGGACAAACCTAGGTTATTTAAATAGTGAGTAGCAGTGGCCACGTGCAATATTACGATTATCAAGCCTATGTATAAATATTCTTCTCTTCATTTAATCACTAATTCGAACTACATTGCCTTGTTGTTATCTCATTTGTGACTGTAAATTATAACTGCAAGAGCAATGACTGGCAGTTAGTAAACGCTATTGACACAGGTCAGATAAACAACATAGAAAAAACAAGTGTGACAAGCGCTTCGGATACTATGGGGATAATAGAACCATCTTCATTTCAAGGCATCTGCAGTTCACTGCTGGACAAAGATCTCAATTTTGTTTGGGCAGTGTTCTTATGATACCCTTGCTTGGCGGGTTGGGAATCGCAGTTGTTTTTTATTACACAAGTGAACGTTGCTATCTAATCCCTGGTATATTTATTCTTAGTTATCTCAAAAGATCTAAGTATCTTTAGGAAGAGTAACACGGCTGGAAATTGGCTGCCTCAATTCTACGATAGTGTTTTAAAAAAAAACTATCGACATAATTTTTCACAGCACTAATTTAACAGTCCTCTCAAAATGTACACAGCCATCGAGTTCAGTTTGTCAAGTATTTACTGAGATACAATAACGGAATTCCAATTCTATTATATCTCTATTGAGTACACTTTTGAGTACCTGGAATTCTGGATCGTTATTGAAGCTAGCGATTGGTACTTATATTTTTCAAGTACGCGACGACGACGCTGCATTGTAGTCTTTTGGTTCAGATATTTATAGCTTTCAGACTTTCTACTGTAGGTATTAAGCATTTAGGTTCAAAATACAATGTACTTTTTCAGTATTTTTTACTGTTGTTTCTTCATTTTTATTTAGCATCAAAACAGACGAAACCGTATTTAAAATGCAGTACAAAACTTATACGCTATGTATTTTTTTTAAAGTAAGCGTTTTAACAAAACCTGTGTTACAAAAACAGGAATTGGTTTGATTCGACGAAAATGTAGTTTTATAAATAAATAAAATGTAGTTTTCTTATTGTATGTCTTTCATCTTGGTTTTTGTTATAAACATAAATACTATTAAACGTTAGGTATATTTTAGCGGCTCTACCCTAAGCCTGCTCAAAACTACCAAGGTTTGCTTGAAGAAAATGTTTTGTGGCATTAATTTCGCCTTAGTACATTTTTTTGGTCAGTCTTCTTCTGTCAGTAAAGAATTTTTATTCATTTATTCTTAAGAATTACAGTAGCCAGTACATGTGGCTAGACACTCGCACTACGAAACTGGTCTCTATTGTTACGCAATAACGGCGCTTTCAAGGTCAAACTGTCCAGCCGCATTTGCTGGCTACTGTACATAAAACTTGAACAGTGACAATTTGAAAAACTTTAACAGGCGTTATATATTTATCAAAACACTAGCTTTCCGCCCCGCGTTAACAGGTTTTCCCGTGGGAATGAGGTATTTTCCCGGTGTAAAAAGTCACCTATGTGTTAATCCAGGGTGTCAGCTAACTCCATACCAAATTTTATTAAAATCGCTCCAGCCGTTTAGACGTGAAGAAGTAACAAACATACACACTCACAAACTTTCGCCTAATATTATAGTGTGATTGTAAAAACTCAAACGCGCAAATGCTTACACGAAGAAATCTTTACGCACTCAATAAAATCCGAATAAAATCCGAAGGAAAAATGCAATTTCAGAGAACTAACAAAGAATGTGCTTCGAAGGGGGCGGCCATACAAACCCACTACGAAAGCTGAATACCTAGTTGTCAGTAAGACATTCTATTGTAAAGGCCCTGGATACGAACAATGGCGCTTGTAGAACTGAAACGAGAAGAAAATGTATGAGCATTCCTGCATCTTTAATTTTTGGATTCTTGGAAGGACGGGAAAGAATTTTTATTAACGCCTCAAGGCAAATGTTTTTATATACAGTATAAGTTAATTGGCTCGGCAAATGAGATTATTCTTGTGAATTGTGGAAAAAATATACTTATATTATTAAAAATCAAAGTTTAGATATTTTTTAGTCATCTGAGCAGTAATAGCTGAACGAATGGAAATTGATTTGTTGTTTAAACAAAGGATACTATGAATGATAGACTATGAATGAAAATATTACTTATGAGACGAAAACAGCCAAAAGAAGCAAGCAAGCAAGCAAGCAAGCAGCAAGCATGCTTTGTTTCTGAGTCGTCGTCGAATTCAAGTCCAATAAAAAAAAATTGGAAAATTTGGATGATTACACCACGCATATTTGTAGAAGTGTATGTACACTTTAACTTAAATCACGAACCACAAGACCAGGTCACATTAAAAAGAAAAAAAAAAGAAGTAGGTATACCAAACGATCTTAACAAAAAAGGATTCGACGGTTCATTCATCAGATTCAAAAATCGGTCCTGCGTCGGGTCAATTTAGCAAACGATCTCCTGGCAATCGGATTGGGGAGCGTTCGGGTCGGGGCATCCCCGGGAGATAGATGTCCGACGATCTACGATAAAGTCTCATCACATTCGGCTATTCCCATTACATTTTTTAAATTTATTTATTAAGAAAACTAAACGTAGATTACATTAGTTATATTTCGCCAAACTACGTAGTAGTTTGTAGGCGAATTGCGCTCATCCATAATAGAACATGCAGTTTTTACTAACCTAACATGCAGTTTTTTATTTTTTTCTAAAGACTAGGTACACATTTAATCTTCTTATGATCTAACAGCAAAGCATACTTATTACATCCCTATTTCCCTCCTAATATTAAATAGCTCTATCTGTCTCTCTGTTTGTGAAGCTTTTGCGTCAAATTTACTGAATTGGTTTTGATGATCCTTGATATAGATCTAGGGGAGGATATGGGAAAATACTGCATCCCGACCATAAATAAATAATTTATTCATGACTTACGCAGGTAAAATATTGCAGCCTACCCATATTTATATATTGGGTATATAATAAAGGTTTAGACAAACTAAAATATTCATCATAGGTTTTTTTATAATAATCTATAATAATAGTTATTTAGTCTATAAATAATAGTTATATATAAAAAAAAGTTAGTCTTTAAATAATAGTTATAAACTTTGCTTAAACTAAGGTTGGCTCTCATCTAAGATTTATAAAATAAGTCTAAGCAACAATAAATACATTTAAAGAGTCGATTTGATTTGATATTAGTTTGAACTGAACTGGAAGGTTCGTGCAATGTGTGCGCTGCTGTGTACAATAACCCGCCAAAGAAACTTCACAAGATCGCACCTTTTGTACTTTTATCTTATTTTTCTACAATAAGGTAGTAACGGGAATAACCTTAAGGGTCTTACATGCTCCAAATCTAGTTTGAGGGGTCACCGGGATACACAAAGGTAACTTTATTTACTAGTAAAGAGTACGGCCAGATAGTATTCTTATTTAATCCTTTGGAAAAGATCTTGTGGCTTGATTTTTTTTCTGACAATGGCGCATTTGCTGTTACATTATTCCCTACTAATATTATAATGCGAATGTAACTCTATCTATTTATTTATTACGCTTTCACGCCAAAACCACAGAATCGATTTTGATGAAATTTGGTACAGAGATAGAATAGACATTGCGAAAGAACATAGGCTACATTTAATCGCGGGAGAATACTTGATTACCACGGGAAAAACGATTTATTATCATCACATGCACCAGATTTTTAACTATATTAACCGGAGCACATTCTGTTAAACCGAGATAATCCTACTGAGCGTTTATCAGCTGCAGCCGAGGGGATTACCCCTAATGATCTTTTAACATCCTTCCAGCCTCACATTCTCAATATATCATACTTATACCCTCCCTCTTAAATATACGCAAACGGCTTGTCGAGAAAAAAATTAGAACAGCCCTCCTAGCATGTCCGTGCTCGTGTGACAGACAAATTTTTGTCGTGCGTATACTGTTATCCTTTTGGAGGATATTTCAATATAGCGGGTTTCGCACTGTATTTCGACAGCTCGTTAGGGTTGTATAATTTGTCACAGAAATCATGCTAGGGGCTGGGTGGGTTCGACTGCCGCTGCGAACACGCCAGAGCACGTGCGACACCGCGCCGCCGGTGGACCCAAACATCCCCCTGCGTGCCGCCACGACGAAGACATCGCTTTATGTCTCCTGCCTGCACGAAACTACCACTCGGGAAGACGTGCTGGAGTTCATCAAGGAGAGGCATAAAGACGGTGCCTTCAAGGACTCGCCAGGATTCGGTGTGGTGGTGGAGCCCCTGGAGTCGCGCCACCACGTCAACTTCAAGTCGTTCGTGGTGCGGGTCCCGACTGCACACCTGGGCGTCTTCACCTCGCCGCAGTTCTCCGAAGGGGGTCGTGTTTCGTCGCTTCAGGGGGAACCTGCCGCGGAAGGACCTACCCTGGGCTTGTGTATAAGTGTAAAGTGCTGTGTATTTAGTTTTATTGTTTAGATATAGTATAAAATATGTATGATAGTCTGTAAGGTATTTATGTTGCATTATTAACATCTTTAAGTAAATATTGCCTGAAATAAATGAATTCATTATTATTATTATATTATGTACAATGCTTTGGCACGCTCTTTAGCCTAAACGGTTTCATAAATTTTAAAGTAAGTAATGGGTACGATTTCAAGATCAAAACTGTCAAAAATAAGTACTCCAGATTTAAACTCACTTTGTGATTTTAGTTTAAAGTATGTTAAAAGACAAAATAAATAATATTAAAATAAGTGTTTTCCCTTTGTGTCATTAGAAGTTTGCATTAAGTACTCCGTCCTTATAAATATTACCTTTATTCTAAATATGTCGCAGAAAAATAAGAAAAACAAGGATTTTATGATATCCCTAAATATAATTTGATCAAAACATGAACAAGAGCATGTCCTATCAGTATTTGCTAAGTCGTCCCTTAGTCACGTACACCGTGTTTATATATTTTAAGTATTTGAATGTAACGTATCTCTTACAAAGAACTGCTCAGCTCTCGCCCGCCAATATAAACACTTTTAAAGTGGAGTGAAACGAATCGTTCGTCTGTTCGATTCTGCTCCATGTGTAGTGTGTGTAGTAGGGTTGTCATACGTCCGGAATTTTCCAAAAATGACTATTATGATTTAAAACGGGATATTTACCGTGGTATTTGTTTTGTGTGGGTTCCCGTTAGTAGATCTTAATAGTTATGAAACAACCGTAAAAGTTTCAAAAAGTATTTTCCGGATATATTCTGTATTACAAGTCATTGTCCGGAATGCGGGAGGAATTCTGAGCTGTCTGGAATTTCCAACATAGAGAAATGAATAAGAAACCAAAGTCTATGTTTTCAATAAAAATTCAATATGTATTTTACACATTGTTGTTATTTTCAATTTTCAATGAAGTTCTTAAAATGTTTAGTATAATACTAAAAATTTGTTATCTTCTTTAGGAATCGGGAATAGTCTTCGAAATTTAGATTTCTTGATCTGGTAACCCTAGCTGCAAGTAAGCAAACATTAAAACATGTTCAGTGTGCGTTTACTTTAAGTAGGACTGTATGTTTGGTTTCAGCTATCTCTCTCTGGTAAATTAGTTGCCTATTGTTACACTTTTAAATTATTGTAATTGTTCTATTTATTTCGGTATATTTTGTACTAGCTTTCCGCCCCGCGGCTCCGCCCGCGGTAAAAAGTAGCCTATAGCCTATTCTGATGTAAAAGCTATATTATTGTAAAGTTTCATTAAAATCCAATCAGCAGTCTTTGCGTGAAAGAGTAACAAACATTCATCCATACTCAAAAACTTTCGCGTTAATACGAGTAATATTAGTAGAATTTTGCATGTGCTGTCTACTGTACAATGTGATCATGTGAAAAAAAAGTTAGTACAAGGCAAAGCATGTATCGTTAAACCGGTAAAGGTACCGTTCGGAGAATTTTAAAAATCACGTGCAACTGCAAGGAAATGGTGCAACCCCGGTCGGGCGCTACTAGTACGTGTGTTCACTTACCTCTTGCTGCGCTCTATATTTCACCCCACTCCACCCCCCCCCCCCCCCCTCCTCCCCCCACCCTATTTGTTATATATTTAACCCAACTCCCTCAAAAATAAACCGGTATCATCTGATTGTTACTTCTACTATTAGATATTATATGAAGTAACGTGTATAAAATAAAAAAGTAATTAAAAAACTAACACCCGCCTGCTGTGCGAAACATGTTGAAAATTGTATTTGTATTATGAACTAGCTTTCCGCACGCGTTAACAGTTTTTCCCGTGGGAATATGGCATTTCCCCACGATAAATGGTAGCCTATGTTGCTCAGGGTGAATGTAGCGTAGCTTTCTAATGGTAAAATAATTTTTGAAATCAGTTCGGTATTTTTTGAGTTTATTCATTACAAACATACACATTACTCACACACAAAAATACAAATCTTTCCTCTTCATAATACTAGTATGATAGTATGATAAAGAATACGCATACCAGGAATGACAAAAAATACAGTCTACAACAGCAAAAGTGTAAAAATAGACGACCTTATTGCTAAGCTAGCAATTCCAGGAAATCCAATTATTTAATTTAATAAACCTATTAAAAAGGTTTTTAAGGTTAACCTAACCTCACAAACCCTGTGTCAGAATTCCTACTCACAAGGCACAAGACATGACTGAAGGAATATATTATATTTGACTTATAATGTGCCAGGAAAGTGTAATAAAAAAAAACAAACATTTCGTTTCAAAAGACACCTCTGTTAAACCCGCCTTCTAAGCCCCACCCTTTTCTCCCAGACGGGATGGGGAGTCCCCTATCAAGACCAAAGGAAATCACCTCCTTGTTGCATTTACCGGTCGAAAATTCAACCCAAACTCAACCGTAAATTAACCGGTTTCTATTATAGGAAGCTTTAAAATGATCGCTAGACTTAAATATATTCAAAGGCGATTGATAAATAAAGATAATAAATCAGTGTTAAATATTCAAAATTCAGTTCAGAACATCGAATTACAACTTACATTAATTTTACTCGAGGCTCTTACGGTAAAATAAAACACCGTGCGAAAATACATACGCCTACACAGAAGATCAAAGGTTATGTTAAACCCAACCTATCCCTTCATAATTATGTGGTATTGTATACATATTTTTAAAGTGCAGTTTTATTTCAGGTAAAACCAGTGGTGTCTTACAGCGTAGTTTAGTTATGTTCGGCCTATGCACCTCTCCAGGAAGTGTTAGATAGGTAACTAAAGGTGTTAGTAGAGAAGCGCGAATTGGCGCGATCTGAATTGCACTTTAGTGTAACGGAGCTAGAGTTGTTATATATTTGAATTATGTCGCTTAGTGAGCATTCATTCTGTACTAAGTACTATTTCGTATTCTGTGGTTATCAACATCTATGAACACAATACACTGGCTTCGTAGCTCAATGCTACGACGGCGTAGCAAAGTACTACGCTGTTGCTACGAACTGCGAAAATAAACTTCTATAAATTCTTTGTTCTCTGTACAAAGACAATCTCGTAGGGAGTTCTGACGAAACCTAAAAGTGGTAAAGTGGTTTTAAGCAAAACTCAGACTCATGCAATGTAATGTCACTGATAGAATAATAAATGGGCTAACCCAACTCTTCCTATGGATGTATAAGTAAGAGGTAACTGTATAAACATAATTAAAGTTTCGTACCCTAAAAACTATTTGTGTAACTTTCTTATCAGTTCATGGACTTATTGTAATCGTATAATCTTTATCATATTGCCAGTTAAACTAAATAACTAGAATATTACTAAGACAAGCTGTTATATTGCGACGTACTTCTCTTCTTGAAATGCGAGAACTAAATTGCTTTCCCGTTCCACCTGCTCTACAAGACTTTGTAGTGTATTTTATAATTGTTCCGAGAACTGTCTGGATCTCATCTACATGAACTGTAAACAAGTTTGCAGGGCCCTTGTCATAGCGTTTAATTATTATATCCAGTTGAAAATGTACTCTATTTAGTATAACGTTTTATTGCATACGTAATTATTATACAGTGAAACATAAATGCTGGCATATAAATATAATATAAGTATAATATTGTACTAATTGTATTGTATAATATTGTTGTGGTCTTATGTATTTTCATTAATATTTTGCATGTATTATACGTCTCTATAGTGTAGGATAGAGGTCTCTCCCACGCCGCCAGTCCAGTGAAGCTTGCCACGTCAATTTTGCGTAACAGCGCAGGTCAATTAAAAAATCCCTGTTGCATACTATCGGTCCTTTCATGACCTTTTTGACATTGATGTGTTTAATTGTATCATTTCCAATATGTGGCATAAAATAAAATACTTTGATTTAAATTCTAAAGTTTCCAAAGGCGACCTTTTCACTGAGTATTCTTTTGCCTCAACTAAAATTTTTATAAGCGTGAAATTTTAGAAAACTCTTTATTTAAATTTAAAAGAGTCCAATGTTTTAAGTTCAAAGGAAAAGCTCCATTACAATGCAAGCTTGAATTCTTATAACAAATATTATAAATGAGAAAAAATGTGTGTCACACAATCATGGAATTAACTTTTTGGCGTGTAGATATCTCACTTGTTAAGTAATAATGAAAGGACATTTGTCATCATCAAAAACGGCTAAACGGATTGGAATTGAATCTCTGAAAGGGATTCGGCAGTAGTGGTAGCACCGACAGACATTTGTTCTGGGCAATAAAATTTATAACGTATAAAAATTCCAAGACATTAATTGAAAAAATACTTGTCTAACCATAAATTCAAGGACTATTGCTTTTTACCTAGATTAAAACATTTATGATACTTTTATCCCTGAAAAATGTGACAAAAAGCCGCAAATCGGACAGTTAATATAATATAGTGTGTTATTTTTTTAAACGTGCGCATATATATTATAAAAAAGGAAAGTTTTGTATTTGTATTTGTGTGTGTGTGTAACGAATAAACTCAAAAACTACTCAACTGATCTCAATGGAACTTGGTACAAAGATATGATAGACCTTGGGAAGTAACACATGCTACCTTTTACCGCGGGAAAAATCCTCTTTCCCAGCTAGTTTAATGTAGACATAGATTATGAAAAATAAATAAAACACGTACATTTTTATTTTATCACGTTTCATTAAAAAAATTGTAATATCGATATTTTACGCATCAAATAGGTGTAAATTTTTGTATCGGAAGTAATTTAATTTGCTCTAATTTTGTTGAAACTTCGTATTAACCTACGATCTAATTCATAGGAACCGTATTCTGGCGTTTTTTAAAAAGGGTCAAATATTGTAAAAAAAATGTTTTTCATCTAATGTGATCTAGTAACGATACTAACTGAATACACAAAATATGCTCTTTTAAAAAATAAGCGTGTATATAGAATTTTCTTAGCGATTAGGAAACAGTGCACTAATCACGGTACGTTATGCTATTTATTTGAATTATGTCGCTATGTGAGCATTCTGTAGGAACTACTATTCCATATTCTGTGCTATAAGCTAAAGGTTTGTTTGTAGCGACAAAAAAAGCAAAGTCAAAGTGAAATATCTTTATTAATCATAGGTTTTTTATAATACCTACTTAATGACGTAAGATCAGAGATTAAAGAAGCTTTGGACAAACCAAGACCGGTTCTCGTCTTGATTAAACGAATGTACAGTAGCCAGTACATGCGACTGGACATGTTGACTTTGAGAAGCGGTAGGGGTAAATGTCCCACCGCATGTGCTGGCTTCTGTGCAAGTAAGCAATTTGTGTAGCCAACTAAACTAAATAGTATAGATTTCTGTACCACTGTTGATATTTATCTGTCAACCAATTATAAATCAGTAATATCCTGGGATGTAGTGCGTTAATCCTTCATAATAATGACAGAAGGTATATACCACCATTATCTGATTTCGGGAAATCTGGCTATGTTCGATATTGTATTGTTCGACCGTGCGTGAATAAACGCCAGTGGAGTTGTAGCTTGTTGTAACTAAGCAATTTTCATTATTTGGGATAAATTTTATCATACTAATAATATTATAAAGAGGAAAGATTTGTATTTGTGTGTGTGTATGTTTGTAATGAATAAACTCAAAAACTACTAAACTGATTTCAAAAATTCTTTCACCATTAGAAAGCTACATTCACTCGGAGTAACATAGGATACCTTTAAAGTGTGTTTGGATCGTAGCAAGTGGAAGGAAGTGGTCTCTGCCTACCCCTCCGGGAAAGAGGCGTGAGTTTATGTATGTATCCTCATTCACACGGGAAAATCTGTTAACATGAGCGGTGCCGCGGCGGAAAGCTAGTATTTAATAAAAGTGTATTTTTTGGCAAAGAGTTTTTGTTGCTTACAAATCAGAATTTGGTGCTGTTTGAGAAGTATTTATTAAAATATAAAAACGTTTTATGTTCCTCAATGATAGGAAGAAGCATCGCGTTGAACGATGTAAGTTAAATAAAATTTATGGAAGTTTAATTTATGTCAATAAATATTTATCTATCGTATGCCTCTTTGTATTCATTGCTAAGTTATTCATACTAATATTATAAACAGGAAAGATTTGTATTGTTGTGTGTATGTTTGTTATGAATAAACTCAAAAACTACTGAACCGATTCCAAAAATTCTTTCACCATTAGAAAGTTACATTTACCCTGCGTAAAATAGGCTACCTTTTATTGCGGGAAAATGCCTCATTCCCACGGGTAAAACTGTTAACGCGGGCGAAGCCGCAGCGAAAAGCTAGTTAAAAATAAAAAGAACATGCTTTGAATTTAATTTAGGCGATCATAAAAAAAAACATTTGATTTGATTTGAAAAAATAAATAAATGTTTAGCGGTATCTATGTATAGATGGCGTACGGTTCCAGTTCATAAGTGCAGTCATATCTCGTGCATTTTATACCTTAACTTTTTTCTCATAGGCTTGTTATTCTTATCTTTGTGTGTTACGGATACAGTGTACGGGACTCAATATCTTATATGATATGACCTATGAACGAGACCGTACCTCCAATAGTCTGATTTTGGTAATTCAGTCAATATCCGAGATATTGCATTGTTCGTCGGGGCGTTAACAATAACGTGTTAACACGACGACTGCCAGAGCTGCGGTTTATTGTAACCGCTAATCAATGCCTTGGGATTAAATCATTATATACAATATTATAATACATAACAAAAATCCAAAAATGATGTCCTCAGCCTGCTAGCAAGCGTGTAGTGTGTCACATTTGTCACTTTAAAATATATAATGAAGCTAAATAAAAAGTACAGGCATTCAAATTTGGAATATCCCTTGATATATTTTGTTGTAATAATACGTGCTACCGCGGGGTTTAAGCCTACCCTGAAATTAGGGTGAATAGGCCTAAGTCGACTACGCTGTATTGCCCGCATATGTGATATTAAAGTTTAGTCAGCTTTTAAAGTGGGCCTTCTAAGTTACGGCCTACATCCAACTTGTAGAAGATCCTAAATCTGATAGTTAAGTTCGAACGTACTGGTAGGATAGACAGGCAAGTTTACAACACACATGTATGAAGTTTATGAAGATTCGGCACAGAAAGCGGCGTCGAACTTGCGATTAAATTCTAATAAGATTTTAGTCTGTTCGGCCTAAATCTGAATGGTAAAGTTATCGCTCTTATATATTTGGAATAAGGAAGAAAATTGCTATGTACATGTTCTGTTTCAATTAATGTTGATCGTACTAGATTATATGTTTTTATTTTACTTAGTTGATGTTATAATTTTACAATTTGACACCTGAACTGACCAAAAAATGCTGAAATACCTTTTACTTTAAACAAAATGCACCTTAAGACCGCGCCGCGAGAGTCCTAAATAAAAGCGTCTTCACAAGCGCGCGCGTTTTTCCTACAAACTGGCCCCAGATATGGGGCCGCCCGGCGTAGGTACATTCTGGAGCTGTGGCGCGGAGTGCACCGGGCCTGTTTTTACCACCTTTTACCTCAACAAAATTACCTATTCCTAAATAAATAAAGCGAAGTCTTAGCAACTGTCAACGACCAGGATCAACGGCTTTAGGTGCCCTTCGAAGCACGGAAGTGCTGACTGAGCTAAGGTCTATTCGTTTAACAAACCGCTCTCTGAAAATAAGCTTTGAAGCATCGGTTTAAGAATATTTGTATTTCTATTTTAGTTTTGATAATTTAGTAATTGAATGCAGACTTTCTGCAAAATGCCTTACCTAATACTTAATTATACTTCATTAGAAGATTTTAGTCG
Organism: Teleiodes luculella; assembly: GCA_948473455.1. Taxonomy (NCBI): domain Eukaryota; kingdom Metazoa; phylum Arthropoda; class Insecta; order Lepidoptera; family Gelechiidae; genus Teleiodes; species Teleiodes luculella. The sequence continues at coordinate 6,616,766 of OX419607.1, forward strand.
TCGACTCCCGTCATATGTGTTGGCATTATAAGGACTCGGTTAAATTAACAGAAAGTAGTACTACCTATGGACCGTTTCATATAAATCCGGACAGAAGTTCATTAACCACTTTCTTTTCTTTAAAGTTATTAAAAACAATGTAACGCCAAAATGTATGGCTAGGTTACACGGTCACGCCGCTTCCTACTACGGTATGCCAAATCGGCTCATGCTTTTCTGTAATAATTTCCTATAGTTTTATCGTATCGTTTGAAAAAATGTGCGCATTGTATGAAGGAGTCAATGACCTTTTGTCCGGATTAATATGAAACAAACCATACAAACAATAAACACTCTAAATTCAACACTGCAGTTTCAAAGAATTACTAATTTACATTTCCTCGACTTAAAGGAATTGAGCCAATAAGAGAAAATATTACAACGAGTTTTATGGAAATACGTCCAATAATTTTGTGATTTCACGGAAAACAAAGGACGAGGGATTTTTCTGAATAAATGGTTATCATGAATAGAGAACAGATCATTTGATATTACAAACTGTTTTACATTTAGATATTAGTGATTTATAATCTTAGATTTTTGGCATGGACCAAGATGCCTTCGTAATAACTATTCTAATTTCAGTCAAGTAAATATTAAAAAATCTATTTAAAAAGTCTGAAATTGATATTTCATTTAGATAGATTGTTATTCAGAAGAAAGCGGCTCAGTCACTTACGAATGGGCGTTTATGTGCTTATTATTTTTCTATACCTGATAATATAGCACATACAGCCAAAATTACGTCACGAAAACTAAAAAAGGAATAGAGACTTCCCATTGAAATTTTGTTTGGATATAGAGAAATAATAATGTTTTTCTTTCCAGAATTATCAAGCGCAAACAAATTTCAGTTCACCTAATAAGCCTCTTATTGCTGAGACGTAAAACAAAAGACTAACCTAGTGCGTTTTTTTGTAAATTTTGTATAAACATTTTCATGAAATATAATTATTTTCAGTTCAAATGTATGGTCTCCTGCAAAGAAAACGGACTCCCCAGTCGTGAGCGGCGACTACACACCGCTTAAGACAAGGGGGTCCATTTTCTTTGCAGGAGACTGTACATATAAGGATAATAGAGTGGTCGCAACGCATCTCTTATTGATATGACGTAAAACAAAAAACCCAGAAATTTTTCTATTTATACTCTAAGCAAAAAACTAACCTAGTGTGTATATGTAGTACCTATAGGTGTCACATTTTCTCGAAATAAAATTATTTTCAGTTCAACTGTACTTTGTCTTTACGAGACTCTGTCTTTTTGAGAATCTATCCTTCTGCGAATGAAAGCAAATTTTACTATATTTAGTAACTAAACTACTACTTACATCATTCATGTAGTTCCACGCTTGACACGCTCTAGTAGGTCCCAGCGGTTTGTAGTGGTTTCCGAACGTATACATGTAGAACAGCCATGGGGCGGGGAAAAGCATGGTGAACATATCACATAGAGCCATGGCCATCAGCACCACGTTTGTGGGAGTCCTCATATGACGCCTCGATAGCACCACCACTATCAAGGTGTTTGCGACGATGGTGGTGGCGAGAAGGAACGGAGCGATGTATCTGTGGAAGAACATTGGGAGTTAGGATCATTGTAACCCGCTCTACGAACACATATAGACAGGGTGGAGTGTTGTATAGTGAACAAAGACCCAAAATCAGAATTTATAATCAGAGACGGAGCCCCCAGGCGTCGTCTCTTTCACGATGATTTTTATCAACGCGCTAGGCCGTGGTCCGAGGCTCCCGTGAGCCGCCCCTAGACGCGTTGGTAGGTATATGACTTTTTTTTTGGGGTAGAGTTCCGCGCCCCCGCAAGTCCGGTGAAGCTTGATCCGTCGTACCTTTTCGACTCAAGCATAGGTCAATTAAAAAAAAAAAAAAGAACATAGACGATGAGGATTAGCGACGAGCTCTCTCTCTCTCTCTCTCTCTCTCTCTCTCTCAATAAGTATTTTCATTAATGTAGATACTGAATTTTATTAAGAAACTTTCCGTTTTTGCCGTGAGGATGAGGAATTTCCCTGCGGTAAAAGTAGCTTATGTCCTTCCTCAAGGTCTATTCTATCTTTGTACCAAGTTTCATTAATATTAGTCCAGTAGTTTTGGAGTCTATTCAATGCAAAAACAAAATCTTTCTTCTTTATCATAATATTAGTATAGATGAGGAAAGATCAAAAAATGCGATTCTGTGGTTTCATCTTTGGGTTCTTCTTCACAGCAATGCACTTAAAATTCTAAAGCTTATTTTTCTATTCATACTATAAGTTCTAAAGTTTTATTCTCAATATATTGTACTTGTAAAAGATCACGGGTTATGTAAGAAAGCGATCAATCTCCGAGAAACACCGCTAATCTCCTCAATTTATGTTCGGGCACGTTCCTGACCTGTTTTTTGACTGCGGAGGGGGAGAGTACTATAGCTATTATATGTGCTTCTAAAACACACAGCGTTGATTGAAGAAGCTGTCTTAGATTTCGCCTTAACTATGATAGAAAGGGACAAACTTACCGATATCTCCATAGATTTGTACTACCTTTCTCTTTCACTCTCAGCAGGGTGCGCGCCATCTTGTCTAGGAAGCGCACTGACGTCTGTCAATCATAGCGTCTAAAGATTTTGCCGCGAACGAATGCAAAATACTTTATTTGAGATAAAATAGTGAATAAATCATTCATTATGTGCAAAATTTGTTGTGTTTGCGATATATAGGCAAATATTTGTGCGTGTAAAGTGTTATTTCATAGAGATCAGTGTTTTTCGTGCCATAATTATGAGTTCCTCAGCGGAACAACCGCCTGACCAAAATGAGTCTGGAAATCAGGAATCAGAATCTGTTGCTCCGTTGGGAGAACAGGATTCTGAGTCTCCGGGTGAAGCTGAAGGCTCCTCTTCTCATCACAGTGAGGGGGAGCAAGAAAACTCATCCTCTTCTTCGGAAGATGAGGAGAGTGCATTGAAATAAGAAGGGATAGGATATTAAAAGAAATAAATAACCAAAATTTGAGAAGCACATTAAAAAATATCCCTCCTAGTGCAGAACACTTGTTTTACCGAGCAGATTTACAACCCATTATTCATTCTTTGGGTGGTACGCAAACATGGCTGAATACTCCTTCTTACTTGAAGGGCAGCAAGGATAATTTTCATGAGCGACGTACTAATGATTCAAGGAAACAAGGTCATTATAACTCATCCAAGAATAATAGGTCCGAGAAAAAGACCAAGCAAAGCTTTAAAAAATCCAAGCCCTTTCGTCGCTTCAACAACCGAGATAACACCTCGGAGCCTAAATCAAACAACAAATGACAACAACCAGAAAGTTTTTCGGGGAGGGTGCTTGAAGGACAAGGTAAATGTTTGGATGCAATGCGGTGCAAATCAGTTCATACTAAAAATAATCTCCAGCAGCCGTATACCCTTCAACACCAAACCCCCCCTTATTTATCCAAAGATAAATATATTAAAAAACTTTGCTACAAAACAATCCTTGGAGATGACAACAATGATACAAGAATTAAAAGACAAAGGGATCTTAGAAAAACCTTCCAATCTGAATGCGGGGTTCCACTCCAAAATGTTTCTAGTCAAAAAGTCGGATGGGGGAACTCGTCCAATATTCGATTTGAGGGGTTTGAACCACCATGTCAGTACAAAGCATTTCCATTTAATATCTCAGATGGACGTAGCCGATTTCATACAAGAGCTGGACTGGATGACAAAAATAGATTTACAACAAGCTTATTTTCATATCCCTATATCGGAAGCACATCGGCGTTTTCTACGTGTTATCTACAACCAGGAAGTACTGCAACTTACAGCTCTGCCGTTCGGCCTTTCGTCTGCTCCCAGGACCTTTGCAGCCTTATCAAACTGGATTGCAGAGAATTTACGAGCTCGGGGAATACGCTTAATTGTGTATTTAGACGACTTTTTACTAGTCCACCAAGACAAGACCAAGCTAATCAGTCAGGTTGCAGAGACGGTGACATTCTTAGAGAGTCTGGGATGGCATGTGAACTATTCAAAATCAACTCTCGAACCAGTTCAGGAAATAGAATATTTGGGCCTAGTCTGGAATTCGAAGAGCAACACAAGGTCCCTACCTCTAAAAAAGATTGCGAAATTAAAAGAAAAGATCTCAGAACTTCTGCAAAAGAAAACATGCACTCTGCGCGATGCACAAAGATTGCTCGGCATGTTGAATTTCGCGACTCTTGCTACTCCCAAAGGTCGCTTACATTGTCGGCAGACACAAATTTTTCTCAGACAGTTCAGGCAGTGCAGACCTCGAGAGAAGCGACAACTTCCAGTACAGGTATGTCAGGATCTAAGATGGTGGCGGAAGGCCATAGATCACTGCTCAGTGCCGTTGCGCAGACCAGAGGTGACTCATTTCTTGACCACAGACGCAGCGGATGCGGGCTGGGGAGCTCACCTCAACGGTCTTTACCTGTCAGGAAAGTGGGCACCTTACCAAAGACGTTGGCACTCCAACATGAAAGAAATGTTTGCAGTATACGGGGCGATCGAGCGTCAGAAAGAAAGCCTAAGAAACGGACATATCTTGATCCAGTCCGACAACAGGACTCTAGTGGCCCATATAAAAAACGAAGGCGGAACTCGGTCAATTGCCCTATTAGGACTAACAACAAAACTCTTGGAGTTGACCGAGAACCTCAACATAACGTTATCGGCGGCGTACCTCCCGGGGAGGTACAATGGCATAGCCGACCGCCTGTCCAGGAACCGACCAGTGCCGGAATGGCATCTGTTGCCCCCGGCCGCGGAGGCCGTATTCAGGAGATGGGGCGTCCCCGACGTCGACTTGTTCGCATCCAAAAAGACGGCAGTAGTCGCCGAATACGTAAGCTGGGACTCCAGAGATGGGTCAGCGATTTTTTGCGACGCCTTCAGTCGTCAGTGGGACTTTCACCTGGGCTGGGTGTTTCCACCACCCAATCTAATACCACGAGTTCTGAGCCACCTCAACACCTGCAGGGGAACTTACATAATAATAGCCCCTCAATGGAGCCAGTGCTACTGGCTAGCAGATCTGAAGGCCCGGGCCCTAGCACCACCTCTTCTAATACAAGATCTTCAACAGAATCTGTTGGACATGACCACGGGAATGAACCCCCCACAAGTAGACCGGTTATCTCTTCAGGCTTGGAAGATTGGGGCTGGGCAAGTGAAATAGCTGACTGGTCAAGCGAAGAGAAGAATCTGATTAAAAATAGTTGGAGAGAATCTACAATTACTACTTACAAAGCCCCCATTAATAGGTGGTTGAAATGGTGTAAGGACAATAAAATAAACCCAAAAGCTCCACAGGGTAAAGACGTAGCCAGGTTTCTAGCCAAATTATACCTAGATGTTAAACTTTCATATAACACTATACTTCTGCATAAGTCAGCTATTTCAACATTTAGTGCAACTGCATCTGAAAATATTTCAGAGGACTTTTTTGTCCGCCAAATATTGAAAGCAATTTCTATTGCCAAACCTCGGAAAGTAAAATCACCTATATGGGACACTAAAATACTTTTTGAATGGCTAAATTCAACATCTGATTCAGATTCCTTGTATTATATTTCTAGGCGTACAGCTCTAATACTACTTTTAGCTTCTGGTCGCAGGTTACATGATCTAACTCTTCTAGATATATCAGGTCAAAATTTTTGTGAAAATGATGGCAGTATAACCCTGTGGCCCAAATTCGGCTCAAAAACTGATTCAGGAACCCATAGACAATCTGGCTGGTTACTTCATAAACACCCAAATCCAAAATTATGTCCTGTGAAACACATCAAGGATCTTATACTAGCTTCAAGAGATAGGCGCTCTGAAGCAAACAATATAACAAGTTTATTCATTTCCATTACTGGCATAATTAAACCTGCCTCTAGGACGATGATAGCAGGTTGGATTAGATCTATTTTTAGTGAAGCCAAAATTGACGCCTCTCCTGGCAGTATTAGATCAGCAGTGGCCTCTAAAAGCTGGTTGGAGGATACGCCAGTTGAAGATATAATGAGCAGAGCCAACTGGAAAAGTGCTAAAACTTTTCAAAAATTTTACTGTCGTAGTGTGGTGAGAAGCACCAATGTTGAGAGAGAGGATCTATTATTTAATTGTTTTTCTCACATTTGATTTGATTTTATAAATTCTAAGTTACTCATAATAATAATTTTATGCCTATCTTGATCTCAAATTGTTTTGAATTATAATTTTGGTAAAAGTTACCTTTCAGTTATTTTTTATAATTTTATTTTTGTTATTTTACTCTGGATTGAGTAATAGATTTAATGTTAAGTGAGAATTCATTTAATGTTAATTCGTTTTAATTTTGTGTATGTTAAAGTAACAAGTTTTGGTTGATAAATTTTGTAATAATTACAACTGTGTTCTTTTACTGAGAGAATCACATAGCGTCTAAAACTAAAACCTTTCACCAGCAGATATCAAACAGGTCTTCAATCAACGCTGTGTGTTTTAGAAACACATATAATAGAACTGTTTTGCATTCCAACAAAACAGTTATTATGTGTGTGAGAAAACACACAGCGTTGCAGCAAGGTCTTGCTGGTGTGATGATGAAGACTATGATTGACAGACGTCAGTGCGCTTCCTAGACAAGATGGCGCGCACCCTGCTGAGAGTGAAAGAGAAAGGTAGTACAAATCTATGGAGATATCGGTAAGTTTGTCCCTTTCTATCATAGTTAAGGCGAAATCTAAGACAGCTTCTTCAATCAACGCTGTGTGTTTTCTCACACACATAATAACTGTTTTGTTGGAATGCAAAACAGTTCTATTTTAGGCTTGAATACTCGTACCTTTCGATGGTCATATACACCGTAAATTTAACTGGTGATTCGCAACATAGTCGTAGAACTCATGAAACTTAACAACTTTCCCTAAGGACAGGTTGGAATCTCCGACTGATATTTACTGTCTTAAATCCGTCTTGGCCACAGATTTGCATACGTGCTTTGTACTTTAAACTCGATCAGTCCAGTTGTTTCGGCTGATGATGAATAATTTCGTTTGTACAAAACCCTCTCCACGCAATTTCAACTCGCACTTGATAGTCTTTTATGAATTTTCTTTTTATACAATCATAATAGGCACGGAAATGAATCAAATATTGATAGAAAATCTATTCCTGCATAGTATAAATATATTTGTTTAAGTTAGTGCATAATCAATAAGGCGTCGCGTCGTCCTAATAGAACGCGAAGACGCGATATCGCGCGATCGTGAATGTATGGATAAATCGTGTTATCGCCATAGATATAGAATGCAAAAAATTATTTCTTCCTCTATGGTTATCGCGCGATCGTCTATTAGGACACCTATTCGACAACAATACAGAAGACAGCCAAATCGTTAACTCTCCTCGGCGTTGAAAAGTGATTTGTAAAATCTTACTTCGAATAAACACATTTTGAATTTTGAATTTTGAATATTATGTTAGGTCGCATCGCTTACTTGCACAATGATCGCCTATTCGCATTCTATTAGGACGATGCCTATAAGGGATAGTATTAGGTATAGATCAGTCAGACATCCTCGTGTGACAAGCAAAGCATGATCAATGTTATGCAATTCCTGCAGCTCATGCGTTGACATAGCTAAATAGCTTGTATTGCCAGGTCGACCGAAATGCATTCGGTTATGTGATGGTAATCAGTTTAGTTAGCCTATCCTAATGGAGAAGTAAACATTATTAGTCTCGTATATGTCCCCGCCAAGGTGTTCGAGCCTAACCCCGAATCAGGGTGAGCAGGCCTTAGGCGAGTTTATCGATTACACACATAACCTTTGAGATTATTCGCAAGTGTATGCAGGTTTTTTTACGATGTTTCATTCTGTCACCGTAAGAGCTTCGAATCGGGTGAGAAATGCTTTTTTCAATTGATCTTAGCTTGTTTTACAACATCGACGTATCAGGCTCCACCGGACTTGCGGGGGAGCGGAGGGCTTAAATCTTAAAAATAAAACGGTCATAAACGTATGGAAAAATGATGCAACGCCTGTGGAGTTTCTTCCGGCGAGTTCTTCTCCACAGATTACAGCCTAATTCCTGAACTCGCCACAAAAGAATATGTAACTGACTTAATTAAAAATAAATACTTTGACTTTGAAAACTTAAAGTACGGAGTGTAAGTGGAAACTATGTTTATTCGAAAACTATTTATAATATAGTTTTCTTTCTTTTTGTCGAATTTTGTATTATGTGTTGTGATGTTCAGCAAATAAACATAATAATATATTATTATTATTATTATTATTACTATTTCATTCCCACGTGAATATAGCTTCAGTTTGCTAATTTAAAGCAGATTGAGGAGTAATTTTGGATGGTTAAAGATGGAGGAACATTACAATGGAATTTGTCGTAAAATATCACTCAGCCGTATTTTAACGAGCGCCAATTGGGGTCCGCTTTGATGATCCTACTCACAAATTGGGAGGAAAAAGGAAAGTGTCCTATTATAAAAAAGGAGATTTTAAAGGGACCTTTTTATTAGTCGAAGAATTTTTACATAATAAAAAATGCTATAAACTGATTCAGGAGGATGTAAGAAGCGTTATAGATCATACCCAGATGTTTTTTAAATTTTTGTTTCTCTGTTTGTCTGTTTATACGGGCTAATCTCCGAAATCGATAGACCAATTTGAATAAAATTTTGCATGGTGGTACCTTATATCCCCAGTCAACACCTAAAATACTTTGTACCTCGGGAAAATATCCTATTCCTACGGGAAACTGTGCTCGGAAAAGTAAAAAAATAACGCGGGCGTAGCCGCAGGCGGACACTAGTATTGACATAAATTTTACGATTTATTGCTGAAAACTTCGAAACCCACACCCACACGCTATGTAAGTAAGTAACCTATCTTGTACTTGTATTACTAGCTTTCCAGTTTCGCTACCCAAAGGGGCGACCCATTATGAACGCTGAATGCACTTCTGAGTGACAATGCATTTTGTAAGCTAGCGACTGCAGCCCGCTGCTTGCAGTCTGCAAATTCACTTTGCATATGTATGAGCGCAGAACTTGCGAGGCGGGGACACTTGTACAAATTAGACGCCAAACATTGTCTATCCTTATTACATGAAAACCGAAAGAAGTGGATGGGCTGAGCCCACCCTGATATTGGTTGAATAGGCCTTAGTCGACCGCGTTGTCCCAGTACGGGTTGGTCAACTTCAACAAATTTAAAAACTAAAAGTGGCATCTATATTCAAAATTAAATGTTACACGTCCGTATTTGGGTCACGGATTTACCGTGTATCGAACTTCAAATCAATCGGCCCATAGTTTTGGAGGAAAATGGCGCTGACAGACGAACGGACGGACAGACAACCGAGTCACAGAAGAAAATAATAGTACTTTTGAGCGTCGTCGTCGTCGTCGTGTGTCGCGCATACAATCATAAGGCGAGTGAAACAAAAGACGGACGCGGGTGGTTGGTGTGGGGGTCTTTTAACTAGCAAGTCAAGTTCTGATTTCACTGTCAAAGTTATCGGTCGAAAATATGCGAAAAAGAAAAATGAAAAGGAAAATGTCACTTTCTTAAGATGAAATTGAAGAATTGACAAGGTAATTCACTTGTTACATCAAAAAGTCTTCGTGCGAGTGGATATTTCCCCAACGATCTAACTGAGTAGTTCCTATTTCGTCCGAAGCATCTACGGCCCATTTGGGACGAAATGGGGATTTGAATTATTTTTTATTATACAGTTCTGCCCAATATCCATTTTCACTATTATTATAAAAATTAAAGTAAAAGAAGTAACAGAAGTGTATAAATATTTTATGTTTTTATCAGAAGAATGTTCCTGTAAGCTGTAAGGTCATCGACCGACCATCGATTGAACCGATTAAGGCTTCTGACGAGACTCGTATAACGGCTACATTCCTTGAAGTAGCCGGGAGTCACAGCTTAACGTGCCTTTAGAAGCACGGAATTATCAGATCTTCTTTTCAAACTAGCAACGCCCTAACCATACTGTAAGATCGTATTGTGAGGAGAACCTACAGCGAAAGTGGCGTTGGATTATTTTCTTAGAAGGCCGAACTGTCATCCTTCCAAATAAACATTACCGGGAAAGCCACGGAAAGACGGAAACAAGGTCGACCCAGAACTACATGGGGCCGCTCGGTGGAAAAAGGCGCAAGATAGAGAATCTTGTGCTGCATCTTCCAGATCTTGCCAGCAGTAACCGTACAGCTCTTTTTCCACCGAGCGGCGCCAAGTAGTTCTGGGTCGACCCTGTTTCCGTCTTCCCTTTTGACCTTGTATTAGACTTTGGAAGACTATTTTAAGAGCTCTATATCCCTGCTGAAGGATAACAAGATAAGAAGTAGAAGAAGAACAACAACAACAACAACAAATATTCTTTATTGACACCATAAATTAATAGTATTGTTACAATTTTAAAAGTGAAACAAAAGCCAATAGGCGGCCTTATTGCTAAAGTAGCAATCTCTTCCAGGCAACCAAGCAGGAAATTGCGAAAAATGATATAGAGCGCGGGTTGGTGGCACTAACATAAATAAACTACATACAATACTTATATAACGGTACTTAGAATACTTAAAACTTTACACAGATAAAATAAAATAAAAATAAATAACATAAATATACTAATACATATAAAACTATAATAAAATTACTGCAGTGTGGACAGGAGATATTAACACGATGAGGAAATGGTGGCAAGGTAGAACCATACTGGGGAGAGTCTCACAAAGTTATTTTTATACGATGGTGCCCCACCGTGATACGCACCTGGAATCTCCGTTATATACGAAGAGTTTTTCCCGATGCTAGTATGTTGGCTGTTTATTTTGACAGTAAGCTCTGAGTTCATGGATGATATCTGCATTATTCATATCACCAGGTATTAAATTCTTTTGTTATTTAAATTTATATTTTATTCAAGTCAAGAAACAAATTACAAACATATCAAGGAATACTCGTACTGCTGCCCTGGGACCCTTCCTGATGCAGAGATTCCAATCAGGCTTTGGCCGCGTTACCTTACCACTCTGTATTGCAATGGAGTACCTTTGCACCAGGAATGACCCGGCACGGATCTTTAATTTAAATATACTAGGAAGAAAACATTCTGCAATTGGATTTTAATGTCATATCAAAAACATTAGATATGTAAAAAAGGGATGGGACGAAAATTGTGACATCCTTTTCGTTCCAAATAGGCCGCAGGGACTTGGGACGAAATGGAAACGACTCGTTGAACAAGCTTCATATCGAAATAACAGGAAAATTGTGAACATTTCCATCCGCGAACTTAATATTGAATTTTTAATATGACTCGAAGAATTCTCATTCTTTAAATGCGTAATTGACTTTGCTGTAATATTTTATCCTTTCATGTTATAAAGTACCTAAATATACGGTAGGTTGGAAGGGAATATATGCAGGTTCTAGGTGTACACTTAATTTAAAAAAATAATTTTATTTAAGTCTTCGTTTGCGTCTAATGGATGTAATTTACATTTAAAAACACTTAATAAAAAATAAAAGAGGTAACCAGATGGATTTAAATGTTATGTAGTTTTTAAGTACCTATCTAGTATCCGAGTCAAAATTATCTTATAATAAAATTTTAAAGAGGAAATAGTAATCATTATGTGGGGACGTCTCACACACGACTATCTTTTTTTTTTTTTTTTTTTTTTTTAAACATACAACATCCAGACACAAGGGAAACAAGTGACACGAATGTCTGCCCTGGGGCCTGGGTGGCATTCGAACCCGCGACCCTGTGCTTCGAAAACAGACTTACTACCAACTAGGCTACGGGGCCGTCACAAATACCCAATATTTGCTATAACCAGGAAGACCATCAAGTCCAAAACGGTACAGATGGGTACGGGGGTACGTTTTGGACTTGAAGGGTCCCCACCCTTCCTGGCTTCGACTCCTCAATAACGATGCGGAAATATGGGCCTTTATTACAACGATCCACATCTGGACACATGTCACTGCCACAAGCAAAAGTAGATTGCTGATAAAAATATCTGGCAGCATTGAGAAAATATGATTTAGAACCCTTCGTTCTTTGAACTTTGCCGGTCCCGTAGCCTACTTAATAGTACGTCTGCCTTTAAAGCACAGGGTCGCGGGTTCGATGATAAGTACTTGTGTTTGCCTTGTGTTGTGTGTGATACAAGTTTTTCGTACAAGTTTTTTTTCACATGTGTACACGTGTACACATCATAAAATCATTGCGTTTTAATTACCTCCGCCATCTTGAATAACCGCAGCAAGATAGGGTTAGCTAGGGTTAACTTCGTGACAATGGGCTGGGTAAATTGCACGTAGAACTGACGGCCGCCGGGGAAAAAGGTTCTTGAATGGCGACCACGCGCCGTAAGACGTAGTGTGGGCAGGCTCCCAGGAGGTGGATCGACGATCTGGTGAGGGTCGCGGGAAGCCGCTGGATGCGGGCAGCGCAGGACCGATCATTGTGGAGATCTTTGGGGGAGACCTTTGTCCAGCAGTGGACGTCTACAGGCTGAGATGATGATGATGAGTAGCATACCACAAGATTTCGCTACAGTTATGTAGCATGACTCAGCGTAAATGAGGTTAAATTTTGTGAAGCGTTAATTCGTAATACCTATAAAAGGTATTTGAATATATGTATGCTTCAATATTGTATCAATATTACTGAAATCAATTCACCTCTCATTCAATTTGGGTGATTGAATTTCAGTATTAATACGTTGTGTGAGGAGGTAATACAATATTAATTTACAGAGACGGGGAAATTCCAATGAAATAAAATAAGGCTTAGTAAAAAAGTTACATGAAAATAATTTTGATTTGAAATTACATCTAATGTTAATGTTATACACCGTGTTAAAATAACGTTGTCTATCAGCAACATAATAGTAAGTAATTAATGTGACTCAAGTTCACATGAAAAGTTTTTTGACATTTCAACCTATTTTCCTTAGGGAAAGTTGTTCAGTTTTATTATTACTAAAGCTATATGTTGCGGATAAACAACCAGTTAAATTTCACGGTGTAATGCTGGGCTCAAATCTGCCATGGACGCTAAAATCTCAAAATTTAACTTGTTGGTCTCTTTCATTCTTATGGGAATCGAAAAGGATGGGGAGATGAATGAATTTAATTTAAAAAAAAAAAAAAAAATTAAAATGCTTTATTCAGTAAAATACAAGTAAAATTCAGAACTGACTTCTGATACCCACACTAGGATACCCTGTGTTGTGGGTTATCAGGCTCAACCCATGGTTTAATAAGTGATAGCTAAATGTATGTATAATAAAATAGGTAGGTAGTTTGTAAGTAAAAGTAGATAAGTAAGTAGTATAATTTAAGTTCCTATCTTGACTTTGACTTTGATAGCTAAATGTATGTATAATAAAATAGGTAGTTTGTAAGTAAAAGTAGATAAGTAAGTAGTATAATTTAAGTTCCTATCCTATGCAAATATGTGTGAATGATGAGTGAGTATGTATGTGAGTAAGTGGGCTTGTGGTAGAGAAATGTGTAAGTGTGCATGGGGATGTGTTTGTTTGGGTGGATGGAGGAGGAGGAAGAACTGTTGAGTGGCTAGGCCCACGATTCTTACGTCTCGGGTTCGGGTTTTTATATACCAAATACGATACTATTGTAAGTTTAACCACCAACCAGTCAACTGCTCCTCTATGTGAGTGTGTGTGTGTTTATATGAATGGGAGGGGGGGCTGTGTATGTGAGTGTTTTGTGAGGGATGCATTTGCACAGTTTCCAATTTAAGTATAAGTTTAAGACATGTATTGAAGATATGCTTTTTTCTTTTGAATATTTTCGTTATTTTTTTATGTTATTAAAATTGCTTCTTCTACAATCATATCATTCTATGTGAGTGTCATTTAAGGATGTCCAACAGTTTTTCTGTTTCAATATAATTTAAGGTAAGTAACCATTTTTTTAATATCTTCTTACAGACGAAGCGGGTACAGTGAGCGACATTGAGTTTGGAGTTCACTATACTGTAAATGTGAGGACCAGTGAAATCATATGATCTATGGGCAAAGACGGTTTTTGTAGCTTTGGATCTCCACATCAAGGATCGTAAGGATCTTTTAGAAATTACAAAGGTAGACAGCGCAGTTTTGTGGAATTTGAGAGTCACTGATAGGACAAACAATTGACGAATGGTCAAAACTTGACATTGTTTGTACAGAAGGCTCGTAGAGAATCGAAAGGGTTTATTATATGCAGTTTTGAGTATGGCTCTTTGACCACGTTCTAGTTTTATTAGATGCGTTCTCCTAGCAGCTCCCCAACAGGAAATGCAGTAGCTCATAACAGATTCACACAAGGACGTGTACACTAATTTGATTATGTCCGGGTCAGCTACTCGCCTCAATTTATAGAAGATGTGTAGGAGTTTCCTAGTCCGGGTAGCAGTCAAGTCTATATGCTTTGACCAATTAAGTTTGTCATCTAGGGTGATACCTAAGTATTTTATGTGCTCGACTTCCTGTAGGGCCATACAGAAGCAGGTGTCATGGCCAGTGCAATTTTGGTGAATGCAGATTTTAACAGGCACTTTGGGAGCTGTACGATTAGATGTTTTAAATGTCAAGAATTTTGATTTGTCTACGTTGAGAGTGAGAAGATTTAATTGTAGCCATTTTTTCACTTGTGTCAGACCATCCTCTGCAAATCGTTTCGCTTCCATCCAGCTATCTCCATGAAATATAATAGCTGTATCATCAGCATAAGTAAAGACTTCAGCATTCTGTAACTTTAATTTGCACAAGTCATTTATGTACACCAGGAAGAGTGTAGGTCCAAGGACACTACCCTGCGGTACGCCAAAATTTATGGGCCTTGTTTCACTTGTGACACTACCAATTTGGACTCTTTGTTCTCTGTTTGAGAGATACGAAGAAAACCAGGACAGTTTTGAATGAATGATATTTAATAAGCAGCGCAGCTGTCTAATTCAGCTTAATTTAGTCGGGGTGTTTTTAAATTCCTGCTAAATTACGAGTAAAATCGAAGTTTGACGTGTCTAAATGTAGGTTGGCAATCACCTGTCCCTTTTCGTTCTTTAGAACATGAAAGAGACATAACAACTTAAATTTACATATTTTAGCGGCCACGGCAGAATTGAGCCCATTATTGTTTAATAGGAGGGACCTTAGAGTATGAATAGAAAAAAATCTGGGAGGGATAGAGTACGCCTAATCGAGTATGAACCGTAAGCTCGGATATGAACAGTCCGAATATCTTCAGCGCGTTCGTTTAGTATCAAATGGTTATCGGAGCTGATTATTTTTCCCGGTGAAAATAAGAAATTTAATAGGAGAACATTTTGAAATGTGCGTGCAGTGATAAGTTGAAAACATGACTCGAGGAACAAATCAAAAAAGAAAAATGTTATTGATTTCACCGCCCATACAAAATCTGCCAAAATTTGCTTACGCTTGACATAAAGGCAGCGGAGCGATACGCGTGCTCTATGTATATTTATTCTCTGGACGAATTTGAAATTGTCCGTAGAGAGCTACAGTGGGTTAGAAGTTAGTCTCAGTACCTAATATTTATCGAAGCCTAAAATTCGTAGTCAGAATACAGAAAGCACGCCTCTATATACGCGCTAACATGAGAAGTGGTACTTTGTAACCTCACTCGAAAGTGCAATTAATCACACGAAGTTCTCGCTCTCTGGCGCTCGTGAGAGGATATTAGCTGATCATTAGACCGCGCGTCGCGTCGTCTACACGCCATTTTGATAAATCACTTTCAAAGGATGTGTTCTTCTAAATGTCATGCGCTGAAGTTGCTATGCATGTGGCGAGATTGCGTGGTAGCACAGTACTGGGCAATTTCCTTCGATCAAGCAAGTATACAGCATGCATCTTTCGCTAAATTCCGTAAAGTTATATAATCTGTGGTCAAAGGTGGAAATTCTGCCTTGATCTTTGGTATGTATTTAAAATATATAAGAAAAAATAATATTGGGATCATTATAAGAGAAATAGAAATAAAAAGATAATCCAGGTTATGTAATATGTGTGTATAATATATAATGTGTGTGTATGTATATTTGTATGTCTGTCGGGTCTGACTGGATTTTGTTTAAGAATCAACTACTACTATACCTACTATCAACTGCAAGAAAAGACTTTATCCGCAGACAAAGACTTAAGTTCTAGCTAGATATTTACAAAAGGTGCGTAAAAAATGGGACTCAAATTATTTGTTTTCTTTTTGGGAAAATGAGGACGGCTCTACGGCTGTGAAACCATGTGACCTTACCGACTACAGATGAGCGTAGACAACAACGGGTAGCATAATGATGAGGATGCGTAGCATAGAGTAAAAATACTTTAAAAAAGTTTAAAGTAGTTGTCTTATCTTGTTACGTTATAAATTGAGGTATGAGAACGAGATATTTGACGCGGTTTTATTCCACAATGATCAACGGGCGACTGAAGAACTTGTGTAATATAATAAAAATATTTTTATATTTAGCCTTTTTTTAATTGACCTGTGCTTGAGTCGAAAAAGTACGACCGATTATGCTTCACCGGACTTGCGGGGGAGCGGAAGACTCTACCCCAAAGTAGTCATGTACCAACGCGACTAGGGGCGGCTCGAGGGAGCCTCGGACCTCGACCTAGCGCGTTGATACTGAAAAACATCGTGAAGGAATACTTAGCCAACTAATTAGGGTAAATTCATTATTGTTTATTCTATTACTTACCCATACATAGGTTCGGCATAGTTGATCGGGAACTCGCAGGTGACGTTAATGTACACGTGGGAATAGTTGACGCAAAAGTTGTTCGTAGTGAAGTTCGTGTAGCCGGAGTTGGGGTCGCTGTCGTAGAAAACGCTGTCGTTGTGAGCAGTTTCCTCGAGTTTTGGTATACCGGTGTAATTATACTGTGTGCTGTAATCTGGCCAGTCCGTTGCCGCCATCTTGTTTTTTTAGTCTGTGGCTACCTCGTTGGCATGGTTCTTAATTTGAATTTGATTCGATGGTCGAAATCTGCAGACAAAAGAAACAATAGGTTAATGTCATTGGCAATAATAACTATTTCTCCCACAATAATAGAAGGTACTCCACAATGAAACTTATGGATAGGCGCAGAAAATTCATTTTTCTTTTTTTGTACGTAGGTCACAGTATTTAGTAAAAGACAGGAACCTCCACTAGTTCTTGGGTTCCTGGCATCATCAATGAAGTTTGTCAATAAATTTATCGCTTATCGTTGACTAGAATATATTTTGTATTGTATTAATTTTATTGCAATGTTGGTTTGTATTGTATTGCATTGCTTATTTTGATATACTACCAGTCCGCCCGCGGCTACGCCCTCGTTATTTATTGACTTATAGATTTGTATTGGAGTGATCTCGATAATAGCGGAGCGGGGAGCGGAGCGATTTGCATAGAATAGATTTGTATTGGAGTGATCTCGGTGGTAGCGATCTGCCATCCAGTTTACGGCTTAAAAAGTAATAAAAATTTGATTATTGAGATTATTCCACATTAAACTATTCCTCTCCTATCCGCATTATTTCGTTCTCGCTAAGCAGCAGCCATAATTCAATACCTCTGTTACCATAAACAAACTAATCCTGAAATATTAATCGTCCTATTACAATCCCCTCCTCCTCTCTCCTTTCTTTGCAAATATTGTAATCAATCCTATTAATTAATGAAGTTGGAGTCTTTAAAAAAATCGGGAAAGCAATCACCGTGTTACCACAAAAAAGTTAAACTAGCCTTGATATTATGCATCTCTTGAAAATCTTCTATGAGTTTTTCCATATAAGGTTTTTTAGTCAAGTGCACAGCGCGCGTTCAATTTCTGTGGTAAACGTCAATGTTTACCTATCAAAAGTGATATTAATTGACGTCATGTAATACAGGATGTACTAATTAAAGGCCGCTCAGCTCCTCATACGTCCTACAGTATCGTGTACAGTACAGTACTAATCGGGCCGGACCGCCATTAATTACTATCGTAATGAGAAGTGACGGGTCGAAAGCGTCTAATAATGAATTAGTATGTCGTCGCGTTACGACGTGTTGGTGTCAGTTGTGAAGCCGTTCTCGGGAATGTTCTCATTTTCCCCAGGAATGTTCCCAAATTACCCGGGAATATTCCCAGACCACCTCGGAATCTACAATACAATACAATACAAATATTCTTTATTGAAACCAGTAATAAATAGGACAGCCTATCTTTCCTGAAAATATTCCCATCTTTCCCGGCAATATTCCCAATCAAACTTGCTGTTTGGGATGGCTAGACGTGGTCGAGTTTGGTGTTTTCGGGTTGGGTACTTATCTACCCGATCGATCCCACTGACTCCTACTGAAGCATTACTGTCCCGGCTGGAAAAAAAGGAACTTTCTCGGATTCGGATCGGAATCGGACTGTAGTCTAGTCCGTAACCGCTCTTAGAAGGCTCAACACCAAGTTAACCTCGACACCCACACCCACACGATATGCCTGACTCTGCCTGGGTTACACGGGCTTGGTAGCTAAGCGCTTAGTACTTGTCACTACAAGTAGTCTCTATGTGTAAACGCGCTGTTTAGTGCTTAGTACTAGCGTTTGTGAGTAGTGCAAGTGAATAGAAATCGATCCTATTTACTAAGCGACAAGTCCTACCACCACGATTTGCTAAGCACTTGTCACTTGCTGATCGTGAGTAAATAGCTCGACAGTGCTTAGTGACAAGTTGTGTTGCGCAAAATCAGGCTGCGGCGACGTCGGTCCATTTGGAATGACTGGTCACTAATACCTTCCACTAACTCCAAAGTGTAAACGGTACTTGTCACTGTAGTGAGTGACAAGTACCTAAGCTCTTAGCTAGTAAGCCCGTGTAGCCCAGGCAATAAGCAAAGGGTTTTGATATTTGTTGTCTCACTATTTGAATTAAATATACTATTACTAAAAAAATATACAAAAATACGCTTATAAGCTATCTATCAGTAAGAAAGCGGCGGCGTACAAAAAGTACGCATAGCTCGCCACAGCACCGTATTATTTATATTTATGACTAAGTATACCACATCATGTTCCGTATTTCTTTTGTTATTTAACTCGTTAGCGAACAATTGTATCAATTCTCTCGAGGCAGCGAAAAAGAATAAAATACAGGGTGTATTTCAACAAAATGAAGACCTTACATCGCATCGCGCAATAGTGTAATCCATTAGGAATTAATTAGTGTAATTCAGGGCTGGACTTGGTTAATATAAGAGTAGCTTTCTAGAATAAATATAAATAAACAAAGGCAAAAATTAAACACAAGCCATAAATAAATAAGTAAATATTTGTCACGAATTTGTGTCGCTAGGTATTAAATAATGATTTTAATTACCATAAATTGTTTAATCACAAGAAATAAATAACTAATTAGAATATACTATGAGTCAGTGCTACAGTAAAGTCTCTCCTTTAAACTATGATCGATAAAAGTCAATTAATCTATAATATAATATATAATATAATATGTCGCAGCCATTTGATAATAATTATTTGTCTAAGTAGGCAATCTCTGGCAATCTCAGTCTAGTAAAATAGTTGTTGAAGCGACGTGAGAGGTATAGGTATTACCAGCTGGCTTACAACCTTAGAGTCGGTACAATTGTTTATTGTTTCTAAATTATACTATTATTAAAAAGAGGAAAGATTTGTATTTTTGTGTGTGTGTATGTTTGTATGAATAAACTCAAAAACTACTTAACTGATTTTAAAAAATCTTTCACCATTACAAAGCTGCATTCACCCTGAGTAACATAGGCTACCTTTTACCGCGGGAAAATTTCTCATTCCCACGGGAAAAACTATAAACGCGGGCGGAGCCGCGGCGAAAAGCTAGTAAATAAAAATAAACTACACTCCATTTGGCTTCGCCGTTGTTGTTTAGGAATGAATCGCCGTTTATGTTTGCGCATAACTCTAGTATGAAATCGAATAAATTGTTCACTTTTGTGTTTATTATTGTTAGGACAGAAAGGTATACAAATTTTGCAGCGTCACTAAGTCTTAAAAAAGAACAATTTGCTTTGTCTGCATTTTGTACAGCTGTAAATTAGATAGAAGAAAATATTCTTTTGGTTTCGAAGCTCTGTATAATGCTGAGTAATAGCTTCCATGGTAGAGTGGTACAACGCTTGCCTCACTTTACGGAGATTCCGGGTTCGAATCTTGGTAGGACATTCGTCGAACAAATATAAGTTTGTAAGACTCTCCCCTTTGCTTGGAACATTGCAGGCTGATTCATCTGATTGTCCGAAAAGAAAGATGATTCCGTACTACAAAAGGCACGTAAAGCAGTTGGCCCCGATTACTAAGTAAGTAGATAGTTGTTACATAAGCCAAGTCAGAAGCCTTCAAATTCCGACACCAGCCCTTCTAACATGCCCGTCCCACGCGTGATAGACATAATTTTGTAGTGCGTATTCTCTTATCCTATTGGAGGATATTTCAATATGGCGGGTTTTTGGCAGTTAAATGTGCGATAAACTTTTATCATAGCACTGCATGTTACGGGGGGGCAGGATTTGTGAGGTAGGTTATTGAAACCAACACGATAAGCGAGCAACTCCTGAGTACATCCCTGGGAAAGCCTCGCCCGGCCATTAGCGAGCTAAATAATTCTACAGCTTGCTCAGCTATTTGTGCGAATAAAATGAATTTGTTTTTCCACGGAAATGCATTAGCGAAATCAAAGAAACACAGAGACGTACTGCATTGAAGTTTATATTGATTTTTGAAGTTAAATAGAGATGGGTAAAATTCCTTGCTTATTATACGGTTTTAAGTTGAATTTAAAATAGTATTATTAGTGTCCACAATTCATTAATTCATTCCTTCATATACTCAAAACCAAGAGCGACGGTAGGGTCGCTGTCGTCCTTTTGGCAGTTGGCAGGTGCGGGATTCAAGCTCGGCACGTTCCAAAGTGTTTTCGATTTTCGAATTCATATGTACTGCAAAGCAGGTCCGAGGCTCCCTTGAGCCGCCCCTAGACGCGTTGGTATATGACTTTTTTTGGGGTGAAGTCTTCCGCTCCTCCGCAAGTTCGGTGAAACTTGATCCGTCGTACTTTTTCGACTCAAGCATAGGTCAATAAAAAAAAAGTACTGCAATTACTGCAAAACATTATGAGCATTTTATTATGTACTAAATTCATATGTGCCGTGGAGCGTACATACTTTATTGAACCAAAAGAGAGCTATTTTTACTAAGTGCTAGCTTACATTATACTATACCTAAATATTGCTCAAAACCCCGCCACAAAACCGTTACTTGATCCTTTCAACAACTAGAAAAGAGGTGATAATCTTCAAATGGCTGAATATCAAAACCAGTGCATCCGTTTAGGGGCTACGATGCCATAGACAGACAGACACAAACTTATAACACCCCTCTTTTTGGTCGGTGGTTAAAAAGGTGAAGGTGTACTCATTGATATTCTAGGATGGCTACCTAAAATATATTATTTTTGAATTTCGTGGAAGTTACAAAGAATCTAAAATATTAGTTTAGTCTCTCGGGTGTCATTCGTCGCTAAGTTTGCTGTTAAGATATTCTCTGAAGCATGATTTATTTTTTAAGTTCAGAAATGTGAAAATAAGATGACTGGTTAGACAAAATTCTGTCTTTTTGTAATAAGAACATTCTTTTATTAACTACTAGCTTTCCACCGCGGCCCCGCCCGCGTTAACAGTTTTTCCCGTGGGAATGAGGCATTTTCCCGCGGTAAAAGGTAGCCTATGTTACTCAGGGTGAGTGTTGCTTTCTAATGGTGAAAGAAATTGTGGAGGCAAAGGGAAGGTCTTCCTTGGGGCATGGTGGTGAGCCCGGGGACCGAAGTCCAACTGTACTTCGTTGGAACTTGTAATTGTTCAATGTCTTGCGAAAACTCTGATAGCGCGTTTCAGGCCTCAGCTTCTAATTGGTCGCTCTTCCAAAGACGTAGTATGTGGCGCTCCGCCACATTACTCCCCCTCCACAAAATTTTTAAATCGGTTCAGTAGTTTTTGAGTTTATTCATTACACACACAAAAAAATACAAATCTTTCCTCTTTATAATATTAGTATGATGAGATCAATGTAAGATTTCCGTTAGGTTTTTTGTGTATTACGTGATGTGTTTATTGAAATATCAAAATACACCTTGCTCTATATCTAAGATAAGACTAAGATTATATCTTGTATCTCAAGGAGCAGAAAGAGAGTTTAAGAAAATTGATTGTCCATTATACTGATTATCAACAAAATTCGCTGGGCAGAAATAACAAACATTTTAGAGTGGAGCAGCTAAAACGTTCGGTAGCAGAGGACTGGAACATTTCCCTTGAATTTATCCGTAATCTGAGTTTGTGAACTTTTATCCGACTAAACATCGTTGACTTTACAAATTAATTTAGGAAAGTCAAAGTAGAACAAATAATGTTATTTTAATGTAAAAATTATGTTGTTACAGAAAAAAAAACGTAAAAAAACAAACACCAGGAAATTGTTATAGTAAATGGTTTTAAACCGCCGTTCGTATTTTTGTGTGCAAATTGTCTAGATTCATTATCTTATAACTCCATAAACATATAAATTCATAAACATTTAATTTTTTTTAATAATTCAGCCTGTGTTCTACCACGTCCCATTTCTAAATCTGACCGTTGCACCTGTAGCAAAATTATCAAATTAATTCTAAACTAAAAGTAGCCGTTGTTTGTCTAAAACTACCCGCCGCCGCCGAGCTGAATATTAAATTCAAACTAGCTTGACCGTTACAGTTTGCGAACTATTTCTGAAATTGTGCCACGTCACCCGACTAAATTCTATTCGCTGCCACCCAAAGAGCGATTGAGAGGGTTATGCTTGGAGTTTCTTTGCGTGATCGAATCAGGAATGATGAGATCCGCAGGCGAACCCGAGTCACCGATTTTGCCCGAAGCATCGCTAAACTTAAGTGGCAATGGGCTGGGCACCTTGCGCGGGAGAAAGGTTCTTGAATGGCGACCGCGCACCGGAAGACGTAGCGTAGGCAGGTCCCCCACGAGGTGGATCGATGACCTGGTGAGGGTCGCGGGAAGCCGCTGGATGCGGGCAGCGAAGGACCGATCGTTGTGGAGATCTTTGAGGGAGACCTTCGTCCAGAAATGATTCGCTGATGTAAATATTGAATCAATTAACATATTACGCTAGACTTCCACTCCAAAACGGGTCGCTCTCTATTCGTCCAAAGATCTTATAAGTAGGTAACTACCACTACGACATAAAAAAGAAATATTTCTACCTCTATGGGATATGCTGACATAATTTATACTTTGTTTCTAAACTAGGTTTGAGAAGATTGCTGTGTGAAGATGTATGTGCTGCTCTATAATGTTATGTTATTTTTTAATTTACCTGTGCTTGAGTCGAAAAAGTATGAGACGGATGAAGCTTCACCGGACTTGATGTTATTATGTAATATCCTTTTCCACCATAATATGGTATGCAATAAATAATTTTGAATTTTGAATAGTGGTAAGCTACGTCTAAGAAAATTGTAATTGAATTAATATGTCAACTGAGACATTAATTGAAGTAATAAAAGTACCCCCGTTTCTTTTAAGATCAAAACAACGGAGTTGTCTGCCGCAAAGCGCTTCCCCGCCATTTATTTTCTTTTAATTCTCTGAAATATTTCTTCTCCGCTGATCTGAGAACTCGACGATTTTTCACAGGCTCGTTGTCGTAATTAATTACAGGCCTATGGACGGGACTTTTTTTGTTTTATGCTGGATTAATAAAGATTCATAGCTGAGAATTCTGATGTCCAATCCAATAGACATCGGTGATTTAGGTGATTGTTCTTTTTTTTTGTAGGTTTGTAACGAGGTGCTTCGCAACCCCGTTTTCACCTCATTTTCAATGTATTTTTTGTCTAAATTTAAATATTAAATTTTCGAATTCATTCGTCATTCATGAATCATCATCGTCCATTTTGTTTTCATTATTCTCTAGATCCCGTCCTTAACGGCCGATTTTCTGGAATTTTGTAAATACTAATTAATATCTGTAATATCTTATATGTGCCGTTATCCTTGTAAATAATTTAAAATTAATCAGTGTAGTTCTGCTAATTATTCCTCCATCATCTTTCAAAATACATTTATGCTGCTCCGCTGGCTGCTTTTTGGCATTATAGCACACACTTCTTATTTTTCTGTTTTTGTTTTACCTTTTTTTTTACTAATTCCTGTTTGTTGTTTTGTTTTATGTTTATGTTAATTTTGTATTGTATGTGTCTGTCTTTATATTCTAAATAAATAATTGTCTGGGTATGTCTATGTCTATGGTGGCCACGGTGGCGAGAATCTAATATTATGCGAACGAGGGGGCTAAACATGCTAAGTAGTTAGGGGTGTTGACTTCCATTCGGTAGTTCGAAGGTTCAAGCCTTGGCACGACACGTGATGCTTATTATTTATGCTAAAAGCCCCTGGCTTGATTTTTATTGAAATTATTTGAAAGAACACGTACCTACCTTTATGTGTTTGTGTTTTCGATTTTCGAATTCATATGTACTGTACCCAGCACATGCGGCTAGACATGTTGACCTCGAGGGCGCCCGTATTCCGTAGCGGTAGGGTTGAATTTCGTAGTGCGATTTTCCAACCGCATGTGCTGGCTTCTGTACGTTTGTTCGACGCTCTAAGCTGAAGGAAATCTTGAAGGCACACACTGAAGTAATTCAAAGGCTGTGTGTGAATTTGACCAACCCGCACTGGGCCAGCGTGGTCGACTAAGGCCTAGTCATCCTGACTTCAGGTTAGGCTCGAGTCCCTCCGTGGGGACATATATGAGCTGTTAACTACATAATAGCACCGTTGTACCGCTAATCCCTCCCTTTACGACCATAACTTTAAGGGCTTCACACACAGCAGCTATAATGTACATCTTTACATTATAGCACGATACATCTCATTACATCTTTCCATAGAAATCCACAGGAGACAACACACAACAGCTATAATGTAATTTTTACATCTTTGTATCTTAAGATACAGAGCAATACGGAAATATACATTAATAGTTCGATACATCTTAATACATCTCAATATATTTCCGTATATCTCTTTTTTTTAAGGGTGTTCAACAAGTTTCTAGTTATTAAACACACACAGTACAGTCTGTCTCAGTCTCAATCGCTCAATTAAAGACACGACATGATTTCCTCGGATTTGGCCCTTAACGGATTGACTATTATTTTGAAGACTTGGCTTCGGCCTTTTATATACATTGAAGCATTATTGACCATAGCTTCGCGCCGCGGCTCCGCCCGCGTTAATAGCTTTTCCCGTGGGAATGAGGAATTTTCCCGCGGTAAAAGTTAATCTATGTTCTTCCACAATTTTCTGTTTTTGGCGCATGTTGCAATACGCCCATCAAAATCATAATCCGAATCATCTTCTGATGAACTATCTAGCAAATCTAACAGTAAACTAGTCGACGGGTCCATAATATTATAATAATAAAAATAGAACACCCTGTATAACACTTTAGCAGCTGGGAAGTGCGTCAATCGGTACGTGTACCTATGGAATGAAGGAAAATATACCTTACATTACCTGTTGTGTGTGTGATACGTTAAGATAATGTAAAGCTATACATCCCAGGATGTAATATACATTATAGCTGCTGTGTGTGAAGCCCTTTATTTTACTCAAGTTTGATAAAACTAAAAAGTTCCACCTTCCACTCCGACATTATGGAATGATGGACGAGCTCTTTATGTCATAGGTAAAGGAGTTTTTTCCCTTCCTCTTTATATCATAAACTATCAATCAAAAACTACCTCAATATAGTCTAATATTAACTTTGGAACTTTTGTTTTTCTAACATTATATAGGCTTCTTGTATAATAATTTTAGGATCTAAGTAAAAATTTCCGAATGGAGGCAGTTGCCGTAATTTTTGATTTAGCTAAAATAGAATAATCTAGGACTATGGATGTAACTGTACACCACAAAGGTACACTACATGGACTTAGTAATACTTATATATATGTATAGTTAGGTTGAAAGGGTTTAAATTGGCTAGCTAAGGAAAATCTTTTTCTTTTATAGAGAGCAGTATTTTTATTTTTGTGTTAATTAACTCAGGGAGTGGGTGGTGGCCTTGGACCTGCCTTTTATAATATAAACCACAAATGAAAATAATTTAAAAGAAAAATATCTTGAGGTAAAAAATATCTTCAGGTAGATTTTATAATCTGCCAGAATCAGTACTAAATTATTCTGTCAGAATCAGGGCGCCAGTGGTTTATATCATAAAATGGATCAAGACAGTACTGTGTGCAATAAAATAAATACCAGGGAACCTTTTAAATCATATTTAATTTAACATGACAACCATTTAAAAAGGTTTGAGAATATCTGGTGAAATGAACAGAAACATAAAATATCACCGCTGTCTTCACAGAGAACTATTCGTGTAACAGTAATAATATACAAGTTTACATACTTAAAATTACTAATTACGCTTCACTGTTATGAAGATACATGTCCAGCCGTTGGATAAAAAGTAATATAGATTTATCAATTACCTACATGGTATTGAAATGAAAAGGTGCACAGTACTAGAAACCAGGCATAAAAAAAACGTGGTTTTAAAGAAAACCTTTTAGAGAAAGATAGGCAGATACATAGTACCAGAAACCTAAATGTGTGTGGGGCAAAGCCAAAGCCCTACATAAAAACCCAGCCTAATAGCTGCATATAAAAACTTGCATGGAAAAAACCTGCATAACAGAGAACCCTGCAACAAAGAGAAAACTTGTTACAGTGATGAACGTATAACGGAAATCTTTAGTTTTGAATTAGCATAATATTTCCAAACACTTACCCATTACGGGGTTTTTTTTTTTAGCGTTAGGAAGCCATGTTGGGACAGAGCACGGACGACAACCACCTCAAGATGTCCGCCGTGTCCGCGCCATATCTAGAGGACAAATCACGCGTGTTACCCAAAAGGTTCAAAATCAAACAGTAGAATGAGAATTTGAGATCTCAATAAATATCACAACAGACTTACCACCGAGGTTTCAATCAATTTCTTTAAAAGATTCCACCAGGAAGGGGACCATCAAAATCCATCACATACCTATCAAAGAAAAAGAACATCTAATTAACCAAAAAAATGTTTTAAAAACAACCATCGAACATGGTATTGAGAATCCATTAGGATAAATTACACTTACCGGATTTTCTAGTGGTATTTACTTTATTAAATTTTACATTGTCCTATAAGGACAAAGCCAAGGAAGAAAATGACCGAGTCATTCCTCGAATCACTTTGACAGACCGCGCGTTCCGAAACGCAACACCAAAACAATCAAGTCAGAATTCTTTTTAAGGAAATAAATTATTTTTAATTTTATTTTAAACGAATTAAGGAAAAACAAAAGGAATAATAATCCATTTGGATAATGGTAAATAACCTGTATTTCCAAGACTAATATTATTGAACAAATTTATACGAAAACACTAACTGTCATTTCGACTATTAGAAACGTTCCGAAACTTGACTCCTGTGCTTAAAAAAAAATATTTTAGATTTATGGCTTTGGATACTACCTCTTTTGGAAGAAGTCGAGAATAAAATTAGTCAAAAAAAAAAATTATCAACGCCAATTAATTTGGAAAAACAACTAGTAATTTCTACAAGGTACTATTTCTATCAAATGACAAAAAAAACGGTGTTACAGTTCATCTTTAGTTGGGAATGAAAAATTTTATTTGAAAATTTTAATTTTCAAATAAAATTTTTCGCTACCGATCTACATGAGGTAGTAACGAAAAGCTAACTGGAAACAAAACCACCGAACATGGTTTTGAAAAACCAGAATTCAAAAGCTAAAAGAAATTCACTACCAACGAGCAAATTTTTTAAAGGAAAACGAAAAATAAAGAACGTTATTTTCCTGAAAATAGAACTACAACTGTATGCAGTATTGACCAGAAAAACAGTTACTGTCAAAAAGAAAACACATTCCAAACTCAAAAGAGTTAAGGAACTTCCCTTCCTTATAAGGAGGTTTGCTACTATGAGCTAAATATACCAGAAGAAAACTTCTGTCCAAGAAATATCAGATTCTGAACTCACCAGAGTTGAAGAACTTTCAAGAGAAAATATTGTAGTCATCATCACTATGGATGCTAAATGACTTAAAATATAAAGCTGGCTACTACGAGCTGCATATACCAGAAGGTAACTCCTGTCAAAGAAATATCAGGTTCTGAACTCACAAGAGTTAAAGAACTTTCAAAAGAGAATACATGAAGTCATCACCACTATGGGTGCAAAATGACTCAAAATATACTAACTTAAATATAAAATAGACAAAGTGTTTTCAAATTCAAGTTTGAGAAAAACACAGTATGTACTTAAACTACTATCAAAAGAAAATGAAAAACAACCTTAACATAAAACGACAAAAATTTGTCCTTAACAATTAAAATAGTCCATAGTCTTGTTTTAGTCTGTATGCATACTTATCGTCTTGGTTTGTCACATTAAAAGTCAAAGTCCATTACGCTAAGATAGGAAAACTTAAAATATATATTGTAAATACCACCCGAAGAAAATATTTATTTAACTTAACACACTTATATACACCTACTATGTTTCAACCACCTTCGTTATGACCGCGGATGATCAAATCTTTGATATGGAACGTACCAAGGGACTTACCCTCCAAACTTTTGAGAGAGTAGACCAACTTACTTAATTTCTTGTCCACAACACACTTTTCAAACTTGGGAGCTAACTTTGCTGAAAAGTGTTTTGGAGCACAAGATAAAGGAAAACACCTTTTATAAATTATTTGACCTTCGCTTAACTCTAAAGGTCTTTTTCTTAAATTATAATATTTACAGTTTTGTTGATATGCCTTATGTAAATGACATTTTACTTGTTTATAAACATCTTGAAGTTTGGGAAGTTTTTCCGCAAACTCTTGTGAATCAGTATTTAAAGCAGGCCCATCAAAAGGTGTCTGAGAAATATGCGTAGCACCATCAAGAATCATTTCACGACCATGATTTAAGAAGAAAGGAGTGAATTTAGTTCCATCATGAACACAAGTGTTCAATGCACATTGAATCTCCGGAATGTTTTGATCCCATTTTCGGTGATCAAAACGCACATACGAGGCAATAGCACGAACAATATCTCGGTTCACTCGTTCAGTTTGATTAGTTTGAGGATGATAACGGGGATTATAAAATATATGAGGAACGCCTGCATTAGTAAGAAGATCCCGAAATTCTTTAGAAGTAAACTGAGCTCCATTGTCGGTATAAAGAACACGACAAACACCATGTACAAGAAATACACCATTATACATACATTTGCAAATGGCTTTTGCAGTTGCGTTTCTCAAAGGAAAGAGTAGTACGTATTTACTAAAATAGTCTGAGACTACAAACAAATATTGGTTCCTAGAATAAGATGGAGGAAATGGACCGAGAATATCACAAGAAATAGCTTCCCACGGCTTTGTTACTTGACGTGGTTCGCCCATGAATCCTGCACGAGCAGTATTAACAGGTTTATATGTATTGCAAGTTTCACAATTACTAACATATGATTTTACATCTTCAAATAAAGAAGGCCAGTAATAAATAGCAGAAATCTTTTTATGCGTTTTAGCAACACCAAAATGACTAGCTGACGGATCATCATGATATTTTTCAATTAATTCAAGACGCTTTTCTAAGGGTACAACAATTTTCCAATCATGTTGAGAAGTGATATTATATTTATTTTTAGAAAGTCTATAAAGTTTTCCCTCTAAGATGGAAAAATTTGGAAACTTCTTTGCATTTTCAGCACAACCCGTAAAAATTTTAATATACCATGGGTCAGTTATAGTATGAGGATCAATTTCAATAGAGGCGATTTTAATTCTAGAAAGAGTATCAGGTAATACATGTTCTTTACCTTTT
Organism: Teleiodes luculella; assembly: GCA_948473455.1. Classification (NCBI taxonomy): domain Eukaryota; kingdom Metazoa; phylum Arthropoda; class Insecta; order Lepidoptera; family Gelechiidae; genus Teleiodes; species Teleiodes luculella. The sequence continues at coordinate 6,646,853 of OX419607.1, forward strand.
CTGTGAATGATTTCAAAGGTAAATTGGCTTAGACGACATGCCCACCTATTAAGACGGCCAGTGGGATTTTTTAGTTTATAAAACCACTGTAAGGAGGCATGATCAGTAACAATGTAACATAATTTGCCTTCAACGTAAGATCTATATTGTTCTAAAGCATAAATGACTGCGAGCAGTTCTCTTTCTGTTGCAGTATAGTTAATCTCTTGAGCATTTAAAGTTCTACTACAATAAGCTATAGGGTGATCCACCCCATCTACTTTTTGAGTCAAAACGCCGCCAATAGCAAAAGATGACGCGTCTGTATGAATATAAAAAGGCAAAGTAAAATCAGGACATTTTAAAATAGGAGCAGAGATTAAAGCATTTTTAAGTACAGAGAAAGCTTCATCTGTTTCTTTGGTCCAAGCAAAAGGAACTTTTTTACTAGTAAGACGAGTCAAAGGTCTAGCTTTACGAGAAAAATCTTGGATAAAACGGCGGTACCACCCTGCCATACCAAGAAAACGTTTGACTTCCTTAGCATTAGAAGGCACAGGAAAGTTCGTTATAACTTCCACTTTGGAAGGGTCAGTTCTTAATCCATATCGATCAACAACATAACCAAGATATCTTAGTTCTGGACGACAAAAGAGAGACTTTTTCATGTTAATTGTAAGGTTAGCAGATTTTAACTTTACATAAACTGATTCCAAAATTCTAATATGTTCTTCAAATGAATTAGTACAAATTATAATGTCATCTATGTAACAAAATACTTTATTATCAAATTGTGCAGCAAAAAGGTTATCCATTAATCGTTGCATTGTGGCTGAAGCACCAACAAGACCAAAACACATTACATTATAGTGGAACAAACCACGTCCTGGTACAGTAAAAGCAGTCTTTTCCTTTGAAGAAGGAGAAAGAGGTATCTGATGATAAGCTGCACTTAAATCCAAGGATGTAAGAAATTTAGCATCCCTGAGGTTGTCAAGAATGTAACTAATATAAGGGAGAGGATATGCGTCTGTTTTAGAAACAGCGTTAATCATACGGCTATCCAAACAGGTACGGACAGAGCCGTCTGGTTTCGGTACTAAAGTAACCGGAGAGTTCCAAGGTGAATTTGATGGTTCAACAATATTAAGTTTCAACATACGATCAAGATCATCATCTAGCAACTTTAATTTTTCTGGACTTAATCTGTAATACCTTTGTTTGATGGGTTTAGAATCCCCTGTATCAATATGATGTTGGGCAAGATGGGTACGACCCAGTCCAACTTTTTCAGTATCTATTTGAGAGAAGAGAGACTTCATGTGATTCAGTTCTTCAATTTGTTTTTCAGTTAAATTATCTATGTTCCTTAAACCATTTTCTGGAATATTATCAATTTTATCTACGTTATTACAAGAAATAGACTTTATGCAAGACAGAACTTCAGGAGCAAGATTGAATGCTTTCCAAAAATTTATACCAAAGTGAATAGGAAGTTTGATTTGAGGTTGAATGTAAAATCTTATAATTTTAACAATCTTTTTATATAAAATGGGAACATCCATATAATATTGACAATAATATTCGGCACCGTTAGCAACACGTATATAACATGGTTGTTTAAGATTTTGCATCGGAATACCAAGATCAAGAAAAACCTTATGAGCATTATCGCCTAATATCGAACAAGCAGCACCACAATCTAATAAACCACTGACACAAATGTCATATACTTTCACAGTTAAATAGGGTCTCTTATCAGAAAGAGGAGGTTTAAAATATGTCTCCCTGCAAGTAGAAGCACTCAGAGAGACTGACTTATTCAGTTTTTTGACTTATTACACTTTGGGCAGTCAGGAGTTTTTACATTTTGTTTGCCGCATTTAAAGCAAACAATATTTTTTGATTTATAACATTGAGATGTAGAATGATTATTTTTACCGCATCTAAAGCAATGAGCAGAAGAGTTTTTATTAGACTCCACCGAAGTCGACTGATGTACAGACGAAACATTTTTATTATTAACATTGGGATTATGTGATTTAAAAGTTTTACTTTTATAATTAAAATCAGGAACACATGTAGTGTCCTTGGAAGTAGAAGGTTCTACAAAATTTGAGATACGAGCCTTATTGAGTTCAAGTTTTTTACAAAGTTCTCGCAGATGAGAAATGGATTTGACATCAATTAATGCGAGTTCTCGACTATATTCAGGTCTTATGTTTCGTAAAATAATGTCAAGTTGTTCTTCGTCATATAATTTTTTAGTAAGTCGGGACATCATTCCCAAAATGATAGACAGGAAAACCACAATCGATTCATCCTTTGCTTGTGTTCGAGAATGTATCTCTTGTAATAGCCGAAAGTCAAAATCAGCAATGTCAAAGTCAGAGCGTAAAGCGTTAATGAGTGAATCATAATCATGATATGCGTCTTTATTAGCACGATACCAATACAAAGCAGGTCCTTCAAGGATTTCTGGAAAGCCAGTATATATTGTTTTTTTTTAGGTATATTACGAGCAAGCTGTAATTCTTCCAAGCGAGCTATGAAAGCACAAACACACGAGTCACCACGATATTTCAAATTCAAAGAATTCAAGTTACAAGAAGTAGCCGGTTGATAAATAATAGTTTTATGAACGGGAGAAGGAACAGAGTCTTCGTCATCCGATTCAGAATCAGATGACTTGGCCTGATCTGACAAAAATTTAATCAAAGAGTTTTGAAGCACCAGCAGTTCCTGGTGAGGATTACTAATTCGCGACAAACGAACCAAAAGATAATTAGCACGTCCGCATAGACGAGCACGAACATTTGCAGTGAAGAAGGACGGACCTTCCCCAGCATAACACGATGAAAGAAATTCATTGCCTTTGGCAATCATCAATTTAGTTTCTTCTTCTATAGTTATCGAAGAATTATTAGAAGATGGCTTTATACTACCCCTCCTAGAAAGTTTTAAAGTTTCACGTAATAATTTACGCAAATTATCCACAGAAGCAGTAATGTCAAAAGATATGTTCCTAATTAGGAGTTCGTGAGTTATCTCATCTTTTAAAAGAAAATTAACATTACAATTTAAAGTATCCATTGTAACAATATAAAGTATAGTGAGTACTCTTTACTTACAATATAGCTGTAAAATACAGCACCAAAACGTTCAATATAGAAACCTTAATACTTACAAGAAGCACTTAAGTACTAGAAATAATATAGTATGTATAACTATTTTTTGAGAGAAAAAACATATTTAAATTAAATTTTCATTCCACACAGCACTAATCTTACAGGGCCACACGTTGGGAACGACACTGAAAGGGTTTAAATTGGCTAGCTAAGGAAAATCTTTTTCTTTTATAGAGAGCAGTATTTTTATTTTTGTGTTAATTAACTCAGGGAGTGGGTGGTGGCCTTGGACCTGCCTTTTATAATATAAACCACAAATGAAAATAATTTAAAAGAAAAATATCTTGAGGTAAAAAATATCTTCAGGTAGATTTTATAATCTGCCAGAATCAGTACTAAATTATTCTGTCAGAATCAGGGCGCCAGTGGTTTATATCATAAAATGGATCAAGACAGTACTGTGTGCAATAAAATAAATACCAGGGAACCTTTTAAATCATATTTAATTTAACATGACAACCATTTAAAAAGGTTTGAGAATATCTGGTGAAATGAACAGAAACATAAAATATCACCGCTGTCTTCACAGAGAACTATTCGTGTAACAGTAATAATATACAAGTTTACATACTTAAAATTACTAATTACGCTTCACTGTTATGAAGATACATGTCCAGCCGTTGGATAAAAAGTAATATAGATTTATCAATTACCTACATGGTATTGAAATGAAAAGGTGCACAGTACTAGAAACCAGGCATAAAAAAAACGTGGTTTTAAAGAAAACCTTTTAGAGAAAGATAGGCAGATACATAGTACCAGAAACCTAAATGTGTGTGGGGCAAAGCCAAAGCCCTACATAAAAACCCAGCCTAATAGCTGCATATAAAAACTTGCATGGAAAAAACCTGCATAACAGAGAACCCTGCAACAAAGAGAAAACTTGTTACAGTGATGAACGTATAACGGAAATCTTTAGTTTTGAATTAGCATAATATTTCCAAACACTTACCCATTACGGGGTTTTTTTTTTAGCGTTAGGAAGCCATGTTGGGACAGAGCACGGACGACAACCACCTCAAGATGTCCGCCGTGTCCGCGCCATATCTAGAGGACAAATCACGCGTGTTACCCAAAAGGTTCAAAATCAAACAGTAGAATGAGAATTTGAGATCTCAATAAATATCACAACAGACTTACCACCGAGGTTTCAATCAATTTCTTTAAAAGATTCCACCAGGAAGGGGACCATCAAAATCCATCACATACCTATCAAAGAAAAAGAACATCTAATTAACCAAAAAAATGTTTTAAAAACAACCATCGAACATGGTATTGAGAATCCATTAGGATAAATTACACTTACCGGATTTTCTAGTGGTATTTACTTTATTAAATTTTACATTGTCCTATAAGGACAAAGCCAAGGAAGAAAATGACCGAGTCATTCCTCGAATCACTTTGACAGACCGCGCGTTCCGAAACGCAACACCAAAACAATCAAGTCAGAATTCTTTTTAAGGAAATAAATTATTTTTAATTTTATTTTAAACGAATTAAGGAAAAACAAAAGGAATAATAATCCATTTGGATAATGGTAAATAACCTGTATTTCCAAGACTAATATTATTGAACAAATTTATACGAAAACACTAACTGTCATTTCGACTATTAGAAACGTTCCGAAACTTGACTCCTGTGCTTAAAAAAAAAATATTTTAGATTTATGGCTTTGGATACTACCTCTTTTGGAAGAAGTCGAGAATAAAATTAGTCAAAAAAAAAAATTATCAACGCCAATTAATTTGGAAAAACAACTAGTAATTTCTACAAGGTACTATTTCTATCAAATGACAAAAAAAACGGTGTTACAAGGTTAATAGTTTATTTATGTTTCTAAGTTCATGGTGCATCATATAAAAATGAGTAACATACCAAGACAGGAAAGACTAAAGAAATATCAAGATATATGTATGTAACTATTTTTAACCCCAGACGAAAAAGAGGGTAGTTATAAGTTTGACGTGTGCTAAATACATAGTCTTCCTCTCGCAATCGGGACTTTTGTCACGATTTCTCCTGCAATAACAATCAACCAAGACGTTCATTATGTCAGCGGGTTTATCACAACAAATTGTTTACGTAAAGAAGCGGAAAATATGGCTAATAAAGTTTGCTGAGGGTGAGTTTGCGGAGTGAAGAGTGACGGATTCAATATTATGAACCTTTCCAGTCACTCAATAAGGGCGCGTGACAGGAATGCCTTGGGAATAACCACAGATCACAAATCACGCGTGCTTCATAAAAAAATATTTGAACCATTTGAATTGAAGAGTGCCAGTGTAAGAAGCAATTATAAAAAAAAACAATTCGAAATCAAACTAACTAAAACTCGCCTGTGTGGCACCAAAACCCAATTTTTAGTTACAAATGCCACAAAATAAGACTAAACGGTACAAATGGATAATTATTATTTACAAAAGACTAAACATCCGACTGCTGAAATACTTATACAGACGTCTTCCTATTAGATTAGTTTCTCATTCCAAATTAGAAATTAAAATTTAGGGGAGGGGTCATATTACATTTTTGTAACCTTTACTTAAAACCCTTTATTTTGATACACTACTCGATAAGTATTAATAAAAAATTTAAATTCTTAAAAAATGTTTTGAAGACAATTTACCGCCAAAAATTCGCCATATAACTTTTTTTATAATTTTGGTATACCCTGTGTAACTTGTGTATGTGTGTGTAACATTTTTAATTAAAACAAATCTAATACCTCTCACGCTAAAATCATCAAGCCGTTTTTGCTACAAAGCATGTCAAAGAATTATACTTACATAGAAGCATACATACACTCAAAAAGCATAACCCCACTTTGACAGTCAAGTAAAACTAGAACGTGCTCTTTTAGTTATCTTGTCTGTGTAACTTTTCGAAGAGATATATACGTGGGAGCGTTGGGAATACAAATCTAGGAGATAGCAGGCACACAGCGAATATCAAAATATGGACTGTGGGTTGTGTACAGACAGACTATCTGATAGTCCTTGTTTAGATACTAAATGGATTCAAGACTCTTATTTGTTGACGCAAACTGAATCAGTTGATTTTCATTTGTTTCGCACGTGTCATCCTAATTTATATCCAGAGGGCAACATTTTGAAAATATGATTCGGATTTCTATACTTTTTTTAACCCCCGACAAAAAAGAGGGGTCTTATAAGTTTGACGTGTGTGTCTGTCTGTCTGTCTGCGGCATCGTAGCTCCCAAACGGATGCTCCGATTTTGATCTTGTTTTTTGGTTTGCAAGGTGTTAAATCGAGAGTGGTCTTAGCTGTGATCCAAGAAAATGGCTTCAGCCATTTGAAGATTATCAGCTCTTTACTAGTTGTTGAAAGGACCAAGTAACCGTTTTATGGCGGGGTTTATAATTTTTTTAATTTAATGTTTTCACAATAAATTTTAGATTGGAATAGTGTATGTAGCCACGCTGCCCTAGAAACTTGAAGAAGTTAGGTACGTTTAAAAACAGGAACGGGTCTTAAGTGTGGTAGGAATTATTTTCACATAAAAAAAGAGGATGTTTCTTAAAGATTCAATTTTATAATTTGTTCGTAATATTGCATAGGTACAAAAAATATTTTTAATAACCATTGCCTTTCCAAACTGTGCCTTAATGTTTTTAATTGGTGTCACAAAAACATATTAAACACATAACATTCTTTTACGAATGCCTTTTATTGTTGTATTCGGAGCAGATTTTCCATAAAATCCGTAATTAATTTTGATTAATAATTAATTGCCTAAAGCGCTCGCCGAGAGAACAAAATTTTAATGTTGTAAAAGGATGAAAATACAATTTGTTTCAAAATTAATTGGATTAATTTGGATAAGTGCGTATTCAGATATATTATATTGAACAACACCTATGTAAAAAGTAGCACCTATATGAAAAAGAGGTCCTTAAAAATTTTACTTTTTTAACCGACTTCAAAAAATGAGGAGGTTCTCAATTAGACGGTTACGTTTTTTAAAGATTTAGAAAGATAAAGATTTTATGGTTGAAAATATTTAATCTAAAGCACCGGCTTTTTAGCCTTGTGGAAACTGACTGAGTATTCAAGGAAAAATATGTAGAAAGTTAGAAATATTTTGCTATAATTTGTTCATCTCCTCTGCGTAGAAAAAAATAATGTAATTACAAGCATAATTACATTTTTCTTTGAGTTTCGTATTTACTTAAAGCTGTTTTGTTGGGAATGGTATACATAATTGCTTTGGTATGTCAATCAAATAAAAAACAAAAAATAAAACAAACACTAACTCTGAAATCGCGAAAAATTTCTGCTGTTTCATATCATTACGGAACATGTAATTTATTTCAAGTTTTCGGAGTAAAAGTTGTTCAAATTCGTGAGTTGAATAATTCCTTCAAGGCATTGAAATGAAATTTTACGGTAAATATACGTAAATGTAGCCCATAGATAACCCCATAGAATAATCGGTAGTGGGCTTGCCTCGAAAAAACCTGTCGCGGGTTCGAATCCCGCCCAGGGCAAACATTCGTGTGATGAGCTCTTGTTTGCCTTGTATCTAGATGTTGTATATTTATATAATGAGTGTAATTACTAGCTGTCCGCCCACGGCTACGCCTGCGTTGTTTTTTTTTATATCTAAGACGTTGGCAAAATTTCATTTAAATCGGTCCAACGATTCCGGAGATTAGCGTGTACAAAGACAGACGGTAATTTTTTTCAAAACTTGTATTTTTGTGTTCATCAACACTCATTCAATTGTAGGTGATAAAGGCACCTACAATTACTTTTTTGATTCTTCAGTTTTATTATAGTACTTATAGAAGAAGATAGATTATTATAGAGCTACTTAAGTCTAAGTAATTTTCATGTCAAGGGTGAAAGAGCAACAAACAAACATAATATCTTTACAATTTACTGAAGTATCATTTTTGTAATGTCAATAAAGTGGCGGCCATCGGAATATTTGTTCAACAAAGAACAATTTAATTGAAAAGAATGCCCGCTGGAAACAAGAGCTTAAATTCAATAAAGGCAAAGCCAGCTACCACTTAGGCAATTTAAGGGAAAGTTCGTCCCGACAACGCTAGGGGGCGTCTCAATTGACTTCTTCCTATTTCGGCCCATTTGGGACGAAAAGGGAATTTAATTATTCAGTGTATGAATGTAAGAATGAAATATTTTTTTACAGCACTCATACACAGAAGAAATGCAGTACCGTTTCGTGTTTTTACGATGCTCTACAATGATATAAGGATTTTTATAAATACCTAAAGTTATATGGGTTTTCGCTATAAAAAGTTAAAAAAAAAAGTTTCTATGATACAACTTTTTAGGTTAATATAGGTGGGACGAAAAAAATGTTAATTTTGTGGGACGAAATGGGAATGGCTCGTTTCAGTGAGTCTGTAGAGAAAGTTCTCGAGTTAAAAAGGCAAGTACACTCCAAGATCTACTTTGATCACATTTTCAAAAAGAACCTATAAATATTTCAGAAACCTGACAACTGAGTTTATTTTTTACTAGCTTTCCGCCCGCGTTAACAGTTTTTCCCGTGGGAATGAGACATTTTCCCGGGGGAAAAATTAGCCTATGTTACTCAGGGTGAATGCAGCTTTCCAATGGTGTAATAATTTTTGAAATCGGTTCAGTAGTTTTCGAGTTTATTCATTACAAACATACACACACACACACACAAAAATACAAATTTTTCCTCTTTATAATATTCGGATGATTATTTAGGTGTTTATTTATTGCATATATTGCATATGTATTTATTTATTAAATAACTGTTTTTTTTGGCATATTTGTGTTTTTTTATTGTTGCAGCGAGTTGTTTGTTTGTATCGACTCGAAAAATGATTTGTAAAATCTTCATCATTCATCATCATTTCAGCCGAAAGACGTCCACTGCTGGACAAAGGCCTCCCCCAAAGATCTCCACGACGATCGGTCCTGCGCTGCCCGCATCCAGCGGCTTCCCGCGACCCTCACCAGATCGTCGGTCCACCTTGTGGGGGGCCTGCCCACGCTACGTCTTCCGGCGCGCGGTCGCCATTCGAGAACCTTTTTGCCCCAACGGCCGTCGGTTCTACGCGCAATGTGCCCAGCCCACTGCCACTTAAGCTTAGCGATTTTTCGGGCTATGTCGGTGACTCTGGTTCGCCTACGGATCTCATCATTTCTGATTCGATCACGCAAGGAAACTCCAAGCATAGCCCTCTCCATCTTATGAGGCCCATTGTAAGCGACCACGTCTCGGATCCATAAGTCATCACTGGCAACACACATTGGTCAAAGACTTTTGACTTGAGACACTGCGGTATTTGGGACGAAAAGATATTGCGCAGCTTCCCGAACGCTGCCCAGCCGAGTTGGATTCGACGATTGACCTCCTTCTCGAAGTTGGATCTACCTAATTGGACTGTTTGTCCCAGGTAGACGTAATGATCTACAACTTCGAGAGATGAGTCCCCAACTTTTATTGGAGTGGGTACTACATGGGAGTTCGACATGACTTTTGTCTTCTCCATGTTCATCTTAAGACCCACTTGTTGGGAGACTCTGTTAAGGTCATCGAGCATTGTGCCGAGGTCCTCCAAGGTCTCAGCCATGACTACGATATCATCGGCAAACCGAAGGTGAGAGATGTACTCGCCATTGATATTGATGCCATGTCCTTCCCAGTTCAGAAGCTTAAAGACATCCTCCATTGCAGCGGTGAACAGTTTCGGAGAAATAACGTCTCCCTGTCTCACACCCCGCTGCAGTTGGATTGGTCTGGAGTTCTGATCCTGGAGCCGGACAGACATGGTGGCGTTCTCATACAAACACTTGAGCACCTCAATATATCGGTAGTCGATTTGGCACCTCTGAAGAGACCGCAGCACTGCCCAAGTCTCAATCGAATCGAAGGCCTTCTCATAGTCCACGAACGCTAAGCATAGTGGCTGGTTATACTCCTCAGTCTTCTGTATAACCTGCCGCAGCGTGTGGATGTGGTCTATGGTACTAAAGCCCTTTCGGAAACCGGCTTGTTCGGGAGGCTGGAAGTCGTCGAACCTGCGCGCGAGACGATTCGTGATGACTCTCGAAAACAATTTGTAGATATGGCTCAGAAGCGAGATGGGTCTGTAGTTCTTCAAAAGGGTTTTATCACCCTTTTTAAAGAAGAGGACCACCACGCTTCTAAGCCACGCCTGCGGCGTTGTACCTTCGAGGATGACGGAATTGAACAGTTTCTGAAGGGCTTTCAAGACCGGTGTACCACCTGCCTTCAGAAGCTCAGCAGTTATTCCGTCATCACCCGGTGCCTTATTGTTCTTTAACTGTTTGAGAGCCATCCTAATCTCGTACAGGCTGACGTCCGGGATGTCTTCGGTGTAGTGTCGGGTTAGCCTAGCTCTGGGGTCAGTTGCAGCTTGGCTGACAGGTGTCCGTGTTGTCGTGTACAGCTGTCCATAGAACCCCTCGATTTCCTCCAGTAACTCAGGCTTAGATGACACGGTTCTACCGTCCGAAGTCTTCAGCTTCGTCAGTTGGCTTTGCCCCATAGACAGATCTCTTGCGAACACTTTAGAGCCTTTGTTACGCTCAATGGCCTCCTTAATACGATCTGTATTAAATTGGCGAATGTCGCGGGTCAGAGACTTTGAGATCTGTCTATTGAGCCGCCGGTAGCAGGAAGCATCATCTGCGGACTGCAGAACCATTTTCCGTCTTTCTTCCATGAGCCTGAGCGTGGAATCTGAAATCTTTTTGGTTCCATTTGTGCGGCGGGTCTTAAAGAACTTGGACCCCGCTGTACGGACAGCTTCCACGAACCTGTCATTGTATTCGTCCACTCCCTCGCAATCTGCTAGGCATTCGAATCGGTTTTGCAGTTCGAGCTGAAAGTGTTCGGGGTTCTGAATTTGGATTGGCAATGGACGGAGCGTAGACTTCATCAAACGAGCTCTTTCGAGTCTAACATTGATATTCAATGAGCCTCTAACCAGTCGGTGATCGCTCCCAGTTTTCACTGAGTTGATCACAGAGACATCATTGAATATTTGTCTCCTCGTCGACAAGATGAAGTCTATCTCATTTTTGGTCTTGCCGTCGGGACTAACCCAGGTCCATTTGCGGTGTTCCGACTTCTTGAAGAAGGAATTCATCATGTAGAGTCCTTCCTTCTCCATGAAGTCCACCAGCAGCTGGCCCCGGGGATTTCGGTCTCCGACTCCAAATAACCCCACTCTCAGCTCATTCCCGATTCGTTTGCCCAGCTTCGCGTTGAAGTCCCCCATGACAACAGTGAAGTGAGACTCGGAAGTATGTATGGCTGTTGAGATGTCCTCATACATTTCCTCGACCTCAATATCGGGGTGTGCCGAAGTAGGCGCGTATACCTGTATGACCTTCAACGAATACCTTTTGGTAATTCTGAGTATAAGGTGTAAAATCTTACTTCGAATAAAAACTTTTTGAACTTTGAACTTTATTAAAATTTAAAATACCTACTACTTTTTAATACTTTTTATTACCCGACTACGGTGAAGCCAAAAAGAAGGGTAATGAATTTAGCATTCTGTGTATCAAATGTATGATATTATGCAAAGTTAGTTACGAACTGGTATTTAATTTTTATACAATTTTTGTATTTATTTTTAATTTTATTTAATTACTAGCTGTCTGCCCGCGGGAACCGCGGGGCCACGCGTACTTTTTAAATTTCCGCAATCAAAAGTACCTATTTAAGATGTTAACCGGGGATATTAGGTACCACTATGCCAAATTTTATTCAAAGCGGTCCAACAGTTTCGGACAAACAAACAGGCTACAGGCAAACAGCAATATGAGAAACAAAAATATTGAAAAAAATCTGGATATGTTCTAAATCACTTCTTACGTCTCTCTGACTCGGTTTTTAGCTACTGTGGCGGCGCGCCACATTCTACCGTCATTAAAAGAGCGACCAATTAGAAGCCGAGGCCTGAAACGCGTTATCAGAGGTTTCGCAAGACATTGAACAAATACAAGTTCCAACGAAGTACAGTTAGACCGCGGTCCCCGGGCTCACCACCATGCCCCAAGGAAGATCTTCCCTTTGCCTCCACACTTTTTTTTCTATGTAGGTACAGATTTTCGACCTCTACTGTTTTATTACTATAGATTTGATACATTACTTAATACATAGTAAAAGATGAAAAAAATATAGAACCTCTCAGTAACCTTTGATGATCGATTTTATTAAGTTAAGTTATATTATTACTCCATTAAGTAATCAAAGGATAATATTTACATTTATGCTGATAAATTCATAATAAATAAAAATGCGTTGAACTATTTATGAAAAAGAAACGATGGCGCCACATTAACAAAACACTTTCAAGGAATGAATATTTTACGAAGAGTAACTCGAAAAAATTGTGTTCAAATAAATTTTATGTCACAATTTTCAGAATAAAAGGAACACAGCGCTGCTGACGAAACCGTTCTCGTTATTTTGAATTCAGCTTCATGCACTATGACATAATGCACCACAAAATTCTTCTCTGAATTTCTCTCGTATATCACAAAGTTTTTACATTTGAAAACAGTATTACAGTGTGTTACTAAAATATATTTTTTAATTTTTTTCGCTCCCAACTCTCAAACGTTTTATTTTTATCAAAAATATTCTGGTTTTAAAATACGATTTGGGAAAATGGTGATAATTTTATCTATTTAATAAAACTGTAGAATATATCGATAGTGTTCTAGGTAATTGTATGGACAAGGGCTTTTCGAGGCGACAATTCAATTGAAACCGCAGGGCTGACTGTTAATATGTATCTCATAAAAATATAATGTTACTTATTATGGTAAACATGCCAGTCCATATTTAATTTCACAGCCGAATATATTCTTTTGTGGCGAGTTCAGAATTTGGCTGTCTTCTGTGGAGAAGGACTCGCCGGAAGAAACTCGACAGGCTTTGCATCTTTTCAAAATATTTTTACACAATTATAAATTATTATTTTATACACAATTTTATTAATATAACAAAGAATGCATACGAAATGTACAATTAGAGGAATGCAACCAGTCAAAGTAGACAGTCTGGTCCTTGTATAGAATTGGTATATACCTAATAAAAGGTTCTTAGAGACGTGACCAGCTCTCTGGGCATGGCTAATGAAGAGACCGACAGCAAACATCATACACCACCACGTGCTGGTTCTTCAACACATTCAATGTCTATAGACGAAGTAAGTAAGACTAATATAAAGTGAGATACCCCACAGCGTCAGTGTCACACATTTGGACATGATCTGCCGTGGCCAAATGGACATCTTTGAACATACTCCGGACCCATGGTCCAAGAAAACAAGGTCTTGCAATTAGACCACGTGACTGACACGAGCCTTTAAAACTGAACATTGACAGTTAAAATACTAAAAAAAAAAACAAGTTCGAGATCAACGCGCGTGGAACGGGTTCCGTACATACGAAGTTTTCCATCGTCAGCCGAAAGAACGGCACAGATTGTGTTGAAATTTGGTGCACGTATGCAAATCCGTTAACCAAAAACGGGCTTGAACTATTAAATAATGAATTTTAAATATGTAGGCCTCATTTGCGCCTTAAATAAGGAACTCAAAAATAAAAAGTTTTACCTAAAATATCGTGTGATATCCAACGAGAGGGTTTATGTAAAGATCTAAAATATTAGGTCCTGACATATGAAATTGCCATTCAGTATCAAAAAAGTGAAACAAGTTTTTTTTAATGAAATTATTATTTAATCAATCGAAGTATGCGCCGTTGTTATCGATACACTTCCGCCATTTTATAGGCAGATCATTGATACCTTTGGAAAAAAAATCCTGGGAGCGAGAGTCTATGAACTGTTTGAAGGCGGTTTTGACTGCCTCATCAGATTTGAAATTTTTTCCTTGTAAAAAGTTATCCAAATTTTGAAAAAAGTGGTAATCGGTTGGGGCAAGATCTGGAGAGTATGGTGGGTGACGCAGATCTTGCCCCAACCGATTACCACTTTTTTCAAAATTTGGATAAATTTGGATATGAACTGTTTGAAGGCGGTTTTGACTGCCTCATCAGATTTGAAATTTTTTCCTTGTAAAAAGTTATCCAAATTTTGAAAAAAGTGGTAATCGGTTGGGGCAAGATCTGGAGAGTATGGTGGGTGACGCAGATCTTGCCTCAACCGATTACCACTTTTTTCAAAATTTGGATAACTTTTTACAAGGAAAAAATTTCAAATCTGATAAGGCAGTCAAAACCGCCTTCAAACAGTTCATAGACTCTCGCTCCCAGGATTTTTTTTCCAAAGGTATCAATGATCTGCCTATAAAATGGCGGAAGTGTATCGATAACAACGGCGCATACTTCGATTGATTAAATAATAATTTCATTAAAAAAAACTTGTTTCACTTTTTTGATACTGAACGGCAATTTCATATGTAAGGACCTAATATACAGGGTGGAATTTTCAAAGCGCTCCTCCAGGGCAAGTACCATAAATAATGAAGTTAGCAAATTTTACTCAAAGGAAACATTCGATTATTTTTAAAATAAAGGAAAACTGCATTCAAAGATTTTTGAAAATATGCCTACAACATCCGGGAATCGAACCGGTTAAAATCCGAAAAAATAACACCCTGTATTTTTATGGCATCAATCGATAGGTTTAATCGTGAGGACCAAATTTGTCTAACAAACATACTAAATTAAATGAAAGGATAAAAAGAAAAAAAAGAAAAACCATATTTTGATGAAGTTATTTTTATTGTCTAATGATAAATGTATGGAAAAGAAGGGAACACTAACTTATTAGTTGTTCGAAATGAGCACCATTCTGATCAATGCATAAATTTATTCTTCTGAGGAACTCATGTAGTGAGGCTTTTAACAGCATGTTGTGGTAAATATTTCTTATTGAATCACAAACTTCAACAATTAAATACGTAACAGCGTCTTTTCTTGCATTTCCTTTAATTTGACTAAGTATGTTTGTTAGACAAATTTGGTCCTCACGATTGACCCTATCGATTGATGCTATAAAAATGCAGGCAGTTATTTTTTTTGATTTTAGCCGGTTCGATTCCCGGATGTTGCAGGCATATTTTCAAAAATCTTTAAATGCAGTTTTCCTTTATTTTAAAAATAATTGAATGTTTCCTTTGAGTAAAATTTGCTAACTTCATTATTTAGGGTACTTCCCCTGGAGGAGCGCTCTGAAAATTCCACCCTGTATAATTGTTATGAATTCATTTAAGAAAGTGTGTGCGAACATTGACCACTTTAACCACGAAAAAAAGTTCTAGTAAAAAATAGTTTCTTATCTTACTTATTTATCAAACTTTTTTTTTAAATTTTCTCAACATAAATATTGCAAAATACCTTATTACTTTCATAGACATTTTACATGTTTCCGTGTAATTTGTAGGAAAAGATCCAACTCAAGTATTTTTCAAAAGTAGAAATGGAGGGGAATGGTACAGGTTCGCCTATTTTATTAAATAACTTCAAAATTATTTATTAGAAAATTATGTATAGTTGAGATTACTACAACAAACCTTTTCTGTGCGACTTAAAAAAATAAAACTATAAAACAACCTTTACGTTTATTTGTTACTAAAAATGTTACTTTCAGCTTTGCGTCACGCATTTGCCGTGTACAAAAAATCTACTTAATCGGTCTAGTAGTTTTGGAGGAAATTTCCGTTGACATACGGACAGACACAGGAGTGATCCTATAAAGGTTTCGTTTTCTGTTTTTAAAGTACTGAACACTAAAAAATACCATAGACCATAAAAAAATAACTAGGTCAACAAAAAATCACCAGTACCGCATAGCCCTGTGTCCAAATAATTTCATTGCAGTTATTTTCCCTTTTTCCTTTGCCGGCGTTGCTCTAAGTATTTTCCTTTCATACTTTTTGTCGACAGCTGGGAGCGTGGACTGTGTAGGTAAGTGTGGTGTATGCTTGTGTTGTTGGTTAGGCTGTATAGGGCTGGAACTTTACACCATAACACCGAACTTTTAGACAAAACTATTTATTAGTGGAAAACACTGCGGAGCAGGTTGAAAAGAGAGGGGCGGCAACGGAAGTTATCCAAATCAATTACATGTTTATATTTTTTTTTTGATACAAATAATGTTAGTCAGTATTGCAGTATGTATAAATACGTTATTATATTGATTAAACGTTACTAAACATGTTGTGCTTGTTAATGTTAGTAAAGAAAGAGCCTGCCTACCCTTTATCCCAACTTGGGTTGCGTTGGGTGAATATTCAATTTATTGGCTGTTTCCCCAGGATTAGATTCTATTAGAAACAAAACCTTAATAACCTTTCCAATAGATTTATTACAGTACATATTTTAGATTTACTGAAAAATAAGGTTTATAAAATTTTATTTATGAGACATTTTGCTAAGCTAGATTAGATATTTAATTTGTTTAATACGAAAGGCACTTTTTACCTGAGGAAAACTATTTTCCAAATCAAAGCGAACATAAATAAACTCCAAAGATCTGTGAACCAAAGCGTAGCGCGGCTTTTTTCCACCTCCCTGATAAACTCGCATAGCTAGCCCAAAAAAATGTTAAACCTAGCTAAAATCTCTTCAAAAGTGAAGAAATTGAATATATCTACAAAACATTTTTACGTTGAACAATAGGCCTCTTCGCCTTAAGAAGTAACAAAAGGAAGCGCAATAGCTAAATCTCTTTTTATCAAAATGTCCACTTCTGTAATTGGAAACTGTTTTCATTCACTGCGCCATTCGTTTGCATTTAGATTATTTATGGGCTGTCGAGACATTTTAAGATGGTAAAAATAATATTTTGTGATTCAGTTTTTTTTTTAAAGGCGAATAGAAGTGTAACTGCCATGAAATAAACTTAAAGTTAAGTTGTACTACACCTATCCAAGTAGTTATTACTGCTCAGTAGTTCGCAGGTTAAAGCCTCGGCACGTACCAATAAATAAATAAATAAATAAAAAATAAATAAATAAATATGTGGGACATCTCACACACGGCTACCTGACCCCAAACTAGGCAGAGCCTGTGCTATGGGTGTCAGACAGCTGATATACATACATATATAAATATACAACATCCAGACACAAGGCAAACACAAGTGCTCATCACACGAATGTTTGCCTTGGGCGGGATTCGAACCCGCGACCTTGTGCTTAGAAGGCAGATGTACTACCAACTAGGCTACGAGGCCGTCGAGACCAATGGTTTTCGAGTTTCGAATTCATCACTACATAGTATAAAATAAAGTCGCTTTCTCCGTCCCTATGTCCCTATGTCCCTATGTCCCTCCCTTTGTACGCTTAAATCTTTAAAACTACGCAACGGATTTTGATGCGGTTTTTTTTAATAGATAGAGTGATTCAAGAGGAAGGTTTATATGTATAATACATGCATAATATACTGAAGGATAACCCACAATAACCATTTTCCCGTGCGGAGCCGGGGCGGGTCGCTAGTAATATATATTTTGTAACTCACGAATGTGTGCACATTGTGTTTGTGTGCGTAGCGCTCAGTTTAGAAGTACGCACACAGGAGCGCGTGTTTATACGCACACAACTACAAGTAAGGCTCGCCTGCACTCCTGAGATAAAATGACCATTTAATTTTATTCGATGTCCTTACGGTGAACTTGCACACACCTGCGAATTGGGGTAGAGTCTTTCGCTCCCCCGCATTGTCCAAGAAAACAAGGTCTAACAATTAGACCACGTGACTGACACAAGCCTACGTCATTTCTTCATCATTTTGCCTGTTCATCCTTGCTTGTCGAATGCGTGTATAAGATGTACAGCTCAAAATGACGTAAGCTTGTGTCAGACACGTGGTCTAATAATTGTTAGACCTTGTTTTCTTGGACCATGTTCCCCCGCAAGTCCTGTGCAGCTTGATCCGACGTACTTTTTCGACTCAAGCATAAAAAATAAAATCGCCTGTGAAGTAATTCAAAGGTTGTTTGTGAAGATAACCAATTCACTTTGGACCAACTAAGGTCTATTCACCCTGATTTCAGAGTAGGCTCGAGCCCCTCGGTGGTGCTGGGGACATATATGAGCTGATAACGACGAAATAATATTAAAAGTTAATCTTACATTGGGTTATTCCAACCCTACTTGCGGTTGTTGTGTGGTGACTAATTGAATATACCGAGGTAAAATGGGTAGTGTTTCATTTTAAGCATGGGTCTATTCTAAAACAGCCTCCGTGGTCGAGTGGTCAAAAGCTTACCAGACGTTACGGAGGTTTCGGGTTCGAATCCCGGTGGGGACTCTTCGAGCAAATGTCCCGGCTACTATCTTCGTTATTAGAGCCATGTCGGAAGCCTAAGGCGGTTCTATAATTCCGACACCAGGGTTTGTGAGGTAGTTTAACCTCGAAACCTACACGATAAGCAAACAATTCTAAACTATTAGTATTAACGGGTTCCATCCGAAAATACAAATATTGATACTAACCAATACGTAAGTAGCAAAGTTATGCAAAGCTAGAGCAAGTAATCAGAAATCAATGAATTTCATAACGTATGTAGGTCTATGCCTATGCCTATAAATTTTATTAGATTAGACTATTTAATGCAACGAATATTCAATAGCTCAGTAGGCCGATTCCACTAAATAACTGCAACGACATTACTGAGCGGCGTGTGTCAAAATGAGCGAATTTTGACATTTCGGTATTCTCGTATGCAGTCCTAGCAACAACGTCCTGTCGCCGCCGCGCCGGTGGCCATTGCCATTCTACTAGCAAAACGTGCTCGGAACTGCACGTTTGGTGGAAGATAATCGTATTCCACTAAAATATTTTGACGTTTGAGTGGCTTTGACAGCCGCTTTGTTGACGTTCCGTCACAGTTGTGTAGAAGTTGGTGTCAAGCAACTTTTGACAAACTATTAAGTTGGTTTTTTAGTTGAAACCCATGTTTGATCTCTGGGAAGAGTTTAACGATGAGGAAACACCTTCCAGGCAACTAAGAGGAGCAGTGCCTGAGACCAAGTGTGTCTGACACCAAGTTTATAAAAACACATATGCTTTCGAAGTGGTTAGCCTAAGACCTCAGACCTTCAAATTCATTTGATTAAGCAGACATTAATTTAATCCTACTATGGAAAAAATATAAGCGTACAAATGAAAAGAACGATGTGAACAACGAACGAGGCAGATGAAAATGTGTCGTTCCGTTCATTCCGCTCCAAATTCGTGTAAAAGCTGTTTTGCATGAAGCAGGGCTGGGTTCATTTTGCAAATGGGAGCCAATAAAGTTTAATTTTGTCGAGTTGACGGGCCGTGTTTTACACGGGGTTGCTTCTATACTTATTCATCTGTTATGTGCACGTTTTGTATCAATGTAAAAATAATCCGGGTTAGACTAAAGGTTACTTGTTTCGATGATGATTTATAGAAGATTACAACTTGGAGTGTAGGCACAGAAGAAAATAATAGTACTACCACCCGTACAGAAAGGACACTCATCTCCCCGCTCTTAAATGAGTTCCCTCTCCCGTCCGATAGCCCCCCACGCTCCGCACCCCGCAGGCGCCGCGGTACTCTGACTGGGGTGTTCTGTGGTGCTTTAAGTAGGTTGTCAAAACGCGTTTTCTGTATGGAGTGCCCGACGTGTGGTGTAGGTGTGGTACGGTTTCCCAGATAATGTACCATCATTGTCCTTCTTGTTCTTGCTTGCTTATCGCGTGAGTTCCGATCCGAGGTTAACCAACCTCACAAGCCCTGGTGTCTGAATTATTGAGCCGCTTATGACTTCTGCTATGGCTCATATAACGACTATATCTTTCTCGTCGATATCGTTTAGCTATCACTTATTATACCTATCAGACAGTTTGTAAAATTCAAAAATATTTTAGTCATTATAGGCTTCCTAGAGGACGATAGACAGAAC
Organism: Teleiodes luculella; assembly: GCA_948473455.1. Classification (NCBI taxonomy): domain Eukaryota; kingdom Metazoa; phylum Arthropoda; class Insecta; order Lepidoptera; family Gelechiidae; genus Teleiodes; species Teleiodes luculella. Next base: position 6,666,935 of record OX419607.1, read on the forward strand.
AGAATGGCGTAGATTCCACCGTTAAGAGCGCGGCTCTTAAATGTGAAGAAGAAGAAGGCTCCCTTAATGACGTCATTTCAGAAGTTAAAAAGTTTTGCTCAAACCAAGACCGGCTCTCGTCTCAAACTAATGAACAAGTCTAAGCAATAAAAAAAGAGATCAAACAATCTAGAAGAGACGATGCGGCATAACTGGCGGGTTAACGCAATATGTGTGCTGCTGCTGTGGAGAAAACCCGCAGAAGAAAAGAAATAGAATAGAATAGAAAAACATTTATTTAGCGTAACTTTACAGACATTGGAATAAACAGTATAACATTAAATTCTACACAAAATGACATACGAGAGACACCAAATACATAAGGAACAAAATTTTTATACTTTTGCAAAGATGTTCAAAACGGTTAACTAAGCATGCCTTTTCAGTATTTGCTGAGCCGCCACCGATACCCTGTATAACCAACAACAAATATTCTTTAAAATTTTCAAAAATTTATAAGAAAATGATCCGTCCCCTGATTCACAAATTATCACTTTCCTCTGTGGGTGACAAGGGACAGTAACAGCTGCTTATTTTATATCCTCACCCAACTTCACTTTGAATTAAGTTAAAATGCTGCAGGTATATTGACAAGTCCGTTATATTGAAATTTCACTAGCAAAATAACATTTGCAATGGAATTTTGACAACTGCCAATTCATGGTTCATGAAATCAGCTGACGAACTTACAATAAACGGGCTCATTTCAGTAAAATATGACTATGTTATTCAACTAGACGTATGATGGATGAGGTAGTAATATTTTGACAATTTCACACTATGTGTATGGTCGCTAAATTAGGAGGCGGTCAATATAGGATCATTTTATTAATTATAGAGTTTCATCAATGATCTATTAAAATACATCAAATATCCCACAACAAACACGACCCATAACAAACTTAGATATTTATTAGGATTATTTACGTATTTATATGTAGTTTACTGTGTTGTGATATCAAAAACAATTTCAATGATGCTGATTTCTAAAAAAAAAAGTCTTCTTAAACTTGCAATAACAAAAATATCAAAAAATTTATATCAAAATATAAAAAAGCAATATCAAAAATCCGTTAAAATGTAGAAAACGGAGTTATTTGGATAAGGAATTAATTTTAGAAATTTTTGCGTATCTTCGTAAGCTTCTGTGACCCAAAAGCTGGTAGTTAGTTTGACCAAAAAATAAGTATTGGAAACCAAAGAAGCAACGCTGAAAGCCTTGTGGGAACTATGCCTCGTAGAGATGCGTTGGAAGACGTATTATTACATGTCCTCCATCTGGATGGTGAGATAGATGTTAAAAAAATCCCTAGTGAAGTAATAATATCTCAGACTTGTCAATATCCCTGCAACATGAATAACACCTTTTAAATCGAGGACCTGGTGACCTTACGCTTAGCGACACCTTGACCCAAAGGGTTCGACCAAGAGGCTCTCATGATTGAATTATTATAGCTTGAACTTTGTAGATAGTTAATTAAGGTCCAAGTTGACTTAATTGAGTCCTTTGCTGGGCTCAAAGTTGTACTAAAGGAAAGAAATGACGCACACACGATGGTCTGTACATGCGTTGAAGAATTTTAAAATGTCAGTATAAAATGTTCCTATTGTAATATTTACTGATTGTATGATTTTAAATGTTATTGTAGGTATTTGGGAATAAGGTATCATATTTAAAAAAATAATTAAAATAGGTACAGTAGTTTCGGATCTTATTCAATGCAAACAAACAATCAACACTTTAGTCTTTATTCTATAATATTAAGTATAGATTATTACTTCCAACATTCTTATTATTTTACTGAACGATAAATCGAAAAGGTATGGCAAATCAAGCTTCATCAGACATGTCGATTTTCACATTTCACTACCATTCACTGTAAGAGATGATTATTAAGTAACCTACATTTTAATTAGACGATGCTGTTGCTTATTTTCTAGCTAGAAACATCATTCTACACTTACACAGCCTTACTCGTGCATGCATGTATTAGCATAGTTTTTTAGTCTCTCTACCTATAGCTATCAATGATTCAATACCGTGTCGGTGACAGGGAGAGGGGATCTGAAGTCCTAAAATAAAACGTAATAGTAATAATAATACTATGTAACAGTAGATTATAAGTATTGTTTGTGGAGATAAATAAATGAATTTTTTATTTATTTTATTTATCTAAAACGCCGCGTTAGTATGCCATCGTGGGTCAACCCGCAATTTTTGTCTTCAGAAAGCTATTATCTCGAGGGAGTTTGTCCATTATTCTCTTTTAATCCGCGGCTCTCGGCAAACTTCACAGTCTTGTAGGAAATTGAAGTTACAAACTGAAAATGGAGTCAGCACTACTTCAGGCGACTCCGTGTTATTGGTTAGTTTTTCTTTGCTTACTGGCTAGTTTTCTCATTCAACTTGTTAGTGGACAGATCTATTTTTACCCGGCTGCGAAAAGCAAAAAGGAGGGTTATGTTTTTGATCACATTCCTAAAAAACAGTATTTTTACTTGTTTTATTCATATGCTTCGCAAACAGCTGTAGATTACGCCGCCATTGTTTATTTTGACACAACAGCGCCGCGCGTGTAAAGATTAGGCCGCGGCATTTGCGAATGCGATCGACTTCTTTTGGCATTTTATAAAATGACAAGGCATTTTACAAGTTACCTTCGGCATATTGCAAAATAACGAGCGTTTGTAAAATGGCGATGCATACTGTAAAATGACGATTTCTACTATTTGCCGACGACATGTATAATTTGTGTGTGTGTTAATGTTTATTATTATTTTTGATTTCATAAACTTTTTACGATCCTTTGTGACTAAAAAATATTAAGGATTACACTTGGGTACAATTTTCTAAGAAAACAATGAGATTATTTTACGTTTTTCATATCTACGTGAACAAATTTCACGTATTTTTTTGCAAGACAATAGCTTAATTTAGCTAAGAGGGAAGATCCGTCTATAAAAATGAATATACGTATAGAACTCCTATTTTTGTTGTATTGTAAAGAACAGGAAATTTGCCTATATCTTGATGTACCCATTCATTTTCTTTAATGAAAATTAAAAGAGGCTGAGAGGAAATAAGACAGACTTAATGGTATCCTAAAGAATCCAATTACCAAATTTATTTGCTGAAAAAATACGCGGCCGTTCAAATAATGTCAAAGCAACGGGGCAGCAATATCGGCTAAAACATCTTTGTTTTACAAACTTGCTTTTGGTGATTCACCTCTTTCACAATGTATGGAGGGTAGCATTGAGTGATCGCAAGGATAGTAAAAAAATTGTAAATTAATATTCATGATCGCATTTTTTATTCGGAATTAAAGATAGTGAAAATTTTTTTTAGATTCTTGATTTTTGTAAAAAAAAATGTAGTTCGCCTAATCAATTTTGCGTAAGCCGTGTAAAAAATTGACGCGCTTACAATGTGGTTCACTTGTGTAAAAAACAAAATCCAAGCAAAATCCCCAACCCGTATGCCAAGTGTGGGGATTATGGCAACATTTCAAAGCAAAGGAAAGTCCGTGGCGGATCTAAATGAGTGTGGTCTCGGGCGCTGCTCGCTATGCAAGAAACTGTCAAACATACAGCGAGCAATACGCAAGGCGTTAGTTCCGCCACAGGCCACGTTCATTTTGATCCTTGTCGGATTGTAAAGCGAAGTGGGAAGAATGCCTACGGTGTAGATCTTCCGTAGACCACTGCTACGGCCTCGCAATTACGTAGCAGGAGCTACAAAATGTAGTATCACTTGGTTATACAGTCCGTGGCGGATCTAAATGAGCGTGTCCTCGGGCGCTGCTCGCTATACAAGAAACTGTCAAACATTCAGCGAGCAAAGGCGTTAGTTCCGCCACAGGCCACGTTCATTTTAATCCTTGTCGGATTGTAAAGCGAAGTCGGAAGAATGCCTACGGCGTAGACCTTCCGTAAACCATTGCTAGGGCGATGCAATTACGTAGCAACACTAAAGGCGTTAGTTGCTTTTCTAGCCGTGTTTCTTTAGATCCTTGTCAGTATGTATCCCAGCAGTGGACATGATAACCCCGTTGCAAATAGCTGATACAAAATTTAATACACCGTGTTATCACAGAAAAGCTAATTATAACGTTGATCGCATGTCTAATTTTCATTTATTTCGTGGTAAGACAGAAATTGCCTAAAATGAAAAGTTAATAAAAAGATAATAAGAAGGCCACGTTGAGAAAACTTTCCCAGAAATTATATTAATTTAACAATTCGCCTCTTAATAGATAGCGAGAAATTTGAAAGGGAGACTCTAATTGCTGTAATTAATTAGTGAGATAATAAAAATGAAGCTAAAAGCTAGGAAGAATTATTACTACTCATTTTAGGGTTCTCATTGAATAAGGTCGTGAATTTTCACTTAGAGAATTTTACTCTAATCTACAAACTGTATGTAAATGTAAGAGTTGTAAAAGTTGTAAAAATGTAAAAGTTGGCCCATGTTCTTCCGCAAGTATATTCTTCCTATGTGCCAAGTCTCACCAAAATTGGTTCAGTAGTTTCGGAGCAAAGAACATAATATTTAGATGGTTCCTTGACACATGTTCACCTCAAAATAGTAAAATATATTTAATAATGAAGGTCATAAATTACACCTATTCCAAAAAAACATGAAAGAGTGATAATTAATTATATAAAGATAACTATCTGCTCGCCCGCAGCTACCTACGCCCGCATCGGATTTCGCCTTTTGTCAAGAATGAGATGTCTTTTAGTCCGAAAAAGCCTACCTCTGTATAAAAACACACATAAAAAAATTAAACACACGTGTCGAATTAAGAACCTCCTTTTTTTTTGAAGTCAGTTATAAAATCGGATCATACGTTGCTTATCAAACGCTTAAAAACAAAATTTCATTGTTTCATTACGCTAATGACGAATTTCCAAACAAACCATCAACCCTTTTAACCCGTTTTTCGCAATAAATGTCTGTCCTTTTCCAAGGTTTATTCTATCTTTGTACAAAATTTCATTGAAATCAGTTCAGTGGTTTTGGCGTAAAAGCGTAACAAACACATAGACAGAGTTATCTCGTGCGATATTTTACCGCACGATTTTTTTCGCAATTCTGTAACTCATTCAATATTAACTTTTGCAATTATAATGTTATGTAGAGATTATTTAATTTCTCCGGATTAGTCACGTTTAGTTTCGAGAAATGTCGCTACGATCGACGTAGCTTGTATGTAGCCATACTAATATTGTGCTACGACCGCTAGTAAATAAATAAATAAATAAATATGTGGGACATCTCACACATGGCCATCTGACCCCAAACTAGGCAAAGCCTGTACTATGGGTGTCAGATATACAACATCCAGACACAAGGCAAACACAAGTGCTCATCACACGAATGTTTGCCCTGGGCGGGATTCGAACCCGCGACCTTGTGCTACGTAGGCAGATGTACTACCAACTAGGCTACGAGGCAGTATGCGGCTACATATAAGCTACATCAATCGTAGCGACATTTCTCGAAACTAAACGTGACTAATTCGGATAAATTTAATAATCTCCACATAATATTATAGCCGTAGTCGCTACGAAAGATTTGTTCGCTCTCAAGAGTAATAATAGGCTGGAATAATGATTTTTTAATGAGAAGAACCACGTTTCTACTTTATACGATTCGCTAGTTAGCGTACCCTAAGGCGCCAACATCTTTTAACATTTTCAGGTCGTTTTTCAAGCGTCCCTTCCTTTAAAGCCTTCCCCGAATTAAATGCTTGACGTGACAAGTCCTTTCAGTTTTTCAGTAAAAAGGTTCATTATAATGAGCATGTCGTACAGTCGGCCATTCGTCAAATGTAACAGTCTTTTGTAGGTCAGTTTGAGAAAAATTAAGAATTTTTTTTGCTGTAAATCTATTTTTTCCTTAAGTAATTTTTCCAATGTGCAATTAAGTTTGTAAGGTATTTTTATCACTTCAATAAATTGGTTAACGTTTAGTTCTCTGCTGAGAATAAGACAAACAAAATTGAATGTGCGCCCTAAAATAAAAATGATTTAAAACAGAATTTTAATAGAAAAAGGATCTATTACGCATAACGAGCAGACTTATGTAGGATCATGGTCTAAGAAAACAAGGTCTAACCATTAGACCACGTGACTGACACGAGCCTACGTCATTTCTACGTTATTTTGCCAATTCATCCTTGTCGAATGCGTGTAATAGACAAGGATAAACAAAGCAAATTACGTAGGCTTGTGTCAGTCACGTGGTCTAACGGTTAGACCTTGTTTTCTTAGACCATGTGTAGGACATTATGAAAAAATTAAGGCATCATATATACCCTTTTTCCGGGCACTCATTTAATTATACCTGTGTGATCACTTGCGTAACCATGTTGCTATTGTAATGATGTTTCAATCATATCAATGGTTTCAATGAAGTTATGTCAATATTCCATAAAATACAAAGTTTCGAAGATATTTCAAACAAAATCTATCTTTCCGATAGAAAAGAGTTTAATCATACAATCTTGCGATAGATCAATTTTTCAGTCTACTGAACAGATGGATTTAGTCTATCAACTTAGCTCGATTTACTAAGTTTCGCCATCTTCATGTCTGAGAACTATGTCTTATCAATTTCATTCGCCAATAACCAACAAATTTTTTGAAGGGTATTTCGAAATGTTAAAGTTGTTTAGTTTGGATGCTTATTCTATATCTATCTGTTCACGCAAAAAGCATACAAAGCCGAGTAGTAAAATGCTTGCTTTATATTAAAAAAGTTCCGGGTTCGACCCCCCGATGGGGCTTTGTATAAGGTACAAGTTTTAATACTAAGCTGAAAGACTCACATTGTACATCACAATTGAACATTAAATGAAGAGGTTAATCTCTACCTCCCATGCTACCTCCTAACTCTTTACGCTACCTATTTAAGTCTTGTGTCTTAGATTAATAGTGAATTTTTTTTATTAGTTTTTTTTATTAAGGTCTATCCACAATTCTTTACACTGCTTAAAGTATTACAAGTCAAGTATAATTTGCTTACAAGGTATAACAATCTCTTACGGATAAACACAACATGCACGTAATAAATTGATTCATTCCGTCTATACAGGGTGTAAGAAAAAATATCTATTATCTTTAATACTCAGTATTGTATTAGTGATGTGTAAAACATTAAACACAAACAATAAAAACGGATTTTTATTTCAATTTTTATTTACGCGGCAAGTTCATTCCTTCTCCCCCACACCACGCGTGGCGCGGCTGAGTCGTACATACTATACTTCGCCGCGGTGTGATTGTATGCGCGGGAGGCGTGAGGTTAATGAACTTTGATGCGCAAAACTGTTTGAGGACTGTATTTTTTATTTTGTTATTATTATTTTTTATGTGTGGTACTTTGTCACTAACACTAAACCTGGTCTAAGGGATAATGATAATTTTCCTAACACCCTGTATAAATTAATATTTGGTTGTGTTACTTTCGTTTAAGTATCCATACTTAATCTTCAATACAATGCAGAAGTGTCTGTGTTTGTCCTTCTTTCATACTGAAACTTAGCGACGGATTGACCTGAATTTTTTACACCTATATATATAGTCTGAATATCATTCTTATTATAGTATGGTAGCCTATAAGTTTATATATAGGCTACTTTTAACCGCGGGAAAATATCTCATTTCCACAGGAAAAGACGAAAAACAACGTGGACATAGCCGCAGGCGGATAGCTACTATAGAACATTCTTAGACTTTCGCGGTTGTCCACTACATAAATAGACATTTTTATAGTTATTTCCATATTATGTCCCCACCGAGGGGCTCGAGACTACCCTGAAATCAGGGTGAATAGGCCTTAGTCAACCACGCTGGCCCAGTGCAGGTTGGTCAACTTCACACACAACCTTTGAATTATTTTCGCAGGTGTGTGCAGGTTTCCTCACGATGTTTTCCTTCACCGTAAGAGCGTCGAATAAATGTTCATATGAATTCGAAAATCGGAAACACATTGGTACGTGCCGAGGCTTGAACCTGCGAACTTCGGAATGGAAGTCAACAGCCCTAGCCACTTGGCCACCGACGCTTTCATTCCACAATAACGGTTTGTTCCTTAGAGATATAAAATTATCTATTTGTACTCTAAGGGTTTTTTTTTTTTTTTTTAAATTAAATCGCTGCAATATCCCGAAAAACTATATATTAGTGTAGTTACTACAGAGATAATTTATCTATTTAATTTTAAACTACCTTCCAGAACATACCTCTAGGCCCCTATACAACCTCACCTTTATAATAAGCATGTTAGTTGGGGTCTCAGCTTGCTCCAAAATATTACCCCTATTAAAGAGACCCCTGGAGTCAGATTACGATGTCATTTAACATACAACCCACTTACTTAACCGGAGTGTAGACCGCACAGGATCCAGTGGCTGTCATTTATTATAACAACCTAAACTTGTTGGGTCACGTCACGGCGGCGCGCGTGATTGGCTAAATATTTGGTCTTGAGGTAAATACGATGAATGTGTTACGACCTGAAAATTTTCTTAGAAGATTTATGAACACGTGCTCAACGCGTGTTACTTTTTGTGACCCTTAATGTAAAGAAAAAAATAACTTCTGCTGTTTACTATAAAATATAGTTGCAAATTTACTAAGTTACTTTATCTACAAACAGGGATATATTACACTAGCGACCCGCCCCGGCTCTGCACGGGAAAATGGTTATTGTGGGTTAACCTAAGTAAATATACTATGCATGTATTATACGTATAAACCTTCCTCTTGAATCACTCTATCTACTAAAAAAAACCCGCATCAAAATCCGTTGCGTAGTTTTAAAGATTTAAGCATACATAGGGACATAGGGACAGAGAAAGCGACTTTGTTTTATACTATGTAGTGATGTGATATTGATACAACCTTTTCGCCGTGGCTTCGCCCGTGTTTACTGTTTTTCCCGAGGAAAAAAGGAATTTTCCCGAGGTGAAAAGAGTTCAATGTTACCAAACAAACAAAGAAACAATAATCGAATCTTTCATATTCATAATATTAGTATAAATAGATAAATACATTTAATTTGTGATAAGAGTAGTCAACATCCGGCCTAATTGATAAGGTAGCTCCCTTCCAGGTAATTTTAAGTTATGAAAACTGGTAAAAATAAAAACTATGCCTGCTAGTGGCAATTATCGTATACCATATTCAATAAATAAAATGTGTACAACTAAATAAACTTTATATCTATGTATTTATTACCTAATGTGTTTTTTTTGCCACTAACGCGTATTCACATTAACTTATACTCCATCTTCCCTTAATACCTACAAAATTCAATTTACAACTCGGGCTCACCCATTACCTATGTGATTTTCTCATTTTTCCTGACAGGTGTGAATAATCGGTTTACCCATATTATGCGGAAAGGCGTAGCGGGGGGAGAACAGGGTGCTAAAAGGGGGGCGGGAAGGTGTCATCAGGGTTTAAAAGTATTAGAAAGTATACCACATTATAAGCGTGTGAGATAGAAATAATAAATATGTGGGACATCTCACACACGGCCATCTGAACCCAAACTAGGCAAAGCCTGTACTATGGGTGTCAGACAGCTGATATACATACATACATATATAAATATACAACAAGACACAAGGCAAACACAAGTGCTCATCACACGAATGTTTGCCCTAGGCGGGATTCGAACCCGCGACCTTATGATTCGTAGGCAGACGTACTACCAACTAGGCTACGAGGCCGTCAATAGGTACCTTACAATTTTTTTATTTATAGTCTAAGATAGGTACCTACACGGTCGGAAAGTACTATTTAAACACCGTGAAATTTAACCAATTGTATATCTGCATCGTAGGTAGTATTATAATTTGACGTCGAAAAATGATTTGTGTACCTAAATCTTACTTCGAATAAAAAAATGAATTTTGATTTTTTTACTCATGAAACTGAACAATTTTTCCTATCTATGGCACATTGGATGTAATCTCATAAAATAAATTCAACTTGGCAAACAAAGTGGGCGGTTACTTCATATGTAAAGTTTAATACCTATTTGTTAAAAGGCATTACGAGTATACTGCCCCTATTTTTTATAATAAAATCTTAAAATGTAGGAATACTAGGCAACTGAAACGCCTAAATGAGGCCTTAAACACTGTTTCACAAATAGTTTGATTAGATACTTTATGTAATATATCCAACAGTTAATTTTACTTTCTACGTAAGTAAGCACCATATTATTAACAACCAGTTTCAACCACAAAAAAATCTATATTCAAAATTATTTTATTCATGATAGGCTCCATCAGAACAATTAATGACGTCACATAAAAAGTTCAGAGGCTTTACTCAAACCAAAACCAAGACAGGCTTTCATCTCAAACGAATCTACAAGTCTAAGCAATAAAAAACAATCTAAAAGAGGCGATGTGATATCAGTTTGAACATAATTGGAAGGTTCGCGCAATGTGTGTGCAGCACCCGTAACATGCAGTGCTATGACAAAAGTTTGTCGCGCGAGAAACCCGCCATATTGAAATATCCTCCAATAGGATAAGAGAATACGCACGACAAAATTATGTCTGTCACGCCTGGACCGGGGAGGTTAGAGGGGCTGTGGAAAAGAACAAGCCGAAGAAACTCTACAGGATCGCACTGATCTTCTGTATTTTCCTCTTATTATTTTAATATGCTTACAATACTAGTCTTCTTTAAAATATTTATAATATAACAAAGAGTGCAAACGAAATATACAATTAGAGGAAGGCATCCAGGATCCCCAACAAGATCTCTCTTGATCTCTTTGCTACAATATTTCAAATTGGATTAAACAAAATTTTTATCGCAATCACATAATTTTTCTTGAATTTTTTTTGGACATTGGAAATCTTGTATGTCGTCATACCCAGGCGAAGACGTTTTACCTTAAAAGAGGGGGAAAGGTGTGAAAGGGGTTGATATTTAAAGGATGGAAGATGCTTGATGAGGCCTTTGATTCCTAATGCAATTTCTCAAGTCTTTTAAGTTAAAATACTGAGGAAATATCTGCTTTGTAATTCAATTACAGTGCAAAAGTAACTCAATTACGACACTGATAGCTGACTTGAATTAATGGTAATCACTTTAGGTTATTTCCGGAAGCAATGGGTTCAATTCTACTTATTACGCTCTAACTTAAACAAAATATCTACCACAGTAGGCAGGTAGTTGTAGGCAGGCCCCCCACAAGATGGACCGACGATCTGGTGAGGGTCGCGGGAAGCCACTGGATGCGGGCAGCGCAGGACCGATCGTCGTGGAAATCTTCGGGGGAGGCCTTTGTCCAGCAGTGGACGTCTTTCGGCTGAAATGATGATGATGATGATGATCTAACTTGAATTTCAAAACCATAGGTCCCTTTCGCGTTCTTAAGAACAAAACGAACGATCAAACTTGTACGTTATTGCTGAACATTTATTCTATCACCCGCTTACAGCAACGAGTACTTATGATCACTTGTTGCAAAATGCTGTGTCTCGTAAGACGAATTAAAATAAATGCATTCTTAAATGAGCAGAAATCGAGCGATCACTTTGACACGAGTGAATTAAAAATAGAGCTAAATAATAATCTACTGAAACACTGTGTTTTTTTTACAACTCAGAATATTATAATATTTTGGGTAATTTAGGAAACTGAATATAAAATAATATTATTTATTTCAAATAAAATCCAAAATAAAGTTAAATAAATACCAAAATAACGCGTAATTTTATTTAATTTTAATTTGAACAGTTCTGTAAAACATAAAATCGAATGTAATGCTCTGAACATATGAAAAACGTACATCGTTTGGGAATATATTAGCTCTAAAAGTCAGGCGGCATAGATAAACGGAGGTATAAATCTAGTAAAACGTCTATTTACGTCAAAGGAGTGAACCCTATGCTCTTAATTTGAAGATTTAGGTCTTACTCTGGTACTGATAAACAGTACAGTAGAGAGGTGAAGACATGTGAATTAGTTTAAAGACTGTATTATGAAGTTACTAGCTTTCTGCCCCACGGCTCCGCCCGCGTTAGAGAGTTTGCGACAGAGTCCGTTAGCGTAAGCTATTATAAATTGAAATGAAAATAAAAAATCTTTAAAAAAAGTTAAACCGCTTAAAGACTGAATAGCACAAAAATTGATTCTATTTTTCTGTTTGTTACGCTTTCACCCATAAACCATTGAACTGATTTTGATGAAACTCGGTACAGAGATAAAATATACCTTAAGGAAGGACAAAGGTTACCTTTTACAGTGGGAAAATACATATTTCCTACGGGAAAATATACATTCAGTCATCCCCTGTTTTCTTACCCTTTAGCGATGGCTTTTTTTTTTTTAATTTACATTGTACCAGTACACTCCTTTAAATAAAAAAATAATTATCAAAATCAGAATACTCTTTAAAAATTATGCGTAGTGAATGACCACTTAAAAAAAATACGCGTCGACTTAAGCACCTTCTCCGTTTTTCTTCGGTTAAACATTTGCAAGGCAGTGTCCACTATATTTCCACCGTAACTATATAACACCAATTTTTAACCTTATACCCTCAACATAAAGTCGAAAACGAATGAATTCTATAGAGTCGTTTTGCCTTATAAAGGGTTAAAAACAGTCCGGGCTAGCCAAGGAGACGCAGGTTCAAGTTCCTAAATGTTTTTAATATTTGCTTCAACCTAGTCACCATTTAGTTGGCTAAAGACGACAAAACGAAACTGAAGACCTCCTATCATTACTTAAGACTAGGCTGTATGGGTTTGAACCCTTTGCCTTTCCCATAAGGGATAATAAAAACTATACTAGTCACCATTTTATTTTTAAAAGATGAAACGGACTTTTATAATACAAAGTTACAAAAAATAGCGCGTATGTAGCAGTGCTTACCACGTACAACTTTTTAAGCATTTTACTTCTTAGATATGCAGCTTATTTTTACAGAAGCCTTATAGGACTTTATTAGAAATTTTATTTCCTAAAATATTATATCCGAAGGGCTTATAAAAATAAATGAAAGGAAGGAACAGAATGGCACGCAGCGAGAGTTAAACTTTGAAATAAAGCTGACTCCATTCTGTGTTTGACAACAGGGGAACAATAAAAATGCAGGAAATGGAGACACGACGCGGAAATTGAAGGGTTCTGTATTTAATAAAGTCAAAACAACCCTTTTTATATTAAGTAGAAAAGGAGACAAAAATGTAGAACAGTGTTTGAAAAAGTAAATTGTTACTTACTTATTTTATTATGTATGTGAAATAAGCACGTATTTTAATCTTTTTCATGGAGAAAGTTGTATTTACCGTAAAAATCTTTCATTCATCATTCAATAAACAAAAACATATTTTGTATGACAATAGTATAGTTACGTATAGATTTTTCGCAAAACTGACCGAAGGACAATTGTTTTTTTTTTAAATTTATAGTGTAATCTTAAAAAAATGATTAGAAATAAAAAAAATAGTTTTAAAACTAACGATATGATGACATGATGATGACCAATTACTTCTAAAGCATATTTCCAGGACAAATATTATATCATACTTATTATCATACTCATAAAGAGGAAAGATTTGTATTTTGTGTGCGTGTGTGCGTGTGTGTGTGTGTGTGTGTGTAATATAGGGCATCATTTTGTTACCTATTTTGACATTCAAATAATGACCTCGAAACCCACACGATAATCAAGCATTTTAATTATTTTACCTACTTATAAAACTACAATACTCCTTCGTACAAGGTTTTTAATAATTGTCGGCAGAACTCCAAAAAGGACACGGGCGGTTCATACCCCACCGAGTGCCCTCTGCAAGGTAAATGGCTCGGAAGGGGTAGGGTATAAAACGTTACTTAGACTACAACAGCGCTACAGTAGCTGCCATCAAACATTAAAATGGTACTCGTAGAATGTGTCATTACCCGTTATAGGCCAACCTAGGTGAGAGCCTTTCCTATGGCGCTCGAGACATTTATAACCTTTTTTATGAGGATCTTATTAGAAATACGTCCGGCTATTTCTTTAAAAAAGGTCTTTTCTTTCTAATAATGTGATTTTCGCTATTTTGAAACAAAAAACCCTACTGAGTGATATTATGACGACCCCGTTGCCTAGTTGGTGTAGTACCTTCAAAGCACAGGGTTGCGGGTTCGAATCCCGCCTAGGGCGAACATTCGTGTGATGAGAACTTGTGTTTGCCTTTACTGGATGTTGGATATCAGTTGTCTGACACATAGGTGCTTAGTTTGAGGTCAGGTGGCCGAGTGTGATATTATGTCCCCATATAGGTTTTTACTTATTTATTTATTATGTTGTTTGATTGCGCGTGTGTGTCAGTTTTTGCAAAAACTTGATATATCTATCTACTGCATAGCAAAGACGAATATTATTATGTAGATTTCCAGCCAACTCAACAGCTTTTAGCAAATACCTTGTGCGTTGTTTTTTCTTAGCTAAAACATAAGCATTTTAGCAGTTATGTTACATAGTTGTTTTTTTTTCAGGTAAAAGAAAAACATTGAAGGTAGTGACGCACATTACTCTTTCTTAAAACAGTTTCCGTGTACTGCCATTAAGAAAATTACTCGGAGCGATGGTTCTAGTAGGAATAGAAGTAGCTTGTTTCATATATTATTCTTTACTTTCTATCTCGGAGTTCTTTCCGTAAATTTTAGTTACTTTAGTCTAACGCGCTGTAATTGTTTAGATCTTTCTTTAAATAAATGGGCAGAGAAAAGAAAGGTGATAATTTAGGGCAGATTTTAGAATCCTCTTTTAGATCTGATGTGTACCAATTCTTTTATTACAGGAATATCTTAAAAGCAAACAAAAATTTCTACGAGTACCTATATGTCTTTTAGTGTTACTTGCAAGCAAAATACGCTGATTATTAAGTACTTATAGGACAAAATTGTATGCTTTATTTCAATCTAAACTGTATGGAATCAGGTTAAGGGCAGCTGTCCTAATTACCTTTTTCTATCTTGAGTTTGTAGCTTATTATTTATTAGGCGAGTCATTACTACCTTGAAAACCAGGGTTAACTCGTTGAATATTGCTATTAAATAAATTAAGCCACTGCTGAACAGATTGTCATTAGTAAAGAATCTAAGCATAGCAAAAGTTAAGCATCCAGTATTGTGATCGGCATAATGTAGTGCGAGTGTGTGTGCACAAGTCCGCTCAGCATATTATGGGTTCTTTGTTTTTTTTTATAGCACTAGCTTCTATATAGTAAATGGTCTATAATGATGATAATTAAATTTTTATATCATATCTTATCATACTTAGTCATACTAATATTATGAAGAGGAAAGATTTGTATTTGTTTTTGTGTGTGTGTGTGTGTGCGCGTGTGTATTAAGCATTACAAAGCTACATTCACCCTGAGTAACATGCTACCTTTTACCGCGGGAAAATGCCTCATTTCTACGGGAAAAACTGTAAACGCGGGCATAGCCGTTACTTAAAATGAATGATGATAATACGTTACTATAACGAGTGATTCGAGTAGGAAAAGGAAAAGGAAAGGAGCATGGAAAAAGGAAACACGATCGTAGCAAGGACAGGAAAAAAATATGTGGTATAAATCACCTACTTTTCAATCGGAATCTGTCCTCTTGTTATATATTACTTACTAAAACGCCCTTGGCAACTGCCATAATTACCTCATACATAATATTTATATTCTGAACATAATTTGATATCATATTTATCAAGTTACGTCAACCGGTCTTTTTATACCTCTTAGACCTTTTCATAAATATATTATACGCCTGATTTACGGACGTCGCCGGCAAAACTGAAAACATCATGGCGGACCTAATCCGAGCAGTGTTGCTGCTTGAGAAAAACCGGTGTGATAAGCTAAGCTAAGATAAGATAAGATAAGCTTTTTTAAGTATTGGCTGAGCGTGCACCGAAGCCCGAACACTAAATAATGACAAGTCTGATATTTTTTGTATCAATTTTTTATGTACATTTTTATATTTATATTTTTGTAATTTTTTATGGGTCTTTTTATTATTATTATTATTATTATAAGCGGAAATTCAAGAAGTAATATTGCAGTTTTTCTGTTATATCTTTAAGATTATTCAGTTTTATGAGTAGGTTCATCGCCAAAAATTTTATGCGCTAACAAATGTTCACCCTATATTAATTAAGAGAGAATTTGATTGTTTGTTTGTATTGAACTGGCTCCGAAACTACTGAACCGATTTTAAATTAACATACATACAGTCAAGCCTCTTTCTCGGAGGGGTAGGCAGAGGCCACTTTAAATTAAACTTATATTAAATTTTGGGAAGTAACATAGGCTATCTTTTACCGAAAAAAAAAAACGCCATTCCCACGGGAATTACTGTTGACGCGTGCGGAGCCACGAGGCGTAAAGCTAGGATGATGTAACAGGCAAGTGGCAACCCTAATGCGAGTGTAACTTAGTTAAGGCAAGTTTTTTAATAAAGCGCGGGTTATCTGCCGCGTGATTGATTGTGACCTGTTATAACTCGATGGAGGCTTGCATAACTTAGACGAGAGAGTTCCTTGAACCTACGGTGTAAACAGCCTTGTTAGTGATCTCTGAAGCAAGTCTCGAGTCGAAGTAAAAAAAAAAACATTTTATTCATCATAGACGGCCTCGTAGCCTAGTTGGTAGTTCGTCTGCCTACGAAGCACAAGGTCACGGGTTCGAATCCCGCCCAGGGCAAACATTCGTGTGATGAGCACTTGTGTTTGCCTTGTGTCTGGATGTTGTATATTTATATATGTATGTATATCAGCTGTCTGACACCCATAGTACAGGCTCTGCCTAGTTTGGGGTCAGATGGCCGTGTGTGAGATGTCCCACATATTTATTTATTTATTTTATTTATTATCATAGGTTTTTTAAAACACCTAATAACTTCATACCAGAAGTTAAGCTTTGCTTTAACCAAAACCGGTCCTCGTCTCAAACGAATGTACAAGTCTAAGCAATAAAAAAGAGATCAAACAATCTAAAAGAGGCGATGCGATATCAGTTTGAACGTAACTGGCAGGTTCACGCAATGTGTGCTGCTGTGGAGAAGAACCCGCCGAAAAACTCCACAGTGTCGCATCTTTTGTATTTTCCTCTTATTTTTTCATATACCTAAAAATATTACAACATTATTATTTGAATAATTTCAAATTGTGGAAAATACGAAATGATATTGATGTCTATATAGTTCAAATTCTTCCTGCTTCCAACTGATATGTGTCATTAAAAACTGCATTATTGGAATTGGTTCTGTTGTTCTTCTCCACAGACAAACTTGATATTTATTAGAGAAGAAGAAAAATCTTCTTCTTCTTTGCGAGTCGATGACAAATCGAACTATATGTTTGCCGCCCAGAATCCGGCCATCTGTACTGCACCATCCGTGGCGTCCATCAGGTCCTGCTGAGAACAGGTGACAGGACAGGCAGGACAGGACACCAAGTGGGCAATGGACTGAACTGCTGCTCCGCACATACACTCCAAGTTTGGATCATTAGAGAGTCCCCACCTGAACATGTTTTCTTTGCTTCGGCCAACCTGGGTCCGAAGTCTGTTTAAAGACTTCCAGATTGGCCACGGAAGTCGATGTCCGGCCGGGGGACTCTCAGAGAGCGGGACAAAAGGATCCGGAAGAAGAAAGAAGAAAAATGATTAAGTAAAATATTTTTTCTAGACCTTTAAGAGTATGATTTATATTCTAGTATAAATAAAATAAATAAATGGTCTGATTTTATTTTACAAATTTGAAATAATTTTTTAACGTTGATTGAAAAATGTGTATCGAATTATGTAAATAAAAACAAAATATTGTTGTATTATAAAAAACAACATCCAACTTTGTGGCTGACTGTCCATTCCAATTTCATATTAAGCAAGGTTTATTCTGCCAGAGACAAAATCTTCATAGCACTATTAAAATTTGCGAATATTACTAAGTGAAAATGACTACAGCGTTCCGGAAATAGCATGGCGGAAGTACTATTACCGTAATATTAGCAGGAAACGTTCCGAGAATATCCGCTACGAGCGTAGCCACCGTAGCTCGTTGCAATTCGTAGCGGTTCGTAGCAACGATTAGCCGATTCAAATGCTACGCCAGGAAACTTAGAAATTGAAACTGAGATGCATTTATAATAATAATGGTGACGTCATGGTTTGATAGAAAACAAGCAAGAACGAATTTCGGCCCTGCCACTATGCCCTCCGTGGTGTAGTTGGTAGCACGTTGGCTGCGTATAGGCCGAAGGTCGTGGGTTCAAGTCCCGCCGGAAGGTTTACGTGTTTCTATGAATCTAAAAATAATTAATATACCATGATATTGGACCCGATTCTACGTATTACGCTCTCACCTAAATTTAAAAACCAAATTTCCCTTTCACGTTCTTAAGAACGAAAAGGGACAGGTGACTGTCAACTTAAATTTAGAGACGTCAAACATCGATTGTACGCGTAGTTCGCGCTAGTTAAGCAAACGAAAACATCCCAATTAAAATTGAGCTGCATTTGACAGCTGCGCTCCTATTTTAAATATCATTTATTTAAAATTAGGTACATTCATCTCCCATCCTTTTCGATTCCCATATGAATGAAAAAGATCAATTATTTATTTACAAATATTATTTGCCTCATTTATATCTCTTGAGGCGCGCTCCGTTATCGCAACTTTATTCGAAGATCAAAAGAATTTTGCCGCGTAGTAATTTAGTGATATTTTTCTTTTGGCTCTCAATATTCGGTGAATGATGTACGGGTAAAGTTTGTAGAGGAGAAATTGTTATTAAGCTCTGATTTTATTAGATAAAGAAGGTGGTTGGATCGAGGAGCTCAGGCCATTGATTTTCATATTCATATAATATGTACAACCTTTAAATTTCTTCGCAGGTGTGTGCAGCTTTCCTCACTTTATATAAAAGTGTAAGTAATGGATCAATTATAGCAAAATTAAGACTTTTGTATACCTACATAAAAGCTTCATATACGTTGATTCTTAAAAGATAAATCTCAAAGTTGACACACAGACTAATAAACTTAGACTACGCATATGATAGTTTTTTTGTTTGTAATGCTACCCAATTGGTCCTTTTGAGAATTATTTACGTGACAGACGGATGAAAAATCTATATTTTACATACATTAATATTTTTATACAAGCTGTCTGCTAGCGGCTACCTACGCCCGCGTTGTTTTTAGACTCTTCCTTAGTTTAGCGATTAATAAAAGTATTATTATAAAAGTAGTAGTATTATTATTATTATTATTATTAATTATTAATTATTATAAAAGTATCCAAGATGTTCACCGGGGGATACAAGGTACAACCATGCAAAATTAAGGAGATAAGCCCGTACAATGTGCTGAACCGTATGAGTTATTATAATTTTTTATGATCCCACGGGAACTTTATAATTTTTCGGGATTAAAATTGCCTAACATGTTGACTGGGGATTTATGGTACCACCATGCATAATTTCATTAAAATCGATCCAACAGTTTCGAAGATTATCCCGTACAAACAGACAAACAGAGAAACAAAAAATTTGAAAGAAATCTGGATATGTTCTATATCGCTTCTTACATCCCCTTAAATCGGTTTTATACTTTTTTTTTCTAAGTACAGATTTTCGACCCCTACAGTTTTATTATATAGATTTTTTTTGGCCAGGGCGGCCATACTTACATCCTCATAAAACTCTTCCTCATGAAACTCTACAAAAGTTTTACTACTCTCTATTCAATGGTTTAGGAGCGCATAGAGAACAAAATTTAATTATTAATTGCTCATTTTTTAATTTCTAATGCGTAATTCTTAACTTTATAGTTATTGGTTTCATAGTAACTTTTCCATCAATATCCTTTGTACTTCAGTAACTTATTATCTAACAATAACCACGAATAACGTTTAACTTTCAAAGCCAGTTATCGGAAAGTTAACGGATTGTTTGGGTCTTGCAATCTTTGTTTTGGGCAGGTTAGATTTATCGGATAAACAAAAATGGTCAAGTCCGAGTCATGCTCGCATGTGTGTTAATTCACTGATACGGTTAAGGGCCTGGTCACACCTTCTAACGACGCGTGGCGAACGACGAACTGCGAATAGATTAGTGCAGTGTTGCCAGTGACCAATAGTCAAAAGTAACATGAGAGCACTCAAAAAGTAACATTTTAAACGCAAAAATTACCTAACATTTATCTTATAATATATTACTTAGAAAAAAACCTAAAAAAACCTGTAATGTAGCACAAATAAGATTTAATTTAAGTAAAGGTAACGTTTTGGGTCATGCGGAAGGTTACTAGTAAAGGCAAAGGGCTCTTTAAATAACGTAAAATGTTACAAAACTAACGTTCTAGCAAGTTTCAAGTCATCGCCGCCGTAACGTAGTCATTAAACCGCTCCTAGTTGCGTTGGTATACGACTACTGTGGGATACAGCCCGGTGAAGTTTGATATGTTCGTTTGCAGCGACACAAATTTATGTACCTATGTATCGAACACCCCCTCTAACATGCACGGTCCTCGTGTGACAGACATAAATTTGTCGTGCGTATTCTCTTATCCTATTGGAGGATATTTCAATATGGCGGGTTTCTCGCGCGACAAACTTTTGTCATAGCACTGCATGTTACTTACTAATGTAATTTCTGTGAAAATAATTTGGTACGTTTATTCAACGTTCTAACGAGAACATTGTGAGAAAACCTGAACGCTGAAGAAATTAAATGACATATTACATAATAGTGTAGTAATGTGGGAGGTTGACCAGCCTGATAAGATAACATAAAGCACGTATTTGAAAGCGAATAAAGGTAAAAAAAAAATACTTTAGTAGTATACAATTCAACATTTATTTAAAACTAAAAAGCAAAAGGAACTTATAAGAAAACTTATAAATAATTATACATTCCGTGATTAAACAAATATTATGTATAACTTTATATAAATTAATTTAGACGTGCATCTGACCCTACTCAACTACAATAAAAAACGGCCTTGTAGCCTAGATGGTAATACGCCTACCTTCGAAACTCAAGGTCACTGGTTCGAACCCCGCCTAGGGCAAAAATTCATGGTGATGAGCACTGCGTTTGCCTTGTATTTACATGGTGAATATTTTCGTAAGTATATAATTGTCTACATAATTTCAGCGTATTGATAAATAAATATGATAGTAACTCAGTTGGTTCAGTCGTTCCCGTTCGTCCGCACCCATCGTACTTACTGCGGACGATTGGGAATTACTGGAAATGATGCGTTCCATTCGTCCACACTTTTGTCTCGCGCCTAGTTTAAAAGTCAAGCAGTTTGAAGAAAAGTTAAGAAAACTAGGAAGGAATGATTAATAATTAAGTAAATAAACATTAAAATGTTTACCTTTCTATTATTATTATATTTAATTTATTTTGCATATTTGTTGGAACGAGCTGTGGACAGCTGGGAATATCTTTGACGAATATTCTTGTGGACAAACGGCATATACATAATACACAATTAGGTCTATTAAAAAAAATCTGAGGAATAATTATCTGTTTTAAGAAGCTTTGCGATCTACGTGACCTACTTTCTCAGTTTGCCTATCTATATAATTAATGCTACTTTATGTTAGGTAACCGACACAGTGACGAAACCGAATGTACCCGTTACCGCTACCAGCTTAAGTACGAGTATATATAATTAATATTTAGGTAATTATCGTGGTCCAAGAAAACAAGGTCATCACATGACTGACACGAGCCTACGTCATTTCTACGTCATTTTGCCTATTGAGCCTATTCATCCTTGACGAATGCGTGTAATAGACAAAGACGAACAGCCCAAAATGACGTAAACTTGTGTCAGTCACGTGGTCTAATTGTAAGATCTTGTTTTATTGGACCATGGGTAATTATCGATATAGTATGATAAAAAGAAGCGTCTTCTGTTACGTCAATATTACTCATCCTTCTTTTTCTTTTTGGTACATAAGACAATAATAACTATAATGACTATAGCAATTGCGACGATTCCGGCGATTTTGATGATGCAGCAACTGGAAGAACATAAACCAATGGAATAAATATAAAGCCAATTGAAAATAATTAAACGCGCTACAAAATCTAGCAAGAAAACGTTTTAATCTGTTCAAGTTTTAATCTTTATTAATATATATTACAAATGCAAAAGTAACTTTGTCTGTATGTCTGTTTATTACGATTGCACGCCAAAACCATTGAACCGTTTTTGACAAAACTTGGTACACCAATAAAATAGATCTTGGGGAAGGACATAAGCTACCTTTTAGCGCGAACAAATACCTCATTCCTACGGGAAAGACTGTTAAGTTAAGGATAGTTCGACATAATTTTAAACTGATAATTACTACATCATTTTAAATTTTGAACTGTTAATCGTGCTGCTTTTTAGGCATGTCATTGATTGATTTCACGTGTCCCAACCTTAGCGGTGATAAAATGGAGCCTATCATTTAATAATTAAAAGAGGTGTACAACCTACGGGAACGTTCGCATACTACATGACCGGTTTATGGGAGGCAGGGAACTATTCAAAGTATTACTACTCTTAGGTTTTCGTCACGTACTTAGTCAATAATTACTACATGAAAACTAGAGGTAAAGGAGATGGACTATTTACAGTGGACTATATACGACGGCCTCGTAGCCTAGTTGGTAGTACGTCAGCCTACGAAGCACAAGGTCGCGGGTTCGAATCCCGCCCAGGGCAAACATTCGTGTGATGAGCATTTTGTGTTTGCCTTGTGTCTGGGTGTTGCATATTTATATATGTATGTATATCAGCTGTCTGACACCCATATTACAGGCTCTGCCTAGTTTGGGGTCAGATGGCCATGTATGAGATGTCCCACACATTTATTTATTTATTATTATTTAAACGGGTTTCACGACGACGACGGGAGGGGGATTTAAAATAGTGAAATAAGGGTCACGTATTATTGGTACGTTCCCCATCTATAAAGGAATATGGATCATTGTTTGACCCGTTTTGCTATCAGGGGTTTAGTAGACGGACGGACGTACAGACACCTGAGTGATCCTATAAGGTTTCCAGGGGTTTAGTTCGGGTATTCAGTAAGCAAACGAAGAGTAGACTCTAAGTTATGATGACAAGTACTTTAATGAAGTGAAAAGTGACAAATGGAAGTATCTGTGGATGATTGGACTAAACTAAACGAAGGGTCATGGTTTTAATAAAGATTCTCTAAGAATTGGTACTTGAAAGTGGGAAGACTAGATACCATTTAGAATGCGTTTCAGAAATGAATTCAACCAGATACAGTACAAAGTAACTTACGGTCCTATACACATTTTTACTGTTCAATAATATTCTTATTAAACTTAAATAAAAATAAGTTATATCGCTAAAACAACAACTAGGTATATCTTCTCTATAAATTATTATTTTTATCGTGTAAAATAAACAAATGTAATATTTCTGATTAGTCGTTCGACATGTACGACATTTTGTTTTATGTCATTTGAATAAATCCAAAAAAGCAGAGACAATGATTTAAAAAACCACTTTGTTATTTTTTCTAATAGTATCGCATTTGAGAATCTCTCTACGGAATCGATTTAATAAATACTCTAGAAAATACAATAGAGGGTATAGAAAAACAGTAGTTTTGTAGTATTTACACAAAAGTAAACACCGTAAAATTTACATTTTTTTTGTTAATCCGCAACATGTTGGTAGTACTTATGAAACTGGACATCTTTCCCTAAGGAACAAAGGTTGAAATCTCAAAATTAAAATTCAATTTGTCATACAAAGTGGCCGGTCACGTGACTGAAGTTTATGTGAAAAGTTGAATTCGAAAACCACCAACCTAAAGGATAGAAAAAAAAACACATTTTTATACTTCAAGTGGAAATAATGAATCCATAGCCTTGGGCGAGTAAGTTAAATTTATAAATAATTCCTATTCCATTCAAACTTTATGCAAATACAACAAAAAAGTTCAATCAAAAAAGTCCAATCAACTAAGGAAAACAAACAATGTATTTAATTCGGAGTAACAATAAATAAAAAGCGTTTTTGTCCGTGTTCGTACAAGCTTCAATTTGGATTTTGACATTTATTGTAATGGAAGTAAGGGATGCTTTTTTTTATTGCCTTGTAGGGTCAGAAAGGGTCAATAAAATGAAATTGAGCTACTGGAGTAAGTATAGTAACAAAATAAAGATTAAAATTCAAGGTTTTAATAACAGACTTCAACGCTTTGTGGTAAAATACTTGTTTCACACTACGGAGTTCCAGGTTCGAATCCCGATTGCGCACTGTCGAACAAATATCACCTTGTAAAACTTTCCCTAGTCTAAGGATATTGCAGGTACCTGTCTAAAAAGAAAGATGATTCCGTGCTTCGAAAGGCACGTCAAGCCGTTGGTCCCGTCTCGGCTACTAGCTATGAATGTAGTTGTTACACGAACCATGTCAGAAGCCTTAGGCGGCTCAGTGATTCTAATTACAACCCACAAGAAGACTTGTTACCTTATAAAAACCTTTTAACTTATTTTTACTAGCTTTTTGCCGCGATTCTGCCCGCTTGAATAGTTTTTACCGTGGGAATAAGGACTTTTCCCGCGGGAATAGGTAACCTTTGTTCTTTCCCAAAGTCTATTCTATCTATATTATTATTCAGTTGTTTCATAGCCTATTCAATGCAACCAAACAAACAGCAAAATCTTTCCTCTTTATAATATTAATAAAGATAGATCATCAAGTACTTCGAAAATAACAGTTTAACCTTTCCTGATGCCAACCTTATTCTAAAGCTAGGTGCCTATAAAAACAACACAAATTCCTGTAAAATCCAGCGGTGCGCAACATTTTCTCTTACCAGAAAATAAATTAACCTAACCTAAGCGCCGGATTAGAGGCGAGCCAACTGTGTTTGAACCCAGCCCACGGCAGGAGGGTCGCGGTATCTAATTATTTTTCTAATTAATACAATTCCGTGCATCTGAGAACTCTATATTTTTAAAAAGATTTTTCAAATTAATGTGTTTTAGGTACGGAAGCATGTTTTCAAAGAAAACATGTCTAAATTATTACTGTGAAAATCTAATCTTATAAAAAGTTGCTAAGAGTGCTTTTTCTGAGTTTTGGACAACAGTCAGCTGTCGAATTTGACTCCTTGTGCTTCAAAACAAAATGAACGCCGTAAAAAAAGCAAAAAGGACTCATCTGGGGTATCAACTGAAAGGGCATCATGACTAGATTACAAATATACCTGAAGAAGGTAATTCATTTTCTCCACTCGCACTTTCTCATTATCTTGCTTTCTTTAAAACATTTTACAATAAAAAAAATGCATAAAACAACGTTGTTATTAGAGTTTTTTTCCTGCATTAAAAAGTAGCCTACTACGTGCCATTTTTATATAATAAGCTGCCATATTGTAAAGTTTAATCAGAATCTGTTTAGAGGAACAAACACCATAAGAAAGTTTCTTTTTAGAAAATACACACTAAAAAACTTTTTATATACGTAATTTACAAGCGGTGACAAAACTAATGTACCCAATATTAAATCTGCTAATTACCGTTGATGGTACAATTAAAATTGATAATTAGGTAAATTAGCAATGAATCAAGCGATAAGCTCAGAAGGGCGTATTAAACGAGGTAATATATAATGATTACGAGCGTTTACAAGTATTAATGACGAGTTATGGCTATTGAAATAAAACGGTTAAGTACCCCTGACTTTTTTGTTAGGGGCTTTTTCAATACGAAGTAAAATATTGGTAATTTAAATATTTATCCCCCAATATGCAGGCACTTAATGATTTACCTCATTTTCCCTTTCTTTGATTTATTTTTCGTTAGTTTAAAAAAATATATTTTTCTACCTTTTCTTATAACTAGTACAATTGGCTCAATTCTGCGTGGCCGCTCAAATATCTAAATTTAAGTTGTTATGTCTCTTTCACGTTCTCAAGTACGAAAAGGGACAGGTGATTGCCAACCTATATTTAGACACGTCAAACAACGATTTTACGCGTAATTTAGCAGGAATTAAAAAAAAATCCCGACTAAATTAAGCTGAATTGACTAAATTAATGCTTATTTTATATAATATCATTCATTCAAAACATATTCAAAATTAATCTCCCCATCCTTTTCGATTCCCGTATGAATGAAAGAGACCAACAACTTCAATTCACTAGTGCCAAAGAGCAAATAATAAAAAATAAACTTAGTTGAAAATAAAAAACTGAAATGTCAGTCATATTCAACCGCTAATCGTTGTATGACCACCAGCATTGCGTAGCCGTAGCAGTGATCTACGAAAAGTCTACGCCACCGCCGCCGTAGAGATTCTTGCCACTTTGCTTTACAGGCCGACAAGGGTCTAAATTAACGCCAGTGAAGCAACTTACGCCTTGCGTCTTGAATACGTCATGTTTGACAGTCTCTTGTAGAGCGTGTAGCGCCCGACTATACGCTCATTTAGATCCGCCACGGACTGTGTAACCAAGTGATACTACATTTCGTAGCTCCTGCTACGTAATTGCAAAGCCGTAGCAGTGGTCTACGGAAGGTCTACGCCCGCGCCGTATACTCTTCCGACTTCGCTTTACAGACCAACAAGGATCTATATAAACGTGGTCTCGAGGAAACTATTGCTTTGCGAATAATTCTGCCCCAACGGCCGTTGGTTCTACACGCAATGTGCCCCGTACACTGCTATTTAAGCATTATTACAAGTAAAGGAATGCCAGTCACTCTCAAATTACCAACTATGCGAAAGTTTTACGATTTTGCTTGCGTTAATTTTGTGAATAACATGCTACTTCAACATGGCTGCCTAATGACAAATAGATTATCAGATCGGATGATAAATGACTTAGTGCCATGCCACGGATTAATTTTAGGCGAGCTTTATATCGTGAGTATAAAAACAATTTACTTTTATTCCGTTAAATATATCCATGTCTTTTTGTACATTATTTTTTTCTCTTAATTGCTTTTCTACATCATTATTACCTAAAACTGGCTATTTGCCCGCGGTTACGCCCACGTTTTTTTTTACTTTTCAGTTTCCCGTTAAGAATGAGATATTTTCCTGTGGTAAAAACTATCTAAGATGTTGACCGGGGTATAAGGTACCACAAATATCATACAAAATTTCATTCAATTCGGTCCAACAGTCGCGGAGATTAGCCCGTATCAGACAAACAGTGAAACAAAAAATTGAAAAGAAGTCGGGATATGTTATAAATCACTTCTTGTATCCGTCACTCAGTTTTTAGCATTTTTTTCTATGTACAGATTTTCGACTTCTACAGTTTTCAGTCTACTTGTGGGTAAAAAGGTAGATAGCACAACTTGTACAGTCAACAAACAAACAATCCAAAGTTGCCAAGGCTGCATACAAATAGCAAGTTCTCGACTGTGACTTCAACGCGGTTTATTGTATTTTGTGCTCAGATTCTACGAAGCTCTACGAAGCTCAGACTGGATTTGAGTAGAACTGTGTAGGGTAGAACTGAATTTTGTACATTTTTAAATTCTATATGAAGAGCATCGGTGGCCAAGTGGGTAGGACCGTTGACTTCCATTCGAATCATCGCTGGTTCAAGCCTCAGCACGCACCAGTATGCAAAGTTTGCAAAGCACCTAAAAGTGGCATACATGTTTAAAAGTAATTTTATACGTCCGTCTTTGGATCACATATTTACATCATCATCATCATCATGTCAGCCGAAAGACGTCCACATTTACATATTAAACCAAATTTCAATACAATTTGTTTAGTAGTTTCAGAGAAAAATGGCGCTGACTGACGGACAGACACACAATAAGGGTTCCGTTTTTTTATTTTTCAGATACGGAACCCTAAAAAATTATAAAGAAAAGTTCAATTTAATGGAATTTTAACATGAAAGATATTCCCTTTCAAACAGTTTTAAATAACCTTAAAAAACTCAGAATAACTAATATGCCTTGCTAACAACAGTTCTGGAAGTTGCAAAAATGCCGTTGTCGTAAAACCTCCTCGTCGTTTATTTTTAAAAGTTACAGAATTACCACCGTAAAGTTCCTTATGGACATGTTTCATAATAAGTACAGCTTTTCATCAAAGTCTCCAGTAGTAAAACCTTGAGCGGAGTTTATGATTATGATATAATTTTTCGAGAAATATTTACAAATTCATCTTTTCGTATAAAGTTACAAGAATTATGTTTTTAATAAATAAATATGTAACATATATGTGGGGACATCTCACACACGGCTATCTGGCCTCAAGCTAGGCAGAGCCTGTACTATGGGTGTCAGACAGCTGATATACATACGACTACATATATAAATATACAACATCCAGACACAAGGCAAACACAAGTGCTCATCACACGAATTTTTGCCCTGGGCGGGATTCGAACCCGCGACCTTGTGCTTTGTAGGCAAAAGTACTGCCAACTAGGCTACGAGGTCGTCATTTAATATGTAGATAGATTTACAATATGTTTCTAGTGTCTTTGTATACTTTAAATTGTAGTACATATTATAAGGGCATAAGAGGGCTTCAATGTTCATGGTAGGTAATGACTAAATATGCTACAAAAATAAAAGTAGGTAGGTAGGTATTTCACTTACCAAAATGAAAACACGGTTACACTCCAATCATAATATCTGAAAACAAACAAAAAATACGTTGGAAAAATAATAGATAGAAGAAAACCTGAAAAAAAGACATTTTGCGGTTATCCGCTGAAATGCTCAACAGGATGAACAATTTATGATAAATAGTAGTATATAATTTCATAGATGTTGTTAATACTCGTAGTTTTGTTCCTAGAATTAGGTATCATAAACATTTATTTATTTCGCAGATTATTGCACAAATAGACAAACAAAGGACAATAAATATAAAAAGACGACAAAAAAGTTTTGCTTTAAAATTCAAAGCAGTCAAAACATTATTTTTTTTGCAATAATTTTTTTTTATGTTATATGCAATCCAGTCAGTAGTAATATTTTCCGTCGTTGTTTTTTCGACGTTATTTTTTATCTTACATTTATATCAGAGGAAAAATAAATTGGTTGTTTTAGTTACAGCTGATAATTTTAGAGTAGCCTCAAGAGTTAGTCAACACCCTAGTAAAAAAAAAAACAGAAAGCTTTTCCAATACGCAAAGTGGTTCAAAGTGTTTTAGCCCCGTTTATGCATGTACTTCCATCCCTCTCTAACCACAGCGAGTTTCTTAGAAAAGTGAAATACCAGATTGGACTTGTCTGCCGCCCCCCATCCAATATACTTGCAAATTAAACGCATTCCATATGGAATGAGAGCACGGAAAAAAAGGTAGTAGGTAGAAATAGTAAAGACTGTTTACACACTGCGAGTTTTTGCTGCGATAAGTACCTACATTGCTATTCAGTTGCGACGCAGACAAACAAACAATTAATCATTTATTTGCTTTGCTTATGGCACAAAAAAGGATGGTCATAACAAAAATAAACCAAACACCTATACAGGCTTAAAAATCTGAATGCCTTTCTCTCTCTGAAATCTGAGCGTCTTTCGGCTGTCATGATGATGATCATTTCAGCCGAAAGACGTCCACTGCTGGACAAAGGCCTCCCCCAAAGATGCAATATGGTTTACATAAATGACTGTCTGTCTTAATTTAATTAATTTATTCAATTAAATTACACAGGTCAGGATACAAAACAATAATAATAATACGCTAGTGTGAATTTATTATATTAAGTCACGTCATTAATTCAATAAATTCCATGTAAATGTCAAAATCTGAAATTAATGAGACCGTTGGTGGCCAAATGGTTAGGTTCGTTAACTTCCATTCAGAAGTTTGCGGGTTCAAACCTCGGCACGTGCCAATGTGTTTTCGATTTTCGAATTCATATGAACGTTTATTCGACGCTCTTACGCTGAAGGAAAACATCGTGAGGAAACTTTCACACCAGCGAAGTAATTCAAAGGTTTTGTGCCAAGTAGATCAACTGGCACTGGGCCAGCATGTTCCACTAAGGCCTACTCACCCTGATTTCAGGGTAGGCTCGAGCCCCTCGGTGGGGACATAATATAAGAGCTACGAACAGTTAAGTTGTAGTGTGTGGCTCACCTTGCCCATATAGTATAGTAGGTATAGATATAAGGTAGGTAGTATGTAAGGTTAGTCAATATACGTTCGTCTTAAGCGCAATACGTTTTTCATTGACTGCGCTCCCAGGCCCCGCCTCTATATGGCGACCTGGCCAGTATGGCAGTACTCTACACCGTGCACGTATAAAGTGAACAATAACAGAAAAAAGTGATGAGAAAAATAAAAACATGTGAAACAACAAAAAAGTGAATTTCAATGAAACAAAAAGTGAATTTTAATTTTTATGACAGTTTTGTATGGTAATAAAATTAGCAGCTTTTCTTTAAAAGATAATAATAATATGTACCGAACACAACCAGTAGCATCCAATACACTGGTATTTAATACTGATTCAATTTGTCAAATATTATGATCTTAAGCAATTTTCCAAACATTATCCGGCCGTGTTGAATTGGACGAGTCTCTCGGAGTTAGATCTACAAACTGAATTTACAACTTCGAGAACAGTCTCCAACTTTTGTTGGACTGGATATTACATGAGCGTTTGACAAGATTTATGTAAAACTAATTTCCCTCTGCGGGCCTCACCAGTCTTATCATTATTTCTCGTGGAAATGAGGTATTTTCTAGTAGCAAAAAGCTGTTTCTGAAGTTACCTTCAGTTAATTTACCTAACCTTATACATAATCTAACCTTTAGTATATTATATTATACTAGCTTACGCCCACGTTAATAGTTTTTTCCCGTAGGAATGAGACATTTCCCGCTGTAAAAGGTAGCTTATGTTACTCAGGGTGAATGTAGTTTTCTAATATACACACACACAAAAATACAAATCTTTCCTCTTTATTATATTAGTATGATATAATAATCTTCATTAAATTTGAGTAGCCGATAAGGAGCCAAATATTCAGGATAGAGTAATTCTTCCTTACGCATATTTGTAATGAATATATTATTGAAATTTAATTATGATATTTTTATTGATATCAATATACAAGTTAATAGAATTGCCAGCATTGCTTTGTCAGCAATCAAGGCAAGTACAGCCAAGAATTAACGCTTATTCAATTGAAGAACATTCTTAAGTCAATTGAATAAGGGCTAAACTAGCGAGGCGCGTGACCAATTCAACCAATGCTACTTGTAAGAATTTTACTTATTCTAGTTGCTTGCTAGTATTCGAACCGTCTGTTTTATTTAGACGTTAAATTTTAAGCAGATGCCCAGGCAGGGCAGGATTCGGTTT
This sequence comes from Teleiodes luculella, assembly GCA_948473455.1. Taxonomy (NCBI): domain Eukaryota; kingdom Metazoa; phylum Arthropoda; class Insecta; order Lepidoptera; family Gelechiidae; genus Teleiodes; species Teleiodes luculella. The sequence continues at coordinate 6,698,367 of OX419607.1, forward strand.
ACCGTTGTCGATAAAATATTTTAAATTCAATTATCTTACGTTTTAAAAGTATATTGAAACATTCAACACGTTGACGGAAACGATCAATAAGTAGTTTTTCATATAGGTAAGTTAGCTACGACTTAATTGATAAATTATCGTTTATAGCCCATATTTATGTCCCAAGGGGTCGAGCCTACCCTAAAGGTGAATAGACTTTAGTCAACTACGCTAAGCCAGTGCGGTTTTTTCTTCGCATGTGTTTGCAGGTTTCCTCGCCATGCTTTCGTTCACCGAAGAGCAACGAATAAACGTACAAGTGAAATAAAAAATCGATAAGTCATTTACAATTTAACGAGTAATTTTTTTCTGGAACAGTAAGTCGCGGCCTAGTTGCGGTCCCTGACCGAAGAAGTTACTGGTAATACCTACTTAGGTATCTGAGTCCGTCTCTGTTCCTAAATTAATAAACCATGACTGGCTTCGGTCGACTTTCTCGCGGTTTCGGAACTTCCAAACAAGTTAATATTTTAGCGAAATACGGAGCCACCGAAATTCCATTGATGAATCATCCTTTACAAGTAACTTGAAAGATAATTTATGACCTTATCTAACTTCCCGTCAGTTACTTAATGGCCGTAATTCATCTAGATCAACCAGACTGATTCTCAACTAGACCGATGCTCGACTGGACAGATTCTTAATTGGTCAGATTTTGAATCTGATAAAATAAATTCCAATTGGAAGATTTTATAAAACCTTTTTCTGTCTGTCCATGTTTGGCCATTTAAAAAAAAAAGAGCGGCTAAAAGATACTCCACATTATGTTGCATCTTTTGAAATATCTTTACATCATCATTTTTATTTCTGAACAAAAAGTCCTAAGAAGAAACTTCACCAACTAATGATGTCGTGCGAATTAGGTATTATAACTTAACGAATGACCAGTAATATTTACTTGTGTAAATAGTTGGTTACACGAGTGAATATTACTGGTCATTCGCTGAGTTGTATTTATGTAAGAGAATCGTAAAACCGCACATGTGAATTTATAAATCGAAAACATACAGATTCAAGGCACCCACACTCCCAAATACAAGACAACGGCCTTAGCTGCTTGGCCATCGACGACACTCTATTAAATCGAAACTTAATACAATACAATACAATTCCAGGTCAAGGTCACCGTACTGCCGGAAGGACCAAACAAACTTTCATACAAACTTCGTACTGCCATCAGGACATTTGACGCAAAACACCCGTCCTTCCCGAAGAGCTTCCAGCAGGACAGTACGTCGAGAAATCTATCTTTAAAGAAAAAATATACTTTCTTTGGTTCTTCAAGTAATTTCCTCTGTTATATTGACTTTGCACAATACGAAAGTGTGTACGTATAATATGTACGTACATATTTGAGAGCTCTCTCAACATCCAATCACATTAGGTACAACTCGGAATATTTGATTTTCATAATGCGCCGTTGAATGTGGATGTACCTTCTAGAGTGTAATGAAAAAAAAACAACAGTACGTTCATACGTACTGTTTGAGAAGGAAGAAAAGATTTCTTGTTTATTGTACTCTTTTCTCTTAAATAAATAAAGAAAGTTATTAGTTTAATTTAAGTTTTCAAATTTAATCTTTCACCATTTTTCAAGTAAGCAATTGACAATTTTGTTAAAACAAATAATATCAAAAAAATATACAAGAAGTAAAAACATCCAAAAAAGGTTGTGTCGCCAACAAATGTATACAACGTGTTTATCAAATAACGCAGAACTTTTTTTTTTACTTTTGATTTTTCCAGATATAGTACAAAAAGTAAAAAATACGACGATTTCAAAAAACTCCCAAAACAAAAGTTGTTCAGTTTCATGAGCTGAGAGGAGAGAGCATTACACGAGAGAGAAAGAGAGAGAGAGAGAGAGAGCATTTTGCGTTATTTGACACGTTATAATTTTTGTACATATAGTTACTCGTATTTCAATCCTCTCTACGTTGAAAATTTGTACGAGTATATTTAATACCGCTGGTTCAATGTTGTGTAGGGTGAAGTTTTGTTTTATTGAATGAAATAATATTAATACCATTGTTTGAGCGGGAACCAAAACAAGATAAATACAATTTTCGAGGTTTGGTATTCGTTTGCTTGAACATACATTTATTTTTGAGAGTGAAAAACGTAGCTCTTCTTTAGCAGTCGGGTTAAAATAATAATTTAATGTACAGAAGCCAGCACATGCGGTTGGACATTTGCACTACGAATTTCACTCCACAGGTACGGAATACGGGCTCCTAATGTCAAAATTTCCAGCCGCATGTGCTGGCTACTGTACTATGCATAAAATAAAATTTAACTTTTAGATCGCCGAAGAGTGACTTTAGGATAAATTCTATAATAATATATATTTCGGGAATCAAAAAACATGTACGTGCCGAAGCTTGAACCCGGGAACTTCCGAATGGAAGTCAAGGGCCTCAGCCACTGGGCCACCGACGCTCTTTGTGTTTACAATAAACTAATATCAGAATATTAATAGAGCCTGTAACCGCAGCGTAGTATTTAATGACAAGCGGTGTCTCGGTTTGGATATTTGTGGTTAGATGATATTGGAAGCTTCTGTAGGATCAAATATGAAGGAACATTATTGTGTGCCAGATTACTAATTTGTGTTAGGGTTGATTACAAAGGCGTCGTTTGTTAGCGTTTGAATATAATGGTTTTAAATTTAAGATAGATAAACGTTTTATTTGAACATAGAAAACAAATTACAATTGTTTAACAGTGGTCCCCACACTATTAATTTTGATTGACATAATTTAATTATTGAAATTAAAATTTGTACTTATTTCAGTTTACCTATTAACTTTTAATTTGGAGTGAAATTGTAAGAATAACACTTTCACCCAAATTGAAGACAAGTTACTCCGAACATAATGAATGTAAGACCATAACCATGCTATGCAAATATGGAAGCGCGTGACGACGCGCGCATTCGAGCTTCGACGCTCGGCTAGAGTCGAGCGGTTTGTGTTCTATTATGCACTTTAATATTAGAGCAATAGAGATAAATATGCTGCGGGTGGAAAAACGCGTCGCGTCGCTTAAACTCTGCGGCCATGTGAGTTGAACCGATCGCACCAAGGGGAAGGAGGGTTTTGAAAAGTTGCGTAACATCGTCTCTGTCACCGAAGTATAATAATACGAGAGTACTACTGACCTTGGTACATTAATTAAAAAAGCTACACTAGTTTCTTTGAGAAAGTTGCTCAGAACATTTGACTGAGCATATCTTTTAGCATTTGCTAAGTCGTCACTTAAAACCCTGTATTCTATTCTATTGCAAGTACAGAAGCCAGCTCATGCGGTTGGACATTCGCACTACGAAATTCACCCGCACTACGGAATACAGACACTCTCAAGGTCAGAATGTCCAGCCGCATATGCTAGCTACTGTACATAATATAAACGATGTACATCCAGTAACAAATAAGTCAACACTGCCTTAATTCAATTAAGTTGGCATGCACTTAACGTTGATAGACGTTTTATAGTTATAACAACAGCCATTTTCCCGTCGCGACATAATAATAAAAACCCCATAAACTTAATCCTTAACAAACAATATTATTATGCGTAATAGCTTCGTAAACATAATATTTGACTTTCACGTAGTTTAATAGAATACGCCTTGTGTACATTCTTTCGCAGTAGGTACCTACTAGGGGTGTGAAAAGATAAAATATATTATATTTTTTGTCCCGTTAAAAAGCTTTTTTTAATGCCGCTCTTTAAATGATTTCATAGCTACAATTAGAGCAAATTATAAAAAAAAAATATTTTTTCATTTTAGCTTTATAAATAACTTTTAGTGTGTCGACAATGTAATAAAAAATTGAATTAAACATATTTAATTTAGATAAATTTTAGTTGTAAGAAAACATAAAATAAAAGAGCCGGTCACATTCTGTTTTCTTTGCTTTTAAAGAAGACAGCTTAGCAAGACTGAAAAAAAAAGATCCGGTCTCACATTATTATTATGTTATTTTCTTTATTTTTATAATAATATCTACTCTTGAAAATATACAAACCTAATAAACAGATTTTAATGGTCGACTGTAGCTGACGCGACCATTTTATGAGTACCTACAGCTGAGTGTACTTCAGTTTCATGTGTCTTTAAAACGTTCGAGAATTTTCAGTTACAGAGAAACACGAAACATTATTTAGAAAGTTATTTTTTGGGATATATACACCATTAAATTCACAAAATTAATACAAAATGGCCGGTCAGAGAAATAAATAATTATTATTTTTGACACTTAGGTATAATAGGTTGAGATGCGGGTGTCAATACATGTTTAAAACACAATAATTTTGAGCATGCATAGATTTAATAGGTAGAGCATTGTCAATTTAAAAATAAAAACATATCCTCCGCTAAAGATTTCCCCAATCATAAAGTGGCTTCTCAGAAACCTCATCAGATGATACAATAAAATACAAATCATTTATTCGTCGTTACGTGTGAAAATTTCGAATATATTGGTATGTGTCCAGTTTCGATCCCACGCTTCCCAAATAGCAAATAACGGTCCTACCCACTACGCCACTGTTTCTTTAGGTGACGATATCTCGCGCAGCTAATATGGAATGTGAGAATACCCTCATGTAGACATCCTTCCAAGATCTGGTGATGAATGGTGTCTGAATGATTCAGGCGAACATAGTATACGGAAAGGACAGTAGGTCAACTAATACACACACATCACACGTAATGTCAAATCGCGCAAATCTAACCTTATGTGGGCCACCTTTGCGCACTCTGATTACCTGTGTTGTCCATTTAATTGTATTTGTTTCTTTTGTGTGTAATAAATTACTTTTACTTAAAGCACTAAACTTATTTTCAAAGTGAAAAGCGTGTAAGATGGAGGTGCAACAATCTACTAAAACTTCGTGTGTTTAGAAAGAGCAGTAACTTTAGTTTTGTAACGTTATCTAGGCACGCCATGACCACGTAGTATGATCATCAGTCGCCTATCACATGTCGCCTGCGGATATCGTTGCATTCTTGCATTCTTGCACATCGCCACCACTGGAGTATATCAATCAATATCAAACAAATTGAATCGTTTACTTATTCCTTGATTAATTTTTAATGACGACAGAAGTTTAAGGGCTTTGCTCAAACCAAGGCTGGTTCTCGTCTCATCAATACATAGTATAAAACAAAGTCACTTCCCGTCTGTCTGTCCCTACGGATTTTGATGCGGTTTTTTAACAGATAGAGTGTTTCAATTCAAAGGAATACATTAAAATACATGCATAGTATACTTTGGGATGACTATTTTTCCGTGCTTAAATAGTGCCCCGGCGTGTCGCTAGTATTAAAATAAAACACAGCACACACGTACAAGTTCGGCGCGAAGTTTGGAAGATCTACTGTTCTTCACCTATACTATGTTCCGTCACTGGTGATGGCATGATGGATCGTGGCTCAGATATAATGAATTGTATGTCCGTCGGCTGCCTTACATTCCAAGAGGAAACATTTTACTATGAGTTTTATATATTGATTTCTTTATTTTTTACTTTGCATTTAAAAACAAGCTCTGTTTTTGTTTTAAAGACTAAGGAAAATATGTGATGTAATACAGAAATTTAAGAATGTTTATATTCATTTAAATTTAAATGAATTGAAAAAATTATGTTCCATATCACTACAAAACAGCTGCACCAAATTATCGGATACTGCAATATCTTGCAGCGAATAACACCTTCATAGGTAATATACGGGAAAAATAATACTGGCCCATGTTTTACGTTATTTAGGGTACAGGCAGCGTATGGGCAATATAAGCGTTGGTCAATTTAAAAAAGTGGTGGTGGGGTTTTGCCCGTTGTTTTATATAGGTAAATCTTTTTATAATTTTAAAATGTATTATCTACTCGTAGCTAGGTATAGGTATATTCGTATTAACAGTAAACATATTTTAATAGTTTATTTCAGAATTGTCCTTACATTGTTTCAGTAGGTAGCGCGAATTGAACGATTTACAAGACTTTGTCGATTCAAAAAACAACTTTATCCAAAAGACATAGAACATACCTTTGCTCTACCCGGTTTGGTAACAAAAGGTAGTATCCGGTCATTGGCACTATAAAAGGAGATGGCCAATATAAATTCCTATTCCTGTAGATATTCTGTCTCCTTTCTTTTATGTTTTCCATTCACACTTCAATAGCATAAAGGGTTTCGCGAGTAGAGTGACCATAATTTTCGTGAATTCGTTTTGTTCGCCAATAAATAGCTTTTTATGTATTATTATATGTTACCTATAAAGTTTGATTATATTTCAGCAATAAAAGCTGTATTTGCACTGTCCTTTTCCAATAAATCCTCCTCACCCAAAGGTTTTCGTAGAAGTTAAGAAATACTTTTATACCTACTTATTATTGGTGTTGTGTATGTTGTGCAACAAAGTACATGTATACATATTAATACATTAGCTATCTGCCCGCGGCTACGCCCGCGTTGTTTTTCGACTTTTCCGTAGTAACGGGAACTTTTTAATCTTCCGTGAATAAAAGTATCTAAGATGTTGTTGACCAGGGATGTAACAAACGTCCATGCAAAATTTCATTCAGGTCTGTCCAATAGTTGCGGAGATTAATTAGCCCGTATAAACAGACAGAGAAACAAAAAAAAAAGAAAATAATCTAGATATGTTCTATTTCATTTCTTACATCCTCCTGAATCGAATTTTATCTTTTTTTACCATGTATAGACATTTGACCTCTACAATTTTATTATATAGATTATTGAAACCCCAAACTCTAAAGGTATGTATTTTACCTTTCTAATAATAAAATAGCTATAATACAATATCAAAATGCATGCAAAAAATTAAAAAGTTTATGGTAAACTAAAATGTTTGTGTTAATAAATACATGACAAATAAAACTATTAAAAATTTACGGGATCTTTAACGAGATACAATAAAAATATTATACCACTGTATTTATTCTGAAGAATCATGAAAATCTCAAAACATTATCCTAGACGACTATTCCAGATTAGCCATTAAACTCATATTAAATTGAAGCGATACGATTTGCGCCAGACCACTATTTATTTTACGTCATATCAGGGTCGATTCTAGTTATTTCTCACTAACTTAAATTTAAAAACCATAATAATTTCCCTTTCCAGGTGATTGTTCGTTTAAATTTCGAGACGTCAAACATCGATTCAACATGTCAATTTTAAGGTGAAAGTGAAAACATCCCACTTAAATTACGCCTCATTTTACAGATGCGCGAATATAATTTATCCCTTTCGATTCCTAAATGAACGAAAAAGACCAAGGAATTTTTAAGTTCAGAAAGTGACTTGGTAGAATAGACTATACCTACATCTATTTGTCTGTTAGTACAGATTATTTTTCTTTTTTTTTGCGTTTCAATGGGCAAAGGACAACGGCCATTCACTGAAGGGCGATGGCTATAAGATGTCGTTTGTCATTGTCCAGTGCAAGATAGTTGGGGATAGTGAGATTTATTGACTGTATTGTACGAGAAGGTGTCATGATTTATGTCACACATTTACATGGAACAATTTTCGTGGAATTAATGTGGTATTATTTTAAATTTATTTTATTTGTCCAAGCGGTGGACGGATGATGTTAGAAAATATATTTTAACCGTCACCAAATAGTCAAAAAATAAAACTTATCTAGTATTTTGTTCCTTGTCCTTCGTTCCAACAGGCACACGCAAAGTAAAATTTAATAATTGATTGAAACAAGTGGCTAAGCCTAACATAAGCTTAGGTCTTTATGGGTTGCTCTTGTGTGCAATAAAGTATATTCTATTCTATTCTATTCTATTCTTTTCTATCCTACCGTAACACCCCAGTTATTACTGAGTCACCATATTTGAATCTAGTTATTTAAGGTGTATATTTATGTTACCAAAGAGTAATATAATGTAAATAAAAAAATTTTTGCATATAAATAAAAAAAAAACTATGAAAGCAATACGTAATGTAGAAAACGGAAATAAAAATATTTTCAAGGATTTTTACAAGGTGACTAGCTGTCAAGTTATTTATGGTTTCGCATCAGTATATTGTTTTATTAAATACCTATACATTTCTTATTATTATATGACTATAGTGGTCTCGAAGGACATTCTTAGTTTTTAAAAACAAGTCATTAATTAGGAAAAGCAAACAAATAAACAAACTTATGCAAGACATTTACATTAAAACAATTTGCTATCAAACTATATTTTTAATGAAACACAAACCTGAAGGTACATGGAAACTACATTGGTTCTCAAAATAAGAGTTTTCCTAACGTATTCGCTTGAATGAAAAGAAATATATTAAAAAGGAAACTCCACTAAAGTACATAATGTAGGAGTATAGCTCACTTCAGGATTATCCGGAAAAAATCTGACATCATAGTCACATAAATCTTCGCCCATATCGGCGAACGCGGAATTTGAAACGAATTACTATTTTATTGCTATAACTTTTCCTGCAGTTTGACTTTTAGGAGATTTATGAATCGGCCGTTTTTGGCACTTTACTGCGACATCGAACCGTTTTGTGAAATATTGGCGTTTTGTGTGATTTGGCTCACAATATCTTAGAACAGAGGTGGACGTGGACTTGTTTTTTTGGAAATACTTAGACTTATAAATAAATTTAAAAAATAATCGTTTTAGCTTTAACAGCCACAACTTGAAAAAGGAAGTTTACACTCTAACACCCGTTTGCACTACCTTTTTTTTAATTATCCTAAGCTTGAGTCGAAAAAGTACGACGGATCAAGCTTTAATAGAGGTAAGAAACTAAGCAGTACAAAAAAAGTCTGAAGGTTAGGTTACTAGCAAACAAAATTTTCACTAAAACTTACCTAAATACTATAGGCATCAACTTTATATTCTTAAGTTTAGTGCAAACGGGTGTAAATTTTCTAACATTCCTAAGTGGTGTAAAAAGGTTAAGATTAATTTAAATGTTAAAAAAAATATTAATTATCTAGAATATCTAGATCATCCCTTTACAAAACGTTCTGTGACTTTAAGTGTATCCTATTTTTTTGTGAAATAAAGTATGTAAGCGTTAATATGATATGAATGAAAGGTTATTACATATTTTCTCATCATCATTTCAGCTGAAAAATGTCTACTTTCCTACATAACTTACGTAATTATTCAGTGCAACATAATTTCCAAGTTGTATAATTAAATACACAAAGGAGCAACTGTCTGACAATGTCATTAATAATAAAATGAATAATAATTCACTATTATAAATGAACTTTTTATTTTATATTATTATTGCTCTACTTTAGTAAAATTACTAAATTATTTATACTGTAGTACATTATTTCTAAAAGATCTGAGAAAGCAAACATTAGGCAAGCTTTTGTCGGCAAAGTATAAACAGTATTAGAATGTTTTCGTTGACCCAATAAGCAGATTCTGTTTTCGATGCGAATCGATATGTGGCTAAAGATAACTATCTAACGCCTATAGACTATAGATACACGAACTACACAAGCACTTATCGAATTTGGGAAGAATTTAGTTCACCAGATTTATCGAATTTGCAGCCACATCTCAGCCAGTCTACAAACAAGCTTTGAGTGAAAAGAGCCTAAATTTGATGAGCGATCGATTACCTAACATAGTATAATAGATTTTTTTAAGCTTTTAATTTAACAAACTTCAACAAAATAAAATAGAATATATTATACTTTATTGCGTAGTAGAAAAAAAAAACAATAGTGTGTATATAATCAAGAAACAGTATATTATGTCTACATAAAGACGGCCTTATTACTGAGTAACAATTTCTACCAGGCAACCTTACTTCAAACAAATTTAGTGGTTCTAAATAATAATTTGCCGTAGATATTTTTTAAATATCTGTTCGAGCGTAACCAGATTTTCAAAATTATTTTTACGTGAATAACTCTAACGTGGACCCAATTTTATTGGTTTTGGACCTTGGACCGTAAAGCACGAGTACACTCAAATACGTTAACAGCTCATATACGTCCCCACCGAGGGGCTTGAACCTACCCTGATATCAGGGTGAATAGGCCTTAGTCGACCACGCTGGCCCAATGCGGGTTGGTCAACTTCACACACAACCTTTGAATTTCTTCGCAGGTGTGTGCAAGTTTCCTCAAGATGTTTTCCTTCACCGTAAGAGCGTCGAATAAACGTATAAGGTACGGGCGCCAAAGATGGCCCACTTAAATTTTTAGATATTTTGTTTCCCGAATAAATATACAAGGACAAATCCTTGTAAAATCTTGCAGTTAAGTAGGTAAAGTAAAGAAAAACATAATGGAAATTATAATATATTTATTTGGGAAACAAAATATCTAAAAATTTAAGTGGGCCATCTTTGGCGCCCGTACCTTATATGAATTCGAAAATCGAAAACACATTGGTACGTGCCGAGGTTTGACCCCGCGAACTTCGGAATGGAATTCAACAGCCCTAGCCACTTGGCCTCCGACGTTCTATAACCCACCTCAAATGATTACCACACAATTAATAACCAGCCGGCAATGATAGTGGAATTCAGGAGTTATTGTCCTACTAATATTTATAAACGCGAAAGTTTGTGAGTTTGAATGTAATACATATTATGTTAGTTACTCTTTCAAGCAAAAACTTCTGCGAGGATTTTAATGAAACATTGCAATAATATAGCTTATAGGTAATCAGAATAACACATAGGCCACCTTTTACCTTGGGAAAATTCCTGATACCCAATTACCCACGGGAAAGAATGTTAGCGCGAGCGAAGCAGCGGGGCAGAAAGCTAGTAAGTAAATAAATGTAAATTGTACCTTTTTTCAGCAGCGAAGTTCAACAGCAGCGGTAGATCTGAAATAAACAAAATGTATTTTAAAATAATAGTAAAGTAAAATTATGTACTGGAATAGGAGGTTTTTCTTAGTAGGTATTGTATATAATTTATATTCAAATAATTGAGGCATTAAGTTCTTGATCTTCTTCTTCTTTGCGAGTCGATGACAAATCGAACTATATGTTTGCCGCCCAGAATCCGGCCATCTGTACTGCACCTTCTTTTTCTTTGTTCTTGATGAGATGAATACATATCTTATTAACATTAATTAAAGTAACTTAATTTGGTTTTTGGGATTAAAGCATTAGTGCAGTCCGCTGTGTGATAAAATTAGTTTAATTGTTTTGCTGACTCCTTAACATTTATAATTTTGTAAATAATCGTAAATATCAATTAAATTAAATGTTTTAAATTATATTTGCCAATAAAAAAAAACATTGAAAATGCCTGTAACATGGATTGGGTTAAATTAATTCTAACTTTGATGAAATTTTCTGTTTGAAGATAAAAGATACATTATTACACTTTTCTGTCTAAAAATATTTTCAAATAGACTAAAATATTCTGTTTTATCACGAAACTGGTCGAACACAGTCACCCTACACAACCCTTTTAGTGACTGGCGTATTACAAATCGGTTTTGTAAATAATGGACACTTTCGATACCAATAAATACTGTCTAATCTAAAATCTAAATCAGCAAAAGTGACATGTATGGTTCCCGCCTTAGGATTGGACCAAAGCAACAACATTTTCCCATTTTCCAATATAACTAACAACTGCAATCCCCAACTCTCTGTCCCTTCATTGGGTGGGATCATCTCAATATACCCGGCTGAGAAAACCTCGTAAAGGACAGCTCTTGTAAAATTCCTTTTTTACAAATTGGTCAAAAAAGCGCGCAGTATTTGCACTATAAAATTTACGCATTTGTTTTAAAGCTCTAAAGATAATCATATAGTAACTAAAAAACCACAGAATTATTATTTACCTATCATACTTTGTTCAGTAGGTTTTTTTGTGTCTCCTGTAAAAGATTTTTTGAAAACATTTAAGAGGTTAACCCGAGTGACGATATGCACCTTTAAAGGGAGAGACCAGCGATAGATACCGAGTTTATTTTATTTTATTTATTTAACCATTTATTGTACACAAAAACATACAGAGGACAAATACATGTCATGATAGAGATACGACACAACAGGTCTGCTTATTTCTGAAGAAATATCTTACAGCAGACCCTTATGAACTTATAACAGAAATGTTTACCGCCATAGTTCCATTTATTCAATTTTCATATGAAGTGAAGAAGAAACATGCTATTTCTTTTACAAATTGAAAGAAATTTCGGGGAATAAATGATTTAAACCAAAGTCGTAACGATTCTGTGTGTTCAGCTCTGGCTGGCTGTTTGCGCACAGAGGTATTGCCTTGCTGTGTAAACGAAGCAAAAATATATTTTATCACCGTGTATTGCAGGGCCGTACTAAGGATACTAGCGCCCCTCGCTAACTCAAAAGCCCCCAATTACTACAAAAGGTTAATAACATTTATCTGCTGAATTAGGACCTCAGTTTAAAGAGAAGTTGTATTAAAGAATTAACAGTCACATAGCGTAAATAGTCATTGTTGGTTTAAACAAAAACGGTTACACACATAAACCTATTACTTTATTTATAAAAGGGTGCTTCTAACTTTAATAATTTATCAGAGACCACAAATTCAAACCTCATTTAGCAAAAAGCTGACAAAACATTACATGAAAACACCAATGTTTGTTTATTCTTGCTTGAAAACCATAAATAATATTGGAAGATAAAGATACATTACCTATTCTATTCACTGTAGTTAAAGACTTCAAAGGACGTAGTTGTATCGTTCGTGTTTTATGTTATGTATAGAATTAAATTATGTAGTTTTTTTTTTGCTTATTGTCTTATTGTTTTCTGTATTGTGATGTTCTACAAATATTTTTTTCTGATTTCTGATTGTATAATGACAGATTATATTGCAATATATAAGAGGCTATAATACTATCTGGTTACGGCCCTGTAAAGATCATGCGCTGAAAATAAATCGTAACAATTTTCACATAGAAATAAATGTACGTGAACAGTTAGTCGGTTACGCGGAAAAAACGTTCTTGCTGTAATAGTACATTTGAAACGTGGAAAGTACTGGAAAGTAATTTAATGTTAATATAACATTTAGTAGGAGGTGAAATTGAAAGAGAATTTCATATATGTTACACTGTGTTTTTATGGGATCTATTCTCAATTCTTCAAATAAATTGCCTTTCGAACTGAGTTATGAAATAACGGTTTCGCCATTCAAAAAACTCGTCGAAGTGAAAGTTTTAGTAATTTTCATCGAGTTTCATTCAGTTTCTGGCCGACTTGAGATGGACACAGAACATTTACATGTTAAAGAGAACTGAGTCCCTTTGTACTCTAAAGTACCATTGATGAGGTCACCCTAACTGGGACCGGTTTCACAAAAAATGCGAATTAAAATGTCCATTGACGGCCCGTTAGCGGTAGCGTGGATTAAAGCACAGGTCACAGGTTTAAGTCCAAGCAGTAAACGACTGTAGTCATGAACAACGGAAATCGACGGACTTACGTGCCCTCTGAAATACGGAATCGTTTAAATATAAGGCTAGTGAATTAGATATTGGTGTAGTGAGTAATTAAATCTAAAAAAAAGAAAGAAGAAAGATAGATTCTATTAATTAAATTTTAATAACTCATTAGTGTACCTACACCAAGGGTAGTTTATTTAATGTGAATGTACTTATTAAGTAAAATGTGTGTTGTATGTATTATTACTAAGTATTTTAAGTAATACCATTAGAATGTCGTCTTCTGTCAATCTTTTCTGTGCGCTATTTCCCGCGGTAAAAAGTAGCCTATGTCCGTTCCCAAGGTCTATTCTATCTCCGTACAAAGCTTCATCAAAATCGGTTCAGTGGTTTTAGCGTGAAAGCGTGACAGACGGAGTTACTTTCGTATTTATAAGCTTAGTAGGGAAGTAGGGATGGGGATTGTCCCCCGCCGCCGTGCACCATCGCAATTCGCTCGATGCTCTTCGCGCTATCGTTCGCTTCGTAATTGCCTATGTTTGTTTGTATCTACTACTCGACCAAAACAATTAGGCGCATGACAGGAATGCGGTTAGTACAATATTCGTCCTTATTCCCAGCACTAATCCCCGTGATCGGCCGTGACGCCATTTTAGAAATGCGCCTAATTGTTTTGGTCGCGTAGTACGTCGCTTGTCGCGCCGTAGTTCGCGCCGCAGTTCGCGCCGCAGTTCGCTGATCACTTTGGCGAGTGGGGTAAGCCAGGAACTATACAACGCTACGCAATGAATCTTAAATTTGTATCTATACTTCGTAGAATTGAGGCTGAAACGGGCCTTGGTATAATACAGTCGAATTCAAAAGAAGATCTGCTCCTGACGCGGTTACAAAAGCGAATACGAATGAAGTGGGGAACTTGGAACGTGTGAAACTTTGGAAATGTAAAAGTCTTTTTTTATTTTTGCACTCAAAACTCTATAGCAAAATTTTACTTTTTTTAACCAAGACTTAATGTAATTTGTAACTTCATTAACAGGTCTCCCCACTGAGGGGCTACAATCTACCCTGAAATCGGGGTAAACAGGCCTTAGTCGATCACCCGCTGGCCTAGTGAGGGTTGGTCGACTTTACACACAACCTTTGTACTTCGCAGGTGCAGTTTTCCTCATGATGTTGTTTTACTTCACCGTAAGAGCATCGAATAAACGTACAAATAAATTGGTAAATCGAAAACACATTAGAACGTGATGGCTGAGACTTGAACCCGCGAACTTCCGGATGGAAGTCGACAGCCCTAGCCACTTGGTCACCGTCGCTCACAATTATCGCATTTTGTAACTATTTTTGAAACTCTGAACGTGTCCCACCTTTCCTTGCACAATTTCTGTAATCAAAGAATGTTTGTGAGAAATTTAGCAGTAAACTTGCCTTTTTACAGTTTCGGTATATTTTTTTATTTTTTTTAATTGACCTATGCTTGTGTCGAAAAGGTACGACAAATCAAGCTTCACCGGACTTGCCAGTTTCGGTATCATTTTTATTTAATGCTGTATTCATAGTGTCAATAGCATATTAGCATTAAAATAAAAATATTATTAAAATATGAAAAATAAAGGTCCATTAAGTAAATCATATCTTTTTATCTAAAAAATCGTTATCTTTATGATACTAATTTATTTGTACTGAAAATCATGGTCTAAAAAACGAGGTCTAACCATTAGACCACGTGATTGACACAAACCTACGTCATCTTGCGCTGTTCATACTTGTCTAACACGCATTCGACAAGGCTGAATAGTTAAAATGTCGTAGAAATGACGTAGGCTCGTGTCAGTCACGTGGTCTAACGGTTAGACCTTGTTTTCTTAGACCATAAGGCCGTCACATGTTGACTATAAAATACATAAGTCATAAATTAATTTTACTAAGAGTGAAACAAACCAAAACTAATTGGAAATCTTGAAGGTCAGAAAGCCCGAAGGGCATCCCAACCTAATTTTTATGCCACAAATAAAATGGAAGCTAATAAAGTTTGTGGGTAGTTTGGATGCGATGCGAATTACATTAGGGGCCTATTCCACGAAGCTACACATTTACTAATTACAAGAATAATTTGCATTACATTGCGTAACTATTTAATATTTGAGATTTATACCTATTTGTTATTGTCTTTCATCTGCAATCAACATTTTTCTATAAACAGATATGTGGTAAAGCATGCCAGTGTGTTTTGCAGTGAAGACATCTACTCATCTTCTTATATACTTAGTGGCACATCTAACCGCCCACCCTATTTCAGTACCTTATCTCTTACTTTATGGTAACTTACTAATTAAAAACCCATACAACTTAATTTTCGGTAAATTTTACATTAAATTTAAACACATTGGGAATCTCTCTAAAAATTAAACCTTCTTGTTATGTGATTTCAAAAAAATTTCGGCAGTTTAAGACCATTTTGAGACACACAGACACATTTGAGCCCAATAAAATAGGGAAGTGTCCTGGAAAAAAGAAAAATGTAGGAGAAGAGTGCTATGACGTTACTCTATCTGTAAAATTTGTATAGCGGCGTGTCGTTCGTCGTTGTCGTTTCGTTTGCCAAACAAAAAAAAACGTGTACATTATTTTTTAGTAATCTAACTGACGGACTAATTAGATTTTTTAGGACACTTCCTTATTGGCCACGCATTGAACATCAAACTGTACTTATTGTAGCTTTGTTAAATTAATCCTAGAGGGAACGGTTCAGCACGTTTGACGTCATTGATATACGAATGAAGTTGAGAAGGCAAACCTCAGAGGAGCTCCTTATTTCTATGACTCTTCGTATTTGGGTAACTAGCAAAACAGGGGGATATTTTCCCTTGATGCCTATGTGGTGATAAGACGAGATAAAATAATACTACACAACAGGAATTGTTCACCACCTAAATATTATGTCTTAAAAATAAACCTAATTATACATTAGGCAGCACATACGTCTGGACATGTTGACCTTGAGAGCGCCGTTATATCTTATCAGTAGAAGCGAGTTTCGTAGTACGAGTGTCCAGCTCCTTCACGATATTTTTCAGTATCAAGGCCTAGGTCCGAGGCTCCCTCGAGCCGCCCCTAGACTGTTTTTTAGGGTAGAGTCTTCCGCTCCCCCGCAAGTCCGGTGAAGCTTGATTGGCCGTACTTTTTCGACACAAACTTAGGTCAATTAAAAAAAAGAGTGTCAAGCAGGTGCTGCTTACTGTACAAAAAAACAAAGAAAATAAACAAGCCCTCTCCATCACAGCCTTAATCGAACTCACTCATATCTCTACGAGATGCTGTTCGTTTCAACACTGTCCCTAGGTATTAATCAGGCTCGCCCTCGCCTCGCGCCGAGGCGCTAGGGGGACCATGAACTCGGGATTACTCGGATACTCGGACACTTTCACAAGTTTGCTGTTTGCCAAGTGATCAGTCTGCTGAGTGTCGACGTTGTTTGTATTTTATTAATCAGTTATAGATTAGTTCTTCGATGTGTCCGGTAAATGGATATGGCAGGGAAGTTTGTTTATTAATAGTTTGTAAGTATAAGTGTAAAGAAATAATAGTAGTCGATGGAAAGATCAGAATTTGTACAATACTGTACCTACTGTAATATGAAAAGAAGAGAAGAATGATTATTAATTTTTTATTTAATAAGACTATTAGTAAAATAACAATGTTATTTTCAGATATTGTTATTAAAAAATATTAAGAATAAGTGTAGGTACTTGAACATTTAATTTATAAAACCAAATCAATTGTATTGATGAAGACCTGTGTTATCCTTTTGTTAACTTTTGTTTTATAAAAAAGAAGAGAGGTAGATTCCAAATCATATTTTATTGAAGAAAACAATGTATTATCGTAAAACAAAGAAATGGCTAATACTAAATGAAACCATTTGAATAAATCAATGCGTTCATATATTTAAATTTCGAATGAAACCATTTGAATATTTTGAATAACTCAGTGCGTGCGTTCATACATAAACAAAATCACAACAAGGTAGATAAATATATAGAATAATATAACACACTATAGAGAGTAGGTGAACAAGATTTGTTAACAAACAGTAGAGGTTATCGAAAGCACGTCGCAGTGGCTCAGGATGTCGATATTCACATAGACGCAATTCCTGACAGTGTAATAAGAGGATCGTGCTGTGGCGCGTAAAACCTTGAGAAAATTCGCGCTACATTTTCGAGAGCGTCCGTTATCTTACTGCTTTATCTTCGTACAGTCGGCGTTAAAACGTTGGTAAAACTTTATACATATACTAGCTTTTCGCCCCGCGGCCCCGCCCGCGTTAACAGGTTTTCCTGTGGGAAAGAAGTATTTTCCCGTGGTAAAAAGTAGCCTATGTGTTAGCTATATTATTGTAAAGTTTCATTAAAATCCATTCAGTAGTTTTTGCGTGAAAGAGTAACAAACATACATCCATACTCTCAAACTTTCGCGTTTATAATATTAGTAGGATAAACGACATTCGGTTTTGCGATTCGTTTGCATAATAGTAAAACAATGAATAAAAGCTTCAGAGTTCGTCAATACAAATTTTCCAATTTCTACATAGGAGCGAGATTTTCTTGCAGTATTAAGCAGTCAATATAACGTAACTATCATTTTCATCGCGAAATAGTTTATTTACTTTTGCACGATCAATTAGACTAATATTAGTTTAAAAGGTTATACATTGAAAAAAAAAAAAAAAAAAAAACGTGTTGCGGACTGTATCTGTTTATTATTATTATGAACCTTATCTCGATTCGCGTTTACACCCTAGATCCTTTACTATTTAATTTCTTATAGAAAATCATCTCCCAAAAGGGTTTGTTATACTTTGGTACAGCTAGAATAAAAGTTTGTTTCCACGATAAAAGATTTTGTTGTACTGTTTTGTTGGCAATAAAGTAGAATACTGAATTGTATCTTGAAGCAAAATAATAATTAATAACACAAATACTAATAGAGTCAAAGAAAAAGGTACCTTTCCCAAAACCTTTTTAGACGTTAAATCATCTTTTACTCTGGATGATACTGTAATTCTCTTACTGCCATAACTCATGGTGACCCTACATAATAACGCGAGGCGAGCTAGTTTTATAGTCGCCATGAGTACACCCCATGGATGGCAGTAATTCAATCGACGGTTATTTTCCGATCGCCATACATATTGAGAGAGTGACGTCATTGCGTGCGGTCAGCAAAACACTTATTTTGAATTAACTTGCGTCTTTCATTTGAAGGTTGGCTATGCTAGCTGTGCCACTTTGAATAAACACTTTTCGTTCTTATGAACGAGAAAAAAACAAAATAAAAACGGGCTGATTTCTGCAACTCGACGTCTAATGCGCCTTTTTTGCGTATGGGATTGCTACTCGAGTTACCCTATCTCCTCGAACCTCAGTAGGCCTTGTAAAGAGGAAAGATTTGTATTTTTGTGTGTGTGTATGTTGTAACGAATAAACTCAAAACTACTGAGCCGATTTCAAAAATTCTTTCACGATTAGAAAGCTACATTCACCTTGAGTAACTCACGGGAAAACTGTTAACGCGGGCGGAGCAGCGGCGGAAAGCTAGTTCATAATATAAACGTCTCATGTCTTTCGAACAAACTTATTTATTGTCACGCACCAAATTTTACTAGGTCCGAATAATACAGCCAGCTGTTGACAGGAAATTACTAATCTAGAGTTATTTTATCACCTTTCTGTCTGTTATCTGGTTTGGCTTGAACTTTCGTTGTAATCGTTTATTTTATTGATACCTACTATCGTTTTCTTTTCATGTTTTATGTTTTTGTCATTACACGGTTGTTTAATTTAATATCAAATTGTACTTTTATGTCATGTAATAAGTGCTTACGATTTGACTGTTAGTATGAGTATAACACTTACAAATTTTAAATCGTTATGTATCGAATTACTCACTTTTACAGTTCTTATATGACAGTTTGTTACGCTTTCACGCCTAAACGGGTATAAACAGAGGAGAGACAGAACCTCAGCGAGCCTTTGACCTCCCTGAGGGCCTCGGGGATGGACCGAGGTGTTTAGCCCGGTATGTGGCTGTTTCCTGGCACTCCAAAAGCACGTGGGCCGCCGTCTCTTCTGTCTCTATGCATCCTCTGCACAGTGGACTGTCCAAGAACGAGAACGTTAAGTACGAGAAAAGGACGGATGGTCAGGCCCGGTGCACTCCGCGCCAGAGCTCCAGAATGTACCTACGCCGGGCGGTCCCGATTTCGCGGCCATTTAGTAGGAAAAACGCGCGCGCTTGTGAAGGCGCTATTATTTAGTCTGTGGTAATACGGACTCTCGCGGCGCGGTCTTAAGGTACATTTTGTATTAATACGAGCGTAACGACAAACGGTAGGCTATTATATAGCCAGGGTCACGTTCGACGCGTCCAATGTAATTTGAACGTTAGTGGCGTGGTAGCTAGAATTAAATTCGCACGTTTGCAATCAGAGAGTGCGCCTTCTGTATCTAGTACTATTATATATTCTGTAGTATAGTTTTAAATTTTAAATTAGAGCGTAATACGTAGAATCGGGCCCTTAATAAATAATAAAATATAAATCTGTGCCCCAGCTTATATTTTGGTCCGTGACAACTTACCCGAATCAGACCCTGAATTTGTTCTATCAAAATCAATTCACAATCAGTTTGAAACACCTTGCAAATTTGAATAATCCGATCTTTGTGAACTAATCAATCATTAATATAAACTCCAACACGCTTACAGTTGATCAAGTTTGAACACAGTTTGTGTAGACCTAGGTTACCTAAGCCGACATCAAAACAGTATCCACATTTAGGTACTTAGTAGTTGCTAAAGTTATTATCTTATCTGTAATCTCAAGTGTAGGAGCTGCTAATTAGATTAATTTTCAATGTTGTTGGTTTGTTTGAGGGGATTACTGTGTACTATTTAATTTAGGAAGATAGAGTAATTCAGTAGCTAGTAGTATAATAGATTTATGTTTTTTTATTTTAGCATTACTATTATTTGTATTCTGTACGTTAGTAATATTATTTATTCTGTGCTTTTACTCTGACTGATGTTTTTAAACAAAAAGCTGAATTTACAGTAGAATTCAGTAAAATACATTTACGTTACATTTTCAACATAAAATTTTGATCTACAAAAAAGGGTACGTGATGAATTGATGATATTATATTTACAACATCTTAACATGACGGCCCCGTAGCCTAGTTGGTAGTAAGTCTGCCTTTGAACACAGGATCGCTGGTTCAAATCTCGCTCAGGGCAAACATTCGTGTGACTTGTGTTTGTCTTGTGTCTGGTCTGGATGTTGTATATTTATATATGTATCCATGTTTGCTGTCTGACACCCATAGGCTCTGCCTGGTGTGTGAAATGTCCCCAATATATTTATTTATTTAGGTACATATATTGTGTAACTATATCAATTAATTTTTTAAAACATAAGTCTCCGAAATGAGCGGTTGTCTTTTTTTTTGTCGTATTCGTAAATTTTCACGACTATTAAATACTACTTGTTCAGTATATTCATAAGAGGTGATGCAATGTTTTTTTGTTACCGCCAGGGTTCGAAATAGTGGGAGAATTTGTCGCAGTTTTTCTATCGATAGAAAAACGTAATGGAAACGTGCTAACTCAAGATGGACTGTTGACGGCCGTAAAATATTATGTCCAGAAGTCGTATACATCTACAATCTGAAATGCTAAGGAATAGAACAAACAAATTACAAATATTCATATTTTAACAACCCTAATATTAGCGAGATCCGCTAAGCCATTTAACCAAAATGTCGATTTAAACTTTTTTCACTTAACCTCTGAAATCCAACTTTGCGGTTGAGGGTTTAACAAATTTTTCCCTTCGACGTTATTGCCAAAGTTAAAAGCTAGCAGAGGTTATTCACCCTTCATAAAATCGTCTGCTCAGTTTCAGAGAAGCGAATTGTCACTTTCTTGTTTTTATATTAAAATGGCAGACACACCATTCATTACTAAGAAGTACCTATTTCCAGTAAAATTGCCATTAAAGTTCCATTCTTAACAATTTTTCAACGATAAAATTGAACCTAGGAAAATGCTGACATAATATGGATAAAAATCATAAGGACTTAAGCACGCTTAAGTTTATTCGATGACTCATAACTTTACTAGATTGTTATGAAAGATATAAGGTTAAGTAAAGCTTATCCGCAATCTAAATGGATACTTTTCACGTATCTTGGGGGATAATTATTCCTTGTATTTTTTATTTTAGTTTAGTTTAGTTTAGTTTTATTTATCACATACTACAAGATTGCACACGTTTTTTACCCGACTACGGCGCAGCAAAAAGGAGGGTTATGATTTTGACCGGTATGTATGTATGTATGTATGTATGTATGTGGTTATGTTCATCTGTTCCCTCATATCTCCAAAACTAGCAGTCGTATTTTAACAAATGGGGTGTCATTTGATGCGTCTTAATCGTCCGCTGGTTATAGGATATGTGGCGTCACACTAAATTTAATATGGCGCCCTCTACAGGACATAAAGTCGTGAACTAAAAAAATATTTTTTTTAATTGGTACCGTGTGGGGTATCAAATTTGAGGGCTCAACTGACACAGTTCAAATATATATAAATATCATTAGTTAGTGCTCGCGGTTTCGCTTGCGAGTATCGAAAAATTGAAAATAATTTATATAATCTTGACTCAGATGTGAGCCAGTTATGTCTTATCTCCACATGAGCTCAGAGTACTACCACCTAATGCTGAAGGTGGTAACAGCAATTCTGCTGGCTAAAACTCTCATTTTATATTGTTTCTGCTTGTTCATCTGTTTGTATGGGTTAATCTCCTAACTTATACTGTTGCACCGATTAGATTTAAATGAAACTTTGCATGGTGGTATCTTACATCCCCGGTCAACATTTTATTAGTCAGCTACAATTTGAGCCTGAAACAAAGACGATCGACTTAACCTTTTTGCAGATAGTCAAAAAGTCAGAACGAAATTTTCACATTACAGATTCACATACAATGTGCTCGATAAAAAAAACTAAATATATTAATATATTAATAAAAAAAAAACAATAAATATAAATATCTTTCAAATCGCCGACGTTACAAAACATTTGGCATGTATTTCACTAAGCCGTTTCCTACCTGGAGGAGCCCGAACTTGGTATGTACAGAAGCCAGCACATGCGGTTGGACATTCGCACAACGAAATGCACCCGCTAAGGAATACGGGCGCTCCGGAGGTCGACATGTCCAGCCGCATATGTTGGCTACTGTACAATAAGTACCTACAATGACCTACATATTGAAAACATTTCATGCATTTTTATAAGTAAGTGTATAGAGTGCCGCAAACGGCTTTGCATCGCGATCTGTTTGGGAACCGAAAAGTTTTACGGTAAAATAGTGACGCCGTTTAATAAGCCGTACGTAAAGTGTCCGCACGGCAAAATAACGCGACCGTTTAAAGAGCCGTAAGGTTTTTTTTATCATCCTTTGTCTAATCAACAAATCCGGTCAACAAAATACAAAGCCAACGGGCTAATGTTAATACTTTTTGAGTAAATTGACACTAAAAATCTGAATTTCTGGCGGTCGCCGGCCCCTGCCGCGGCACGCTCGCTCCGCTCGCTCGGCTCCCTCCGCTCTGTTATCGACATCAGTTTAACCTAACCTAACCAACCGATTTGTTTCTGGGTAGAAAAATATTTTGATTAATCGGGGGGCTGCGCCCCCCGATCCCCCGCTTATGAGGGGCTTCGCCCCCCGTCCCCCCCTTCGGTTAACGCCCTGACTCTATACACCTACAACCTATCCCTCCTCTCTGTTATTGACATCAGTCTAACCTAACCTAACCAACCGATTTGTTTCTGGGTAGAAAATATTTTGATTAAGCGGGGGGCTGCGCCCCCCGAACCCCCCCTTCTAGTGGGTGCTTCGCCCCCCGTCCCCCGCTTCGGTTAACGCCCTGACTCTATACACTCCCTCCGCTCTGTTATTAACATCAGTCTAACCTAACCTGACCAACCGATTTGTTTCTGGGTAGAAAAATATTTCGATGAAGCGGGGGGCTGCGCCCCCCGAACCCCCCCTTAAGATGGGGGCTTCGCCCCCTGTCCCCCGCTTCGGTTAACGCCCTGACTCTATACACTCCCTCCGCTCTTTTATTGCCATCAGTCTAACCTAACCTAACCAACCGATTTGTTTCTGGGTAGAAAGATATTTTGATTAAGCGGGGGGCTGCGCCCCCCGAACCCCCCCTTGTGAAGGGGCCTTCGCTCACCGTCCCCCGCTTCGGTTAACGCCCTGACTCTATACACTCCCTCCGCTCTGTTATTGACATCAGTTTAACCTAACCTAACCAACCGATTTGTTTTTCGGTAGAAAAATATTTTGATTAAGCGGGGGGCTGCGCCCCCCGATCCCCCCCTTATGAGAGGGGCTTCGCCCCCCCTCCCCCGCTTCGGTTAACGCCCTGACTCTATACACTCCCTCCGCTCTGTTATTGACATCTGTCTAACCTAACCTAACCAACCGATTTGTTTCTGGGTAGAAAAATATTTCGATGAAGCGGGGGGCTGTGCCCCCCGAACCCCCCCTTGTGGGGGACTACCCCTCCCTCGCTTTGGTTAACGCCCTGACCTGTATTTTCATAGCCAGTGACCTTTAGGGATCAGTGACCTTTGAGGTCTGTGTCGTTTTGGAGGTCGATGACCTTTTAAAGAAGCGAGTTATTTAAAATAATGTACTAGTGTGCCGTAAGCTTACGGCATCATAACCAATTGTTTTATGTTACTTACCGCTTGCGGCACTCAATACACTTTCTTTTTATAAAACAGATGACGGAAATCATGCGCTTTATTCTAGGAATGGCTTATGGAGCCCTCTTATTAGAAACCCTCTTATTAGAACAACACACAATAGGTACCACTACCGGAAAACAAATTTTTTTTTTCATGTCCCACAATAAAATAATGACGACATAACTGTCCCCCCCATGGGAATATTTTTGGGAACTGCCGGTCAAAATGATTGTTTGGACCTAAACCTGTGTACCAAACGACTATCCTGTACATCGATTTGCGTTTTTTTAGCGTTAAGCTACACACAGAACGGACCTGAAAAGTAATTATTATAACCCCAAAATTATTTAAATAATAAAAATAAGTTCAAAAACTAAAACCCGACTACTGATAATTCGAGCTCTAAAAAGTAAGAAACAAGAAAATATTTTCATCAGGAATCATTATGCACAAATTATTCAATATTTTATCTTTCATGTAATAAAAATGTTTTACGTAGGTAAAGGGAATATTTCAATGTACTTATAACTTATTCGTAGTGATGTTCAGTCAGAGGATAGCCGTGGTCGTATGCCATTTTACCTTAATTAAACAATAGATTATAATTTAAATTATATTAGCATTCGGTCTTTGGGGCCTTTGTCCAGCAGTGGTCGTCTTTCGGCTGAAATAATGATGATGATGATGAAAGCATTCATACATTTTATGGCTTCCTTGATTAAACAATAGATTCTATTTGAATAGTAGACCATTCATAAATTTAATATCAAAATGGCATACGACCACGGCTATCCTCTGACTGAACATCACTACGAATAAGTTATAAGTACATTGAAATATTCCCTTTACCTACGTAAAACATTTTTATTACATGAAAGATAAAATATTGAATAATTTGTGCATAATGATTCCTGATGAAAATATTTTCTTGTTTCTTACTTTTTAGAGCTCGAATTATCAGTAGTCGGGTTTTAGTTTTTGAACTTATTTTTATACAATAGTATAAAGAGGACATCCGTAGTATGATCGTCAATACGATTATGTATAAAAATAAATTAAGTATATTAAAGTTTGTTAATGTCAAAGAAATAATAAAACCAAATATGTATGTCAAAAATAGGATAGATAAATGCTTGAACTATTAATTTATCAATCAGATCAATTTATTTAAATAATAATTAATGATTAAACATATATTTCTTAACGCAAAACTGGGCTTGAATAATTTAGTTAATATTTATAGAGGTTCAATACAGTTTTAAATTTGAAAAAAATATGAATTCCTATTTTGTGTGAGTGAAGCATTTTTTTTAATCCGGTGGATTAAATATAATTGTTTCAGCTTAAAAAATCTCATCTTGAAAAATTATTGATCGTACTATAAATGTTAGTGCTTTTGTCGAGAACACGTTTAAGCTAAAAAAATTATAATTTTACTCTTAAAACTGCAATAAATTGAAATGAGTAACATACTCGTAATTTCTTAGTTTAACCGTTCCACAGAAATATGAAATAGTTTTTTTTTTAATTTATTTTTCAAAACAAAAATTTACATTAAAAAAATCAGTAACGCTCCCCTGTAAAACCTAGTAAGGTTTATGTGTGAAGCGATGAATGCTATCTCGCTGCGTACAAAATATAAAAGAACTTACAAGATAAGTTTACCGTTCGTTTGAAAAATAAAATGATTTTAATATTTAATAGTCGATAATACATATTGCATAAAGTTGTTGTTGTCCTATGGTACCCCATAAAGTGCGTTCTATTAATTTTGTAGCTATGTCCATTATTACCAAAGTGCCTTTAATTACAGCTATTAACTGGACCAATAATTTAAAAAACCCTATGACCTTCATTGGTAATTCTGTCTAAAGGGCTCGAGCGAGCCCACCCAGGAATCAGGGTGAATAGGCCTTAGTCGACCACGCTGGCCCAGTGCGGTTTGGTCACGAACACACAAACTTTGAATCACTTCGCAGGTGTGTGCAGGTTTCCTCACGATTTTTTCGTTCATCGTAAGAGTGTCGAATAAGCATACATATATGAATTCGTAAATCGATAACACATTGGTACGTGCCGAGGTTTGAACCTGCGAACTTCTGAATAGAAGTCAACAGTCCCAGCCACTTGGCCACCGACGCTCTTAGTAATAATAATAATATGTGGCACCCTTAGAGTATAAATAGAAAAATTTCTGGTGGCACCAATAATTTGAAATTTTATAATCTCTAGGTAACTTTCAACGTATACGTAGCTTAGAATAACACTAAATTAAAAAATGTAATAACCCCCAACACAAAACCGTTACTTCATCGTTTCAACAACTATAAAAGAGCTGATAATCTTCAAATGGCTGAAGATATTTTCTTGGATTATAGCGAAGAATACTCTCGATTGTGACACCTTGCAAACAAAAAAAAAGCTAATCAAAATCGGCGCATCCGTTTAGAAGATACGATGCCACAGACAGACAGACAGACACGTCAAACTTATAACACCCCTTTTTTCGTCGGGGGTTAATAAAATAGAAAGACATAGGTACTTGCTAATCTGAATTAGCAAGTATGTTTTTTTTTGTTCGTTTTTTGTACCTATTATCAGTAACGACCTTGAAAGAAGTGTCATAGGTACATACCTAGTCATATCGATACATCACAGCAACAGGTGGAGCTATTAGGGTCACGCGTTATCGAGATTGTCGACAAAGCACTGTAATTTGTAAGTGCGCAGCCATTTCAGCTAAATTATAGTTATTATTGTAGTAAGCTAGATTGGGGTGTTAATAATAAATCATGCTGTAGCGTAGAGTAACAAGTTATTGAAATTTTTATTAACATAATAATATGGAATGTTATGAGAACACTCCGATATTAAAAACGCTAAATAAGATTAGGTAACAATTAAATTTGATATTATAAGAACAAAGAACAAAAATTGCGATTGATTATAATTAATAATTTAAAGAGGCGATGCGATATTCTGAACTGGCAGGTTTGCACATAACCGTGTGCTGTGGAAAAGAACCTGCCGAATAAATTCTACAGGAGCACAATTTTTCTTCTTTATTCTTATACTAGCGACCCGCCCCGGCTCCGCACGGGAAAATGGTTATTGTGGATTATCCTTAAGTATATTATGAATGTATTATACATATAAACGTTACCTTCCTATTGAATCACTCTACCTATCTATTATAAAAAACCGCATCAAAATCCGTTGCGTAGTTTCAAAGATTTAAGCATACATAGGGACATAGGGACATGGGGACATAGGGACAGAGAAAGCGACTTTGTTTTATACTATGTATAGTGACTAGCTGCCCGCCTACGGCTACGCCCGCGTTGGTTTTCGCTTTGTCTCATGGGAATAACTTAAACGCCGCACACACTCATAGTTTTTTCCGTGGGAATGAGGTATTTTCCCGCGGTAAAAAGTGACCTATCCTAAATCCATATCCATGTCCGTCCCCAAGGTCTATTCTATCTCCATACCTAGTTTCATCAAAATCGGTTTAGTGGTTTTGGCGTGAAAGCGTAACAGACAGTCAGAGTTACTTTTACATTTATAAATTAGTAAGGATTTTGAAATTTCCTTCGTTACAAAATTCTATGATTAGATACTTGTTCATTAGTGTGAGAAGAGAGCCAACGTTGGTTTGAACAAAACTTAAAAATCTGATGCTTTTTTAAAACCTACGAGAAATAAATTATTTCCGCCATTTAAGAACCTTTCACAAAGACTAAACTCCTACAAAATTACATCTGTACGAGTATAGAGTAGATAGATACAAAACATAACCCAGACACGTCAAGTCCCGTCGTATCTTCGCCCTGAATCTACCAAACTCTTTCCGACACTTCCATTCGGAGTGACTACGCTTTATTGTGGCTGTATACTTTGCTTTATCTGCCTTTTCATTTATAGGGTTGCCACTTACTGTTAAGGTAATTTCAAGTCTTCTTTTTTAGTGTCGTGTAGGTCATGAGGTCGACATTTAACCTAATTATATTGTTTTGAACGACTACGCGGCCATCTTGTTAAACTTTTGCTTTTAACTTTTTTGTTATAATACAAACTATTTTATCTACCAGCTAATAAAAGTGCTATTTTCTATTTTCAACTGTCTTATATTGGTTAATATCGCAAAATAGGATGTGAAATGGAATAAGCAGACATCTTATTGAGTTTATTTACACAGATTTGGTCGAAAACCGCGCAAGGCTGTAACTTAAAGCGAAAGAAAACAACGCAAATTGAAGACTAACATTTGTATTGCAGACTAGAGCGAACACGCTTTGATTTCAGGCCTCTAAGTTACAAGCGACAGCGATTTAAAAATAATACAATTCTAAACCATTTTCTCTGCATGTGATCGTTCGTTCTCAAATTGTTGCAATATTCTGATTTTGACTACGTAATCAAAAATATTTAATAAAATTTAAACAGCACTGAAGTAAAACTTAAATTAAGAATCACAATGTAGGGAATGCCTGTTTAAATATCTGTTAAAAGTAGTTTCCTCGGAAAAATAACAATCAACTTCCCACAGTTTTTTTATTTATACTCTAAGCAATCAACTTATTCTATTACAAGGTGATTGATTGACTTGGGGGTGATTTTGCAAGTGTCGTCGTAGCTTATTTTTAGCCCGTGAAAAGATTATTTGACGTTGTAGTAAACTTTATTGGTAGTTTGTAAAAAGATTCTGCTTTATTTTTATTTATTTTATTTTATTTTATTTTATTAAGAAACAAACGGTCACAATATATGGTAGTTCGTATATACTATTGTTATGGAACAGACCTATAGTTTCCTTACTTAAACATTGAGCATGTGCGTACATATGTATAAACTTTGAAAATAATAAAACTTAACAGAAGGAACAGCAATTACTTAATTACAAATATTTAAAAATTTTAGCCGTCTAAAGTAATGATACATTAAATAGATAAATATTTTGAAGATCAACAATAATAATTTAGATTAATTACTAATTGCCATAAACAAAGAGTTTAGGGCGTACTGTTTTGAAAGCATTTTAAAAAAAATTTAGGGTACAGTGAAATATATCAACGTCTTGCAGCCTTACATCTTCGTTGTACAGTTTACATGCGCGCTTTATGAACGAATTGCTTGCATATGAGGTTCTACTATGCTTTGTGGTTTTGTGTTTAAATAAAAAAATAAGTTACCAAAATTAAAAATCGAATTTGATGTATACCATTGAAAATTCTAGTTCTAGCGAATATACATAATTATATTTGATATTGTTAATAAGCAAAAAAAAAAGTTATGTTTTTGACAGTTAAATGGAACTTTTGTAATATATTGAAATGTGATTAATAAATTATGTCTCTTATAAGCAAAGTAACTAACTTCAAGTCATGCTTGCACGTAAATTATTTTAATAATAAACATGTGGGACATCTCACACACGGCCATCTGACCCCAAACTGGGCAGAGCCTGTACTAAGGGTGTCAGACAGCTGATATATTATATACATATATAGAACGCATCCAGCCAGACACAAGGCAAACACAACTGCTCATCACACTAATGTAATTAGGCAATTAGGTAGGATTCGAACCCGCGGCCCTGTGTTGCAAAGGCAGGCGTACTACCAACTAGGCAAACGTTGATATCTTCAAAAAAATTCACCACATGATTATCAACAATCTTCGGCAGTTCACCTATAGAATTAAGTTCCACAACAACCGCTCCTATTAAAATAAATAAAAATCTCTTCTGCTCGCCCCAAACACCACATCCATTTTATAGAAGGGTTGCCAGCACGCTTGATCCAAATAACCAGCTCGGTCGAGTTTTAATTATCACAGCGGCCGTGAGACGAGTCTACTACAGTACGGAGAACGTTGTACAGTCGAGAGCACTTCGACCATAACATCGTAGCGTTGCATGCTTTATTGCACACTGGATAAATACGGAAACCAAAATTTGCCATATTCAGTTTTAGTATAATCGAGCCATTATTTTAGCATTTGAAAAATACAAAACCTACAGCTTAATTCACAAAAAAGAAAAGTAGGCAACCTGAAATACAATATTAATACTCACTTTCTCGCTTCTTTTCTTGTCCATTGGTAAAACCAAAGAAAGTATAAATTTGAATAGGAATCGCAATTCAGTCACTGCAAAAACTAATTTGTAGTTGCACCTAAAAGTTATAAAAGTTAGAGAAGAAAAATTTTTCGAAATCGTTTTTCTACATTTTAAAGCTAAAAAAGTAATTTATTTTCCAAAATAGTAAGCATACTGTGTTCCTGGCCCCCAAACTAGGAATTCCTGTGCTATGGGAAGCCAAAAAAAAAATCCGTGCTTCGTCGTTCAAAAGTAGGTAGCGTTCGTCTGTGTAGAAAAACGGGTAGAAGGAACTCTAAGTCTTGTCGCTAATAGATAGATATGAATAGTCATAATAATATAATAATAATAATAATCTATCATCTAAATAAATACGAGTACAGTTAGTTCCCAAATCAAAAGTATGTTCTCATATCAGAGTTCTTATGTTTGACCTGTATCATAATCTCTTTAGTAATATCCTGAAGCAATTTCCAGGAGGATGTCGCCTCGCCTCAGGCTGCGATATTGTTTGTGTTGGTGATTGAAATTGTGCTGAGTCACGTTTTATTGTCTTCTAAGATAAGTTATTACATTCCTATAGGTTGAGATTGTAACAAAAAACATATCTACGAATATAACAAAATAAACCCGTGTAACAATATGCAGTAGAAATTAATTATTTTATAATGAGGGGTTATTGTCAACAAAAAATGAAAAAGTTTCCAGGTGGTTTTAGTACAAACTGGGCTGGGGTGTTGCCTTAAGTTACGCTATTGATGACGAACGCGAAGGTATCAAAATACTTTTTTATAAATTCTGCTTTAAAAAAGAACTGTTCTGTAATATACCTGAGCCGGTCCGGTCTGTACTACTGCCATCTATCGGATGATTTTTTTTACAATTTATTTCTTAACTCCAGCTAATAGAAAACCATTCTTTGACGCAGATGTTATCCATTACCAACTTTATGATTAGGAATTTAGGTGTCAAAAAGACGCTATATTCACCGGGCCTAATAAGTTCTAGAAACAGTTAGAGTCAAAGTTTAAGCCAACGAATTTCTAAGTCTACATTATCTAAGTCTACAAGGGTCCGACCCAAATGGGTTATCGAGGTTACCAGTGGGGTTCACCTGGGGTTTAGAGGTTAGGTAAGTTGTTAGTTTGGAAGTTATGTAAAGTAACATGTATATCTTCAGGTACTCGGGTACATTTAGTTATATATTGATAAGCGATGGTTTTGATCCCTTTTCTCTAAATGTTTATTATAAATGGCTCTTCATATTCACTTCAACGAAAGTAGAAATTTATTCGGACACCGAAATAAAGACAAAAGCACAAAAATTTGTATATTTGTTAGGAAGCCACACTACGTAAATATTTTTCAGTTTCAAAAATATCACACACATATAAATTGGTTAAACTTGAGAACATCTTTTTTTTTGAAGTCGGTAAAAAGAGGTGTAACGTTCAAAGTCGATGAACTGTGAAATAAATAAAAAATTGAACCTAATTACAGACTAAATTAAAAATTAAAATTAGTAAAATTACGTGTCGTTAAAAACTCCGTTTAGTTAATTATTAATTCAAGCTCACTTAAAAATTTTTCACGCTTTAAAAAGCTACTTAAGACTTAGTTTTTGTGAGAACAACCGTAAAAACTTACTTAAACTTACATACTTTCTTGATCTAAGTAACTTTTTAAAATTAATCACGTAGAATTTAATATTTAATTGTAATCTAGATGTCGTGCGTTAATTACATTCGTTTTTGGATGTAGTAACCATTATTTTAACTCACCAGTAGGTACTAGGTTAATATTTTATGCTATTTTATAATAATAATTGAATAGTAAACAGTTTAGTTCATCATCATCATCATCGTTTCAGTCTGTAGACGTCCACTGCTAGACAAAGCTCAAGAAAATGAAAAAGGATTATTTTAATATAAACAAAATAATACCTACAAACATTACATGAAAAGCAAGCAAACATGTCGTAAGTACTTACCTAAACAAATTATTTGTCTTTTGCTTATTATACCTGTTGAAGCAAAGTGTTGCAGTATGTAAACTTAAATAAAACGCTTTCTCAATACGTTGACACAATGCAAGTCCGGTGAAGCTTGTACGTTTTCGATACAAAAAAAAGTTGACATGTAATATCAATATGATTTATTTATTTATGGTCAATATTTATAGTTTCTGGTCATGACTACGAATGGTGTTTGAAGAGTAATAATGTTTTTCTGTGGGTGTTTGTCTTATGATTTTGGTTTGTCAATAAATATAAAAATCTATACTAATTTGCTTTTTTATGCTTTAATTGCGTATAATATAACCCATCTATACAGTCATAATTTCAGTCGAAAGGCGGACACTCTTTGCGTACACAATTTTTTTCACACTTCGAAATATATCCTAAGAATCCACAACACACGGTAACCCTACCCCTCCGCTATAATTCTTAAAGTTTTCTTGTAACAAGTTTAATCGTAATATAATGTCTAGACGTGATATTTTTAGCTGCTGACTTTTGCTGGTTTAAAAGAAGAACAGTTAAACCTTTAAACTAATTCTTTTTTATATTATCTCTACGCTGAGTTTCTGCCCGTTGTTTTTTTTTCCGTTAAAACTATTACCCTTTTGACCTTTGCCTTGCCTTTACACATGAAGCACTTTATAGCGTACAATGCGCAAATTTTTTTCGAACGATACGATAAAACTATAGGAAATTATCGCAAAATAAGTATTTTGGTATACCGTAGTAGAAGGCGGGGTGAGCGTGTGACCTTGCCAGACATTCTGCCGTTACATTATTTTTAACAACTTTCAAGAAAAGAAAGAGGACAATGAACTTTTGTCCGGATTATATGAAACAGACCATAGTTACAAAAAAACTTCAAAAAGAAAATCAGATTCTGATTCATCGGAATGCTATTGCTTTTACCCATAGCCATTATAATGAAATCACTTCAAAATCAACCATTGAACCAATCAGAATCGAGGGCAGCTATTTGTCCGATAACCCATTGATATTAAGACAGTAAAATTTTATAGATACTAAAATTCTTTACTAGCTGTTTTATAGAATTGGTATATAAAAATCGAGTGAGACATAAAAATTACAACGAACCAACAACGTACAGTAAGAACCACGTCAAGATGAACACTTAACATTGCTCCGTTACGTGGAAGCAACAAGCAACATTGTCGTATGTACATGATTGTGGTATGCGAAATCTTGTGATAGGCTATAAATCTATATAATAAAACTGTAGAGGTTAAAAATCTGTTCCTAGAAAAAAATAGCTAAAAGTCCAGTTAGGGGGATGTAAGAAGTGATATAGATAGAACATAATCCAGATCTTTTTTCTTTTTATCTGTTTGTCTTTTTGAATGAAATTTTGCATGGTGCTACCTTCCTGTTCCTGGTCAAAATCTTGGATACTTTAAATCCCGGAAAATTAAAAAGTTCCCGAGGGATAGTCAAAAGATTACTACGGAAAAGTCCAAAAAAACAACGCGGGCGTAGCCGCGGGCCGACAGCTAGTATAAAATATTTGCGGCAATTGCGGTACACGGCACCCTATTTTACCGAGACAAAATCGAGATTCGATAATAGGTATTATCAAAGCATTTTACTAGTTGTAGGTATATACGTATGTTGTTACCTCGGCGTATAGTAAGTGAGTCTTATGTCCATTTAATTAGGTACAGATTAGCGGTGCGCTTGTTCAGCTTTTGACTGTAGGTAGGTACTGAAAAATCTGATTTTATTGTAAACTGGCTGTCCGCCCGCGGCTACACCCGTGTTGTTTTTTTACTTTTCCGTGCAGTTTCCCGTAGGAATAAGATATTTTCCCGCAGTAAAAACTATTTAATATGTTGACCGGAGATCTAAGGTGTACCATGTAAAAATTTATTCAAATCGGTGCGACAGTTTCGAAGATTAGCCCGAACAAACAGATAAACAGACGAACAAAGAAAAATAAAATAAAATAGTCTGGATATTTTCTACACACTTCTTACATCCTCTGACTCGGATTTATGCTTTTTTTTTTCTATGTATACAGACACAGAATAAATAATAGTACTAGGTAGTAGGTATACAGATTTTAAAACTCTACAGTTTTATTATATAGAAGAAGTATATGTCGTGTAAAGGTTAGGGTCGCTGCTTTTAATATAAATTGCATATGTTCATATAATTTTAGACTTTCTAAAACCACGTTTTTTTAAATATTTATTTTTATTCAACAAGACTTCGTGAAACCTACTCATGTGTAAATATAATATTTTTAACATCCATTTTATTCTTTCAAAATTATAGCTACCTCGGTACGTTTTTTGATATGCTTACAATGAAAGAAAACAATCGCTATGTGAAGTTTATCATCGTACTATGAGCTAGTATAGGTAAGGCCTGTTCACCCTTTCCAGCTAGACAGCTCGGTGGGAAACGTCTATGTGCTAAGACCGAACTAACAAGAATCCATTTTACTGCTGAGAATTTTCATTAAAACATAACGAGATTTTTTTGAAACAACAGCTTGGTAAACGCTTAAATGAAAAATGTTAATAAAAAGCGTTTCAAGTGCATGGAGACCTCAAAATAAAGAGTGCTAAAATTATAATAAAAGCTTTGGTTTGCTTTTCGGTTCCTGCCTTTAAATTATAAAGAAAAAAAAAAGGAAAATATAAATCTAAACCGGTGGGACATCCCAACTTCTTCTGGTAAAAAAATCCGAACTAATTAAGTAATGAAGAATAATAAAAACCCTTCAGGTAACAATGCCCGCTCTCGCCGGCGGGGGCGCGGCCAGAACCAAAATCAAAATTGGAAATCAGAGACGTAGCCCCTCAGGCGTCGTCTCCTTTACGATGTTTTTCTGTATCAACGCGCTAGGCCGAGGTCCGAGGCTCCCTTGAGCCGCCCCTAGACGCGTTGGTATATGACTTTTTTTTTTGGCGAAGAGTCTTCCGCTCCCCCGCAAGTCCGGTGAAACTTGATTGGTCGTACCTTTTCGACACAAGCATAGGTCAATTAAAAAAAAAAGAAATAATTAAAAAATTGAGAAAAGCTCCTCTGCACAATTTAGTCAGCTACAATTTGAGCCTAAAACATCGTAAAACAAAGACGCTAGGGTTAAGGGTTTGCCTGTAGCTTAACCTGTTTGAATAAAGTCAGAACGAAATATTCACATTACAGGTTCATTTTCAATGTGCTCGATAGTCGTGTGAGGAGGCATGAAAGCTTTTTTTGTTATATTGGTCATTCTGACCTCAATTTCTTTAGCCCAAATACGGAACGCGAATATCAGGTTTCTTTGTGTTTAGATATAATATAGCCCGCGTCGTATACAGACTACAGTACGTTGAGTACTCAGACGGTCGTTTACTTTTTTATGTATGGATGAAGCTTTCAGCGCGGGTCAGTAAAAGGATTCTCGAGTGCCAGGACACTTACTCACGAGCCTACTTTAATACAAGTCTGGCAAACAAAATGGCGGCTGGGAATTATTATTTCAAATTAAAATTAGTAATGCGTATAATGGGCCCGATTCTACATATTACGCTCTATAGACTAGGAAAGAAAATGAAATACCGCGAAAATGTGAGAGGCAAATCTTGAAACAAGTTGCTCATAGTACTTTTCAGGGGTTTTGGACATCGCTGAATCCGAAAATCGCTATTAGCGGTGCGAAAAATTACTCCTTGTACCTGAAATCCAAAAGGGCGGCCGAAAAAAAAATTAAAAAATTAACGATGATAATTTTTTTTTTCAACCCTCCTATTTTAATAACTTAATGTTAAAACACGTAGCTATTATACCTACATCTTTCCTTCCTTACTTAAATAAAAAGTTTTCATGTTAATGGCCTCATAAAAAACTTTACCTTACAAAAAAAGTAAAGGTAATAAGTAAGTACCTACTCACAAAAATATTCGAGTAGAAAAGTTTTTAAAAGTTCACCGAAATTGCGTACTAGAAAACGTAAGTGCTTCAATTAATTAAGATGGTTTCTTAATAATTGAGTTGTTGTTGGTTGAATTGAGAGAACTTGGTCTAGAGAGAGAGGGAATAAAGGTTGTAAGTCTCCCATAAAATGTCTTGGAGTGTAGGTGTGGTATGGTTCCCCAGAAAATGGACCATCTCATTAGCTGCCCTTTTTGTGCTGTCGCCTTTTCCCGACAGGACTTGATGAAGGCTACTGCGACGACGCTATTCGAGTGACTGGTTTCTGGGCCGAGACTGTCGACTCGGAAAGAAGTAGAAGAAGAGTCTTCCATTATCATTAACAGTTCATAAATGTCCCCTGAGTCCCCACCGAGTCTCCCATAAAAAATAGTAATTTTAATCAACAGACTGTTTGTATGGAGCATACGAATTATACTTAAAACAATAGGTATATAACAATAGGTATGTAACATTGTATAACCGCACGTCATATAGGTGTGAATGTGCAGAAGCCAGCACCAGGGGCGCAAATTTAAAGTTAAACCAGCAGCGTTGTTACGAAGCAAAATAATATAAAATGTTTCTTTACCTTGATTTCACGTCCAAAAATCCCCAACTACATCCCGAAATCAGATGCGGGAGGCAAAGGGTCGTTACATAAATAGCCTCGTGTAGTCAAACCATGTGGTCTGACCCTTATCTCGTCCAAGTTTTGAAGCCGCCATTAGACCTTTGTCTGACGTTAACAACCACTATCTAAAACAGGAGCCGGGACTTCCGAAACAGGAAATGAGATAATTCACTACTCCTGTTGAAATTCCGTACTTGACGTTTTACCCCCTGCCTACAGGTCGAAAAGGAAACATAGGCAATTGTATGAACCATGCCGCAGCTACGGGCGGCGCGAACTGCGGAGCGAACGGAGGCGCGAAGAGAAGTATGACGCCTTACTGTGCCCGACTCCGTTTCATACTCGTATTTGCATACATAAATGTGTAGTTTAATATTAGAACAATAGATTTGAATTTGCTGTGTGTCAAAAAACATTGCGTCGTTTTGACTCTGCGTCAATGTGAGTTGAGTCTAAGGTTCATAGATTGCGTAGCACCTATAACATACCAACTTCAACTATGTAATTGTAATAAGGCCGAATACAAACACTATGTACAACTTATAAGAACTGTAATAACTACTGTATTCTTGCAAATAAACATTTCTGATTCTGATTTATCTTCACAAGAAGAGAGCCCGTCTTTGGGAGGAAAGGTTCAATCCTCGATTTTCAAATTCGTTTGTAAGGACGATAATAATATGACGCTCTTACGGTGAAGGAAAACAACTCTCTTAGGCTCTCTCTCTCTCTTAACGTGTCGGTGGGAATATTCAGGGGCTGTTATCGAATCGATACAAACGTTACTACGTTGGTATAGCATTATTATATTACGTTTCATTAATTGGTTAAGCTACTATTTAAGAGGAAGAAAGAGCTGAGTTTTTAAAATCATTAGATATAACACGACTTGGCGAAAACTCCAAGATTGTGTAACTTTGAGCATCATTCTGAGCCAATCTCAAGCAACTATGTTTCCGATCCGTACTTACCTACATACAATTTTATCAATGGCAACCCATAATAGTCAAATACTTTCATTTTAGAGCACTGAAGTATGCTCTACCCTTTAAAGTTTAAAAAGTTCCTTGTGGGTGCTTACAAAATGCTTCCTTACTTCTTTATTACAAAAGTTCAGAACAAGAATGTAGATAGAGAAAACAAAGCTTACAGGACAAAGCACAACAACGATATCGAAGAGGACAAAATTGTTTCAAAGTTCAAAATTGCTTATGTTGTTTTCGGAACTCCAGGTAAGTTTGTAGTTGTAAAAGTGTGTTGTTAATAAAAACTGAATCCATCATTTTCATTTATAGAGTACTAGCGACCCGCCCCGGCTCCGCACGGGAAAATGCTTAGTGCGGGTTATCCTTAAGTATATTATGCATGTATTATACATATAAATCTTCCTCTTGAATTACTCTATCTATTAAAAAAATTGCATCAAAATCCGTTGCGTAGTTTTAAAGATTTAAGCATACATAGGGACATAGGGACAGAGAAAGCGACTTTGTTTCATACTATGTAGTGATTAATCAAGCTACTGAAAAATCGATAGATGCCACAAATAATAATTTACGTAATCTATTCACAAGAAAGGATCTAAAGATCATTATCATCATTTCGAAAAAGTAAAAGAAACAATAATAATATTCAAATGTTCGCGATATGTACCAGTTGGATGACAAATATGATAAAAATGGATGCAGACATTCAAATAAGACACAT
The DNA here is from genome assembly GCA_948473455.1 of Teleiodes luculella. Taxonomy (NCBI): domain Eukaryota; kingdom Metazoa; phylum Arthropoda; class Insecta; order Lepidoptera; family Gelechiidae; genus Teleiodes; species Teleiodes luculella. Next base: position 6,737,042 of record OX419607.1, read on the forward strand.
TAATCTCACTCAAAGTTTCGCCAAGGAAATAAATCTTAAACATTCTTAAACATGTTTCATCCAAAAATAAACTTTTAATGGAAATATTATGAAAGAACTCCATTTAAAAATTACATACTGTAGCTTTTATTCATCTTCTCATTTATCAACAACCCGAGCAACAACTTACTATATTATTTTTTTAAGAGTTCATTCTTCATGAAGAAATCGCTAAAAGCGATAAGGCCGCCATTTGCCATAAATTTATTTTCATGTTGTTTTTCATACGTAAAATATCTTATGTGCAATAAAGAACATTTGTATTGTAATTTCTTTAATAAATAAATTAGTGCGAGACGAAAGCCAGCCTTGGTTTGAGCAAAGCTAAATAACTTCATCAGAATTTGACGTCGAAAAGTGAATTGTGAAATCTTACTTCGAATAAAAACCTTTTGACATTTTACTAAGCGCGATTATACCACTCAAAAGTTGCCTAAAATAGATTGTTACTTTCGCAATAAAGTCACTGTATTTTTGAAAAATTATTTCCTATTCTATATTATGAATAATAAAATACATGCATATTTGTCATGCTTTAAACGTGTGCAGAAGCCAGCACAATATGCGATTGGACATTCGCACTACGAAATTCACCCCTACTTCTATGTAATACGGGCGCTCTCAACGACAACAAGTCCAGCTGCACATGCTGCCTACTGTACATATTTCTTCGTTTCTTTTTATTTAAACACCTTTGTAACACCACATGAAGCAATAAATTATACGATTATGATTTTTGTACACTTGTGAAACCTTTGCAATATTAAAGTATATAAACATAAAGTATATAAAATTCGATTTCCGCACATTCACATTCACATCACAATTTGCGTAATGGTTTTCGATAATTGACAAGGAATAATTTAATTTTGTATTTTCAGCTAGCATCAATGTTATGATTATTACCATTCGTATCTTTGATATAACTGAAATATTAATTGCGCACATTTCTTTGGTTCTAAATTATGATTATGGTTAAGTGTTATAAACATAATAGCCGATAGTTAAAAGCTTTTGGATTGATTGAACGTAGCATAACATTAAACGAATTTGTTTAAAAAAATAAATTAAACATTATTATGAGTTTATGTGTTCTATTTTAGTACGGAACTTTATATTAATTAAAGTAATATTATAAAGAGGAAAGATTTGTATTTTTGTGTGTGTGTGTATGTGTGTATGTTTGTAATGAATAAACTCAAAAACGAATGAACCGATTTCAAAAATTCTTTCACCATTAGATAGCTACATTCACCTTGAGTAACATAGGCTACCTTTTAACGCGGAAAAATGCCTCATTCCCACAGGAAAAACTGTTAACACGGGCGGAGCCGCGGCGGAAAGCTAGTTTTATTATAAGCTAGTTAGTCATTTGTGGTGAGGGTCGCGGTTTGCCGCTGGATGCGGGCAGCGCAGGACCGATCATTGTGGAGATCCTTGGGGAAGGCCTTTGTCCAGTGACTTCTACAGGCTGAGGTGATGCTGAATTACAAGACATTTTCACAGATATTTTCCAAACAAATTGTATTATAATCTAAGAGAAAGCCAAGCGCGAGTTTTTTGCTCTTAAGTAGATTGTAATCACTAATAATAATTTCTATTAGCTTTCCGCTCCAACTAACCCAAAAACGGATGACTCGTTTCCGTCCTCCGTGAACCCAAGTCTCATTAAAATAGATTCAATACTTTCGGAGTCTATTCAATACTAACAAACAAACAATCAAATCTGTCTTCTTTATAATATTATTACAGATGAATGCCTGCTTTATTCTTATTCAAAATGGTTCACCGTGATTCACCAATAAACATCAAATAAATAAGTCGTCCAATCGTAACTTAACCTACATTTTACTTCCAGGAAATTCCGAGGAAATGTGTCACAATGCACACTTGAGAAGACTTGCTTCACTTCACTTGACATATGAAACTCCAGCGAAGGACGTCCAGCGAATCGAACAGCAGGAAATTATAATTTAAGTTAGTCCCGTAGCTTAGTTGGATCTAAAATTCGTGTGAAAAATTCCAGTGATAATGTCATAGACCCTGGTGTCAGAAATATTGAGCCGCCTAAGGCTTCTGACATGGCTCGTGTAAAGATTACATCCGTAGATAATAGTCGAGATGTGGTCGGGACCAAACGCTTGTCTGCCTTCCGAAGTACATAATCATGTTTCTTTTTGGATAATCAAGTAATTCAGCATGCAATATCCTAACAAAATAGGGAAAGTACCTCACAAAGTACCTCAAAAACCTCATTCGACGGTTGGTCCACCGGAATTTGTCACTTTGCTCTATCTAACTACAGGTAGGGACTACTACTATTTGGTATTCTGTGCTATAGGTCAGCGTTTTGGCGCGATGCCGCGACATAAAAGATAAATAAAAAAATATTAATTATAATTAGAAAGAGTCGTCCCGTCGCTATTCGCTCGATGCTCTTCGCGCCGCCGCCGTTCGCTTCACATTTCGCGCCGCTCCGGTAGCTGTGACATGCTTCATACAATTGCCTATATTTGGTTTTCATGAGTAACAATTTCACTGCAGGACTGAATACTACAAATAAACACGAATGCTAGCAATAGACGTCAATATTGTCATAATAGCAGACGACATTCCGCTGTTGACTGAGAAAACATGAGCCCCTTGGTTCAATTTCGAATGAAACATGGTCACTCCCCGATGTGATGTTTTCCAACTTACAGTAGGGCTATGGCCTAACCAAACAGGTTTGAAAAGCTACCCATTGTTATTTCATTAACGTTATTACGACAATATTGTTGTTCAATGTCGTGTTGGTAATATTGGAATAGAATAGAACAATACCTATAGTAAAACAAAAACTGTTCGGTTTACTCAGAAATAATTTTATTCGGTTCCGGAGTTCCGACGAAGATAATAATATTATAACTTTATTTTTCCATTTGTTTGTGTTTGTGTTATCAATTTACTGATCAGATACACCATACAGACATAGTCTATGTCTATGTCTATGTCTTTTGTTAATCTACATTACATTACAATTTTTCGAACAAAAAGCTACCTTAGTGCCTGCTTATCGTGTGGGTTTTGAGTTCCTTACTACCTTGGTCAAATAACATCTCTATATAATAAAACTGTAGAGGTCGAAAATCTGTACATAGAAAAAAATGCTAAAAACCGAGTCAGGGGGATGTAAGAAGTGATATAAAACAGATCCAGATTTTTTTCGATTTTTTGTTTCTCTGTTTGTCTGTTTGTACGGGCTAATCTCCAAAACTGTTGGACCGATTTCAATTAAATTTTGCATGGTGGTACCTTATATCCCTGGTCAACATCTTAGATAGTTTTTGTGGTTTTTACCGTGGGAAAATATCTCATTCCTACGAGAAACAGCACGGAAATACAACGCGAGCGTAGCCGCGGGCGGACAGCTAGTTTTAAATACGTTCTTGATTAGCTATTTCCATGCTGATTGACCTTAATTAATTAATTAATTATTTATTTATTTGGTGACGCCTATTTTTTGTTTTGTGTTGCTATGCTTGCACAAGTCCGGTGAAACTTGATTGGTCGTACTTTTTCGATACAAGCATAGGTCAATTAAAAAAAAGCTATGCTTATGTGTGTACTGTACTAGTTATTTTATGTAATAAATAATTTAAGGTATTATATTTATTAAATATATGCCCATGGATCGAATAATCGGGACTATTAACAAACAGAAATTATCGCGGCCTTCCTATTTATTGTTATATAATTATTTTATTTATTGGTAATGATGGTTTATATTATTCGGAAATAAAATATTAACAGATGATGTGAAAATAATGGGTCAGAAGTGGGTCACTTTCATTTGTTAACCTCAAACTTTTTGGTGAATGCCGACTTCGGCGTTTATGAGTTCAAAAGAGCAGCATTCTTCAAAACCCTAGTTTCTAGATGAGTTATTTATCAAACAAATGGAATCCGCGCCCCAAGTTGACCTTGGCTGAAACATTTTTTCACCATTACTTTAACAGAGTGTGGCAAAGTGCGTATTATGTTCCATCAGTATGACTGATGTTGGTGTTAAATTTCTCTTCAGGGAACGCAGAAAACTCCGCCAAATAAAGTACCCTACCCCTTTCACTGCAGCCCTTAAAATTTGACATTTCTTCAAGAAAAATTACTCGCTTAACCTGCACGGAAAATAGGGCAGGAATTTATCAAACTTTATTGCACAAAACAAGAACAAAAACAGTACAACATACAAAAAGGAGAAGGCAAGTGGCGGCCTTATCATTCTAAGCGATTTCTTCCAGATAGCCGTTGGGCGATAGTATAGAAGGCGTTTTAAGTTGACTGTGACTGGTAGAGCAAAACCGAATGTCGTGCCTGAGTCACTTGTAGATGATAAGTCTATGTCCAGCAGTGGGCTAACAACCCCCGTGATCGAGGGGTCAAAAGCTAGTCTGACGTTACGGAGGTTCCGGGTTCGAATAACGGTGGGGACCGTCGAACAAAATTAACACTTTGTGAGACTTTCCCCAGTTTGGTTAGGACATTGCAGGCTGAATCACCTGATTTTCCGAAAAGAAAGACGATTCCGTGCTTCGGAAGACACTATCTACGGATGTAGTCGTTATAGGAGCCATGTCGGAAGCCTAAGGCGGCTCGACAATTCCGAAACCTCGATATCCACTCGATAGAAGAAGGAGTGCGCTAACGCAGGTTAAAAAGATGATGAAGTTTTCAACTTGCTCTGCTTACTATTTTCCCACAATAACTCAATAACTTAACCATCTCCAAAGTAAAAATGAAATTAATAACGGTAAACGTTACACAAATTATAGTCCCTTTTCTAGAATACCGCTGTAGCCATAATTGTTTTCAGCTATTACTATTAACAGAAAAAATACCATTTTCCGTAGAAAAATAATTTACGTAAACGTAGTATGTACCAACTTATAATGTTTTTATGTAATCTTCTATCTTTCTAACTCGCAATACTCTATGTTTGTTTCCTGAAAAAAATTGTTTAGGTACTATAGCAATCAGGCCATCTATTAACTTGATTTATTGTTTTCACTGTTGTGAAATTTTTGTACTTATGTATCAACAGGTAAATAATGTTGTACATTATGTATTTTAATAAATGTAAAATAATGTATATTCCCTTACTTTTTTTTCTTTCATAGTATTGCAAATTTCCAATTTCAACACCAATAATTGCCTCATTCAGCTCATTTCATGCCCAACGGGTGGTTGTCAAGATTTTTGATTCTCCCCATTAAAGTAAGCATCGACTTGGCAACACCTTGGCACGTCGTAACGAAGCCGGTTTCCGAATCGTTAGCAGTAATAGACTCATCAACTTGTGGAGTGCCCAGGGCCCTGCTTCACGAAGTCACGGAAAAGCCTGACCAGAAAATTTAAAAACCTGAGCAAAAGTATTTTCAAATGTTTCTGGCAACAATTTCCATTTTTTTTTTTTTTTTTTTTTATAATCAATATTCCAAATTTATGTTACATGTCAAAAATAATATAAGTCATACATTGAATTGTTAACTTATAATAAATTTCCATTGTATAATTTGTTCCATTGAAATTCCGTAATATGGCGCAGTTCACTATTAATAAATCGAAGCCATCGAAGAGAAAAATGAAAATACTAAGAGTATAAAAAAAAACAAAAAAAAAATATATTTATAGGTACGCTAAGTGAAAATCATTGAGCTTGGGCAGAGACTTGAACCTGCATCACCTTGCTTGAACGCTTTTACGTCAAAACCACTGAACTAATTTTAGTGAAACTAGGTACAGTGTTCAATAGACTTTGGGGAACGATGTAAGTTACGTTTTACCGCGGCAAAACACCTCATTCCTACGAAAAAACTATTAGCACAGGCGGAGCTGCGAGAGGAAAGCTTGTATTATAAGTGCAGTAATAGCGAGCAGGCTAGCGGGGGGTGCAACGCATGAAAACGCATTATTTAAGTGTCTTAATTGCTAAAACAAAAAAAAGGAACAAAAAGTTAATTAGTGTAAATATGGAATTGAATTTAAGATTAATATTTGTAATCTTTTCGGTCTGACAACCGTGAAACATGCCCCAAATATATCTTCTGTGGAAATGTTGAAGTCTTATGATAATGACCGGGAAATTCCAAGGTTTTGGTGTACTGGGGTGTTTATTAGGTGAGGAACATTTTGATAAACCTTTTAAGATGAATTCTTCTAAATTTACCGAAACAATATTATAGTTGATTGTATACTTAATACAATATTAAATCGAAGCGAAAAATTAAATAGTTAAAATACGCTAACAGATCTGTTAAACAATAAAAATCTACTAATAAATTGTATTGAAGTGGGTTTTCAGTAATTTACTTTACCTTGTCAAATTCACAAATTTTCTGGCATTTAAAAATTATAGTTTACTTTTGCTCTAACCTTCACTGTCAATTTTGAAAATATTGTGACTTACAAAAGGTTGTCACTTTCACATAGAGATATCTAAAACTTCTAGCTATAGATACATAAAATATTTTAAATGTTGACAAAATAAAATAAATATGAATATTTTGAATTATGATACCGCATTGCCAGCAAGGCAGCAATTTCTACCAGGCAACCACCATTTAATTTCATGCATTAAAAACAACCTCTGTCCATGGTCACTGATCGGTCACTCCGTAGAGAAAACGCGTTTTGACAAGCTACTTCTTTTTGAATAACAACTGAATACTGAACTAATCAACTACAAGTCAATGGCGCTAGGCGCTATGTAAAACACCCCCGAACACCACGCGGCGCCTGCGCCTGCGGGGTGCGGGGCGTGGGACGCTATATCTTCTACACGGGTTAGTACTATTATTTTCTTCTGTGCTATGGTTATGACGTCTATCATATAAAAATATTGCGCCCCGCCACCATTTTCAATTTGTGTAGCTATTACTTAACACTTCAGTTTATTCGATATGGGATAAATAAGAAATTTAAAAATAAGACACACAGAAAGCAAACAAAAGTTTACAATTTGAATGAGATTAATTTTAAAAAGTAATTCCCTTTTATCTACGCTATTTCGGTACCTCGGGGTTGCCTGTAAGAAATGGCTGCCTTAGCATTAAGGCTGCTTTGACTTTTTTCTGTATTGTATGTATTGGTAGCTCTAAGTTAGTTTATGTAGAGTCGGATAGGCTGGAGCCCTTCATCGCAGGGCACATAATAATGGTCTACTAAAAAGCTTCTCTTTAATCTGGGCCATCCTTTTAACTATTGAATTAATTAGTGTACTGCGCGTAGGCAGCGCATCAAAGTTGAAGAATGCTTCTCCTCTTGGTGCGGGACATCTGCTGGCGTACCGCAGGGTGGCGTACTGTCCCCTCTTCTCTTCACAATTTTCATTAATCGAATCACTTATTCTCTTACCTCTTCTTACCATTTGTATGCAGATGACCTTCAAATATATTCCCAAGCAACAGTTAGCGAACTTTCAAAAGCTGTGCGGACTGTTAACTCGGACCTTGCACATATATCTGATTGGAGTCGCTCTTATGGTCTCATGGTAAATCCAAAGAAAACACAAGTTATCGTAATCGGTAGCCCAGGGTTTATTTCTAAAGTAGACTTTGATCACTTAGCGCCTGTTATTTTCGATGGTGTACAACTGCCTTTTAGTATAACCGTTAAAAATCTTGGTGTACTGTTTGACAGGACTCTCTCCTGGAAACCACAAATTACTGAGGTTAGCAGGAAGGTGTTTGCTGCTTATCACTCGCTGAAACGGTTGCGTAATCTTTTGCCGACTTGTACGAAAATTTCTCTTGCACAGACTTTACTCCTTCCTATCCTTGATTACGCTGACACATCTTACCCGGACCTTACAGAAGAGATGCTCAATAAACTCGAGCGCCTTCAAAATCTATGCATTAGATACATCTACAATCTTCGAAAGTACGACCACGTCTCCTCCTTCAGAGCCCAGCTAAAGTGGCTTAGTATCAGAAATCGAAGGAATTACCACATTCTTTCTCTTTTGTATTCGGTTTTATTCATTCCTTCGACTCCCATTTACCTCAAAGAACGGTTTGAATACCAATCTATCACTTACAATCGTACGCTTCGTCCCTCTCGGCAACTCACTTTATCTCTACCTTCTCACAAGACTCATTTCTATTCATGTTCTTTTACAGTTCAAGCTATCAAGCTGTGGAACTCTCTTCCTGCGTCATTAAGACAAGCTCCTTCCCTCGACTCTTTCAAGAGTAAGCTGAAAGCTCATTTCCTTTCTCTCTCCTCGTAATATTTATGCTTCTATCTCTAGTGAACTTTGGTTATCTTTATCCTATGAATTATTATGTAGGTTTATTGTATGTATTGTATTTAAAATATTATGTAGGTTTATTATATTCAGATTGTTATATTTATATATATATGTAGGTATATTATATTGTATATATATTTAAATTCCGTATTTATGTAGGTATCATGTAATTGTTTATTTATTTTATGGTAGTATGTATTTAGTAAGTACAACCCCTTAAATATTACTTGTAAGTAGTTTATGTTGTTTGCACAGACCCGTCTCACTACATTATGTATCTCCTCACCCTAAGGTTGCCTGGAAGAAATTGCTACTTAGCAATAAGGCCGCCTACATGTACACTTTCTATACCTTTATTGTAAATGTTTATTTTCACTGTAATGTTCTGTGTGCAATAAAGTATATTGTATTGTATTGTATTGTATTGTATTGTTATGTGATTGACATAGTAATTACTTAAAATAAGCTCTTTCAACTATTAACTACGGAAGGCCCATCTCCGTCTAAACGCTAAATGGTGTAAGTGCCACAAGTCCCGGGAGTCCTTATCGCAAATGGGACGAAAACGACGTCATTAGGAGTTTGTGCCACCTGGCTGACGACTCGCAAATCACTCCGCCGTGCGCTGTCTTAGGTCCGGTTTCCACCAAAGCGGAGAAGAGAAGAGATGTTTTTGAGTAACCAATTAGATTTCGCTATTTCCACATCTCCTCCCCGCATACTCGTAGCTTGCGCGCGGCACAAGATTCTATAGAAAAATGAGACATCTCCTCTCCTCTCCTCACCAAAGCGGGTGGAAACCGGGCCTACGGCCCACGTTACATGTAGCTATTGGGTAATATTATACCCGTTCAAATAATTCCAATACCAAAAAAATCGGTCCACTAGTTATCAAATAACAGCGTAAAAACAAAAGTGCTAATTCGCCATCTTTGATTACCCCGCCCCTCCTCCCTTCACCACTTCGGCACTTGACCGACAGGTTCGCGTTCAGGACATCAAGACGAATCCAACGGTAGGAGTCGTAGCCATTTACAGGAGAAACAGATAAAAAAAAAACATTTGGTACTGACTGACGCGATCTGGAATATTAAAAATCGAAGAAAGCTGTTAATTTTTTTACATTTGAAGTAGATTTTCACATAAGTGGTCCGCATTTAATCGTTGAAGAAAGGATCGCCGCGGCGACTAGTATGTAGGACCCCTCCTTCACACTCGATGAAGTTGCGATTCGTTCACCGGTATAAGCACAATCGGGTCCTGTCTCGTTTCAGAGAAATATCGATGGTTCACTGTGCCTGGTTCACTGGGCTCATTGTAGAACTAGGTACCGCCCCTACACTACACTTTCAATCCTTTTTGTGAAATATACTATTGTAGTTTATTACTTTTTCAACTGATGTCATCTTATAGCGTACCTACATTACTATCTATTAGATCGAAGTGAAAAATGAAAGTCATTAAGCTTGGGCAGGGACTTAAACCCGCATCTTCGCATCTTCGTTGAGCTTGTACGGAGATTAATAATAATAATAAATAATATAATAATAAAAATAAATAATAATAATAAAATAATAATAATAATAATGATTATATTGCCGTGAAATAAAGTAATAATCTTTGTTTTCTAAGTTCACGTCGTCAACCGATATTTTCGGTCATTTCCCGCCACTAGCACGCCGTAAAACATAGAGCTTTTATTGTACGTACAATCATTGATACATGTACAATACTAGTTCAATTATTACAACCAATTTTGTACTACAAACTAGTCACAATGTAATAAACAATGTATCTCTGTGATCAACGAGGCCATGACACGTTTCGAGGAAGTTCTCGAAAGTTCCCGAATGTTCCCGAAACTAGTGATAAACTGAAATCCCAAATACAAGTGTGACATATTGCCCCTTGTCAACGCGACGGTGTGGAACTAACAACTCATATTTGTCGTTGTGTGAGCCCTGAGCTTTGTCATAAGTAGAAAGTTGAGGGAATTTAAGTTTTATTATTATAGCCATTGGTTAGATGTGGTTCTGTTGGGAAATGTACAGTAGCCAGCAAATGCGGGTCGACATTTTGAACTTGGCAAACATAAGGGTGAATTTCGTAATGCGAGTGTCCTACTACTTTTCATTTAATTCTTCGTGTAATTTATAATTAAAATTTTTTAATAATATAGCCTATGTTAACCGGGGATAGTGTAGCTTTCCAACAGTGAGAGATTTTTGAAATCGGTTTAGTAGTTTTGGAGCCTATTCAATGTAAACAAACAAACAATCACACCTTTCCTCATTATAATATTAGTATAGGTAAATAATGGGCGGCATTATTCGTTCATCTGTATAAAAAACAGCAACAGCTACAACGACAAGCGTAGAAATTACGGCAATAGCTCCAGCAAAGTACTTAAAAGTCTAAAAAGGGAAAACTAATAACTTTATTTGATTAATTTATTTTTCGGTACTTTCTTCACTCTCCCTTTCTTCCAAAAAACAATGTAGGCTGATGTTAGTAGTGAAATAGAACAAAAGAAATTATCTCGTCGTTAAATGGTTCGAACTTTCATATGAGTGTGAACATTATCTTTCAAACCCAAATGGTTTTAGGGGAATAAATCATTTATTAGGTTTAGTTCGGGTTGAGGAGTTCGATTGTTCGGTTTTGAACGCATGAGGTGTTACTAATGGCTGCCAAAAATGGCGAATTAGAATTGGAGGTAGATTTTGCATTAAAAAAAATTTTAAATGATGGTAGGGGTTTTGTTTGACTGTTACTTAAATAATAATAAATAGTGGTTAAATATGTAAGTATATGCCGACGAGAATCAAATATGGACCGAAATATATATTTTTAAATTTTTGCATAAATATGTTTTTTGCGTCATCATGATTTTGTATTTTTATAAAATTCAATTTCCTTCTTTTAGGGCTGTTTAAAAGCACGTGGTGAAAATACTTTACGAAAACTTAAGAACCTTAAAATGCAAACATTGAAAATATTTTTTTAAAGTTCTTTTAAGATAATTTCAGAAGGCTTTAAAATTTTCGGAAAGGATTATTAAGTTGGTCATTATTTCGATCTAAATCTCTTTCCAAAGTTGATAAGTTAATAATATCTCGAGGTTAATAAGAGTTAACTATTGGATTCCAGTAACTACATTATATTCGTCTTAGAGGCTTACTCCCGTAAGAGATGGGAAGATTAATTTGGTGGTTAGAACAAAAAGCGAAGTGCCTCAGAGCGGAATTAATGGAACAGGGAATGTCAATAGCAATTAATATGTATAAACACAGTGTATTTCACCTATGTTACGAAGATTTGATATATTTTTTTAGAATTTTGATTCTAAAAATTCTTTTCCATATTTATTATTCGATATTTTATTTGTAGGAATCACACTACAGAAAATTAAATAAGACAAAAATAATACCTACTACACATTTTAATCGGTAACAGGTCATATAAATGTCCCCACCGTATGACTCGACGAACCTACTAGGTATTAGTCGACCATGCTGGCCCAGTGCGGGTTGGTCAACTTCATACACAACCTTTGAATTACTTCACAGGTGCAGGTTTCCTCACGATGTTTTGCTTCACCGTATCGAATAAAAGTAAATTCATAAATCGAAAACGTGCCGAAGCTTGAACCAGCGGACTTCCGAATGGAAGTCAACGGCTATAACCACTTGGCCATTAACTTTCTTCTCGCACTGTCATACTTAAACTGATTTCAGCCTCTAACTTGCAGTTGTTATTTAAGATGGCGGATATATTAGGAACGCGTCGGTTAGTATAATGGTGTCCGGCTTAGAGTATAAATAGAAAATTTTCTGGGAGAAATATAGTACCTACGCCTAATCGAGTATGAACCGTAAGCACGGATTTGAACAGTCCGAATATCTTCAGCGCGTTCGTTTAGTATCAAGGTTATCGGAGCTGATTGTTTTTCCCGATGAAAATAAGTAATTTAATAGGAGAATATTTTGAAATGTTCAGTGATAAGTTGCAAACATAACTCGAGGAACAAATCCAAAATGAAAAATGTTATTGATTTCACCGCCCATACAACATTATGCTTACGCTTGACATAAAGGCAGCGGAGCGATGCGCGTGCTCTATGTATTTATTTTCTAATGTGTCCGGGGTATGGTAACAGTTAGGCGTGAGTGAAACTCGCTCTTGGCCGGTTTATTTTCAATGTTAGGTAAAGTGAACGGTAGATACACATATTTGAAATAACCCAAGCGCACTGCATATGACCTCCCAACATCAGACGAGGCAAATCGTAAAAAAGAGTTTATTTTAAATTCACCGTTACGACTGAAGTCTGCTGGTTTGGTGATTTCCAGGAATCCGGCGTCGTTCTATTTTTAAATCGGAAAAATATTTTTATGTGGTTGCGGTTTGGTCTTGAAGATGTAAAAAGGGTCACAGAATAAATAATTACTAGGTACAGAAAGCGCACTCTCTGATAGCAAACGTGCGAATTTAATTCTAGCTACCACGCCACTGACGTTAGATGTAAAAAGGGTCACAGAATAAATAATTACTAGGTACAGAAAGCGCACTCTCTGATAGCAAACGTGCGAATTTAATTCTAGCTACCACGCCACTATAACGTTCAAATTACATTGAACGCGTCGAACGTGACCCTGGCTATAATAGCCTACCGTTTGTCGATGCGCTCGTATTAAAACAAAATACACCTTAAGACCGCGCCACGAGAGTCCGTGTTAACACAGACTAAATAATAGCGTCTTCACAAGCGCGCGCGTTTTTCCTACAACTGGCCGCGTAATCGGGACCGCCCGTGTCGTAGGTACATTCTGGAGCTCTGCCTGGGGCGAAGTGCGCCGGGCCTGAAAGGTTTTAAAATGTGGAATTTTAATATTCCAAGGATAAATTATTACGTATTTTCACGGGTCTTATAAGCAATAATCTGCCAAAAATGTTACAGAGTATGTTTAAAGCAATGTATAGTTGAAACCTCTCATTTCTTAAAAACTTTATACAAATGGAGGCTAAACGAAACTCTGTCTACTTAGACTTTTAATCATAGCTGTTTGAGAAAATAATTTTTGAGGTTGTGTGATATTTATAAATGTTCTGTAATTACAAGTCATTTATACTATTTGGTTTTCAAAGAGTTCTTAAATTACTTATTTTATATACATGTAGGAGCGGCCGAGCCCCGAACGTCATCAGACGGGTTTTGCATGATTGATTATTACAGTACTTCACTTTGTAGGCGACAAGGAAAACGCGCAAGGCAATTTTACAATGTTGTTATAATATTGTCCAAACTTATTAAACAGTAATAATGTCCAACTAATCTCTAAAATTAAACTGAATATAAATGTCCAAATAAAATCTAACACAATTAATTTTAGAAAGTCTTTGTTTTAAACTAAATAACGAGAACGGTAAACGAATCCGTGGGCCGCGCTCGGCAAAGGCTAAGAACAGAGTGCGGGCACTAGCTTTGCAGCCCCTCTCATAACTTAAGGAATTTTATCACCCACATAGAGAGCCGGCCCACGGCTACGTTCAGCGACATGCCAAATTGGTGATGTCACCACCGTTCCCAGGGTATGTTCGACCCTTGTACGTCCACACGTCCTGTGCGATAAGGTGGCGATAAGCCCTTAACTTAAACAAATCGTTCGTGAGAACTGGGTAATTAAGATTCCAATAGGAGAAGCGAGGCGCCAGATTTCGCGCCGACACGGCGATCCTGACTTTCACACGTCCTCGTGTGATCCAGGCAGGACCCCACCTGCAAAGATTACACCTCCCTTAAAGCTTCCGTTCGGCTATCCTACCAAACTACCGCAAGTACCAGAGTGTAAGGTCTCCACAAATGAGAACTAAGTGTTAAACATTTAGTGTTATGCTAAAATTCAACAATGAAGAACAGATCTAGTCACATTATAAATCAACAACAGATCAAGTCAAAGAACTGATCTAATCACATTATAAATCAACAAACGTAACTGCAATTCTGACACACACTATGACATTATGAACAACGTGTCCACAAGCCATAACCCAACAGCGACGACGCGACCCTGTGTGACATTAAGAACAATGTGTTCAGAAGCCACGGAGCTGGCATGACATTATAACTATAGGTGTTACAAGCCACACCAGTCCACGGAGCTGGCATAACGTTATGACTAGTGGTGTCACAAGCCACACCAGTCCAGGTCTCACATCGCAACGCATCGCTCATCACTGAGCATACCACAGTACCCGTCACATGGGCACTCCACTAAGCCCGCGCACCCATTGCTCATCGCCGCCCGCGGCCTCCGATACCAGCTCAACTGGGTTACAGACTTGGCCTTGTAATCGGCAACAAGAACAGGTCGCGAACTAAATATGTCCATTTGAATTGCATTACTATTGTTCTCCAATTGCATTACTATTGTTCTCCGCCGACAACGGTCGAACCTGACTGTTCTTCATCATCGTCATCATCATCAGTTAAAAGCTGTTCCAACTCAGGGGGAACGTCACACTCTGGCATTGCTCGCAAACGTTCATGAGCGTATTTAAACGTTCGATTATTATCCAATGACTTCAAGAGATATCTATCTCCATCAAGTAATTCAATGACTTTAAAAGGTCCGCGATATTTAGAATCAAGTTTAGTCTGATTTCTTTCATGGTTCTCAATTAAAACAAAATCACCAACAGCAAATTTCTTTAGATTCGCTTTGGTTTTATCAAATCTGCGTTTATCTTGGATTGCATTTTGAATAATGGAGTTTGCTGCACGTTCTCTGATTTCACGAATATCTACCTCAGTTTCATCTTGGTCACCCAGGGCTAACAAAGAAAGCGGTCTCGCTACTTTTCCAATAAATAACTCTAATGGACTTGCCTTAGTAACGCGATTGACTGTACAGTTAAGGGCAAGTTGAACGTCGGGAATAGAGTCTTGCCACGTTTTATCTTTTTTTTTACTTCGACTGCAGTGAGCATATTTTTCAATGTACTCATAACTCGCTCCACTTGACCATTAGCTCTACATGTTCCAGTAGCAATTAAATGTAATTGGATGTTATTGGAATCACAAAAACTACGAAATTGTCTGTTTGCAAAACACCTGCCTTGATCAGCGATTACTCTAATCGGAGCACCAAATAAACCGATTCCGAATTGTAAAGCTTTAATGGCATTAAGCGTATCAAGTTTAGTGGAATGATGCAATAAAACGTATTTAGTAAACGCATCTATCATTACAATGATGTATTCTTTTGTTTGGTTTGTACCACTCAATTTACCAGTAATGTCAATATGAATTGTATGCCAGGGCACAGAAACTTTAGGTATAGGATGAAGTTCAGCTTGTATTTTACCGGATCTAGACTTTGAAACTTTGCACGTTATACAGTTTTCTACAAATTTTCTAACATATTTGTTCATTTTTGGAAACCAATAAAATTCATACGCTTTGTCTAGAGTCTTTTCCCAGCCTAGATGCATTACAGACTCATGAATATTATTAATTACAGACCATCTGAAAGATCTAGTGTAGTGCCTAGATCTAGGCAAACATAAGGACTTAGAGATACGTTGTAGAACTCTATGTAAAATACCGTCTGTAATTTTATAATTACCTACTTGACAATTCACTATCAACATCATCATCATTTAATTTCGAAACAATCGTTTATAATTCAGGATCACGTTGCTGTTCAGCTTTTAACCACGTTTTAGACAATTCTAATAAGTTTACTCGTTATTCCTGAACTTTTTCTAACAAGTTCTCATTAGATAAAGGTTTACGGGACAAAAAGTCTACGTGAGACATTTTCTTTCCAACTTTATAAACAATTTCAAAATCGAATGCTTGTAAGAAAGACGGTGGGCTTCTCTATCTATGAACTCGTGGTGTGAGGTCAAGCTTGTTACGTGTAGCTTGAAGAGAGTTACAATCAGTTACAACAGTAAATTTTCTACCGTGTAAGAAATGACGAAAATGTTTAATCGACTTAACCACTGCTAATGTTTCGAGCTTGTATGAGTGATAACGAGACTCGGGACCCGACGGGTCCCTTTTACTAAAATAAGCTACGACGTGCGAATAATCTTGCAATAAATCAATAACTTTGTCACGGTAACAACCGGAAATGTCTGTGTTAATATTTTCAAAAGTTTTAACACTTTGACTGAAGTCGGTCATTAGATTAACTACATGATTCCTTTTCAAAATAAGACTGTTACTGGAAACATCAACAGAAAATCCTTGTTTAATTAAATCTTGTCCAATCAATACATCGTATTGCATGGCATCATCTGGCACTACATGAAAAAGCAATTCAATAACAAAACGATCAATGGAAACTTGCGACAGTATCTGACATGTACAGCATACATCGCCATTCCCAATGCCCATTAAAGTGACCACAGATGAAAAACGTTTTCCCATAAACTTATTTGCAACACTTTCTTTAATCAGAGAACATTCAGCCCCAGAATCAAAATAAAAATAGAACGACTGACCGTTGTGAGTAAGGCGAGACGTGCCAACAGAACAGAGGTTGATGCGACGCCGCTGCTCCGCCGCCGCCGGGGACTCTCCAGCGCCGCCACCAGTAGCCGCCTTCGCTGCACACAGCGTAGAGATGTGGCCCATCTGTCCACATTTGTAGCATTGTGGAACAGGCCTCTTCTTAGGGTCTTCTTTCTTCATGTCTTTTCTTATTGGATTTTGCATAAGTTGTCTCATTTTCTCTCGATTACAGTCTTGAATTCTATGGCCAATTTTCCCACAACCAAAACATTTTGATTCCATTATCTTAGGACGTTTCGACGCCTCTTGACCACTTCTAGACTCTTCATTTCGGCGTTTTAAAAAGCTATACGCTTGCAGCTCTTTTTGTAGATCGTGACGTGTTTTAACTTCTGTAGTGCATGCAAGACGTCGCAGTCTTGGATCTTGTTGTGCCAATACAGCTAGCACTGTAGAAACTGCAATGTGCTCGACGTCTACATTTTTCCATCGATTAATTAAGTGGTTCACCTGACGACTAGCATAGGCTCCATAATTTTCATTTTCTTTGATTTTCTCACCATAGAGTTGCATCAGTGTTGCGGCATGCGTTTCAACAGTTGAAAATCGGCTCAGGAAAATTGTTTTGAATTCCGTCCATGTCATTCCAGCGTAAGTTGCTTGCGACAGCCATAAAGATGCATTTCCTTTCATAGCTTTAGTCAGCGCAATAACAAGAGGGCCTCCCTGAAGTGGGGTTTCCCCTAGACACAACTCGGCGGTCGAACACCACGCCTGTGCATCGCAATCTGGTTTTTCAGGATGAAATTCAGGCAGCCCCACACTGCTATTCGTTGACGGAGACTGAATAGCACAGATGAGCGTACGCAAATGTTCATTTTGCGCCTCAAACAATCTCTTCCATTCATGATCATTTTCGCGATTTTCATCACTTTGCACTCGCGAATTAGTCCCACATTGCACTCGCGACGTGTACCCCGCTTCTGATGTAGGAGCGGCCGAGCCCCGAACGTCATCAGACGGGTTTTGCATGATTGATTATTACAGTACTTCACTTTGTAGGCGACAAGGAAAACGCGCAAGGCAATTTTACAATGTTGTTATAATATTGTCCAAACTTATTAAACAGTAATAATGTCCAACTAATCTCTAAAATTAAACTGAATATAAATGTCCAAATAAAATCTAACACAATTAATTTTAGAAAGTCTTTGTTTTAAACTAAATAACGAGAACGGTAAACGAATCCGTGGGCCGCGCTCGGCAAAGGCTAAGAACAGAGTGCGGGCACTAGCTTTGCAGCCCCTCTCATAACTTAAGGAATTTTATCACCCACATAGAGAGCCGGCCCACGGCTACGTTCAGCGACATGCCAAATTGGTGATGTCACCACCGTTCCCAGGGTATGTTCGACCCTTGTACGTCCACACGTCCTGTGCGATAAGGTGGCGATAAGCCCTTAACTTAAACAAATCGTTCGTGAGAACTGGGTAATTAAGATTCCAATAGGAGAAGCGAGGCGCCAGATTTCGCGCCGACATACCTACATATCTTCTTATATATAAAAATGGATTGCTGTTCGTTAGTCTGCTTAAAACTCGAGAACGGCTGAACCGATTTGGCTAATTTTGGTCTTGAAATATTCATGAAAGTCCAGGGAAGGTTTAAAAGGTAAGGAAAAAACGGGGAAAAAAAACAACTAAAATTGGATTGCTGTTCGTTAGTCTGCTTAAAACTCGAGAACGGCTGAACCGATTTGGCTAATTTTGGTCTTGAAATATTCATGAAAGTCCAGGGAAGGTTTAAAAAGTAAAAAAAAAAAAAACGAAAAAAAAAAAAACAACGCGGGCGTATAGCCGCGGGCGGACAGCTAGTTTCAAATATATAAAAGAGTCAAACATTGACAACTTTTTCATTCTTCTCCGCGCCTCAATCCGTTAGGTACAGCGTTCGACAGTAAATTACCTATCACCTCACCCCGTATGTCACCCACAAGAAAATTTGGGTTGGTTCACAGGATTGGTTCTATTCTAAGGCGGAAGCGTGGTACTTTTATAAAAGGAAAACCTAAATAATTCACCATCATAAATCCTACTGAAAAAATTGCTACGATTTTTCGGCAAAATTCGAGAGGTCTGTTATGAAAATGAATAAGAATAGAATTCCGGTCAGCACGCAAATTGTCTGTGAGAGTACCACGTAACTTAGTTGTACCTATTATATTTATTGTATTATGGCAAATAACATAATATGGCTTTCGCGTTTAAAATTTTGCTTGCCACTAAAATTCGTCAAATTGCGTCAGGCATGTTTGCTGCTCGTAGTGACGACTTTTTTGCAATCATGCGCAGAAAAGCAGTCCTACTATTGCACAGAGTGCGTGCCAGTTCTAACAGCATCTTGAAGATGATTGGGTACGAGTCGCCCATTTTTAGGCATCTTACCCGAGTGCTGGTTAGAATAAATACCACTTCTATGAAGCACTTAATTTGTTAAGTTAGTCTTAATTTATTACCGATTCTTGTATTACTGACATAGTAATTAAGAAATCATATTACTATCCCCCCCCTCCCGAATGAACCCCTGTTGTCTGATTATTCCAATAAAAAAGTAAAAGATACGGTTTCGCTTTCGTTATCGCTTTTGAATTGTCACGCGCCTTACTAATTTTGACGAAAAATTTACTAAGCTGATAATTATTAACCAAGGCAACTTTTTTACCTTGTAAGTAAAAAAATCCTTTAAAAAAAAGAACAAAAAAGAATTGAGCTAGTAGCATTTTTCAAGCAAACTATCTACTTGCTTCACAAATACTACTAAAAGAGCAAAAAATTGGATGTTAAATCAACTGAACTTGAAATTGATTTTTAATTACGTAAGAAGTTCACCTGCCAACTAAGAGGTGCTTAACCCTACTTAACCCTTAACTGTACACCGAGGCTATTTATAGGTATGTATTTTTTTTTCTTACAATGAATTAATTCAGTTCATTTAACCTAAAACTTTTAAAAAGAAATAAAAGAATAAATTAATAATTTAGACGCAAACTTTTAAAATTTAATAGCAAAAAGTTCTCGTTTTCTTCGCTACACGAAAACGTTATAATAATCCCGTGATATCTTCCGAGTTACGCAGTAGCCCCTTGGTCCAAATGTACTCGTATGGCAAAGTAACATCCATTGGAATGGAAATGACGCGGGTACAGTCAGATCGGAATATCACGCGGTATGTAATATAGGTACTTATTCTTTATTTTCATTTGGCTGAGTCGGGGCTTTCGATAGAGAAATAAAGGGAAAATATGTTAAATTTATTCCTTTCAAATACGTAATAAAAGTACTAATATTAATATTTGTTATTTATGACGTAAAGGGTAAAATAGAAAGGATTTTGCGAAATTCCCCGGGGAAAGCGGAAAAATCTTATTTTCATTATAATGTTTTTATACTAAACCTGAAAAATATCTGAAATTATTTTGTGTAATTTTATAGATGGAAGCTAATTTGTACAAAGAGTCTAGGGAGGCGTTTGAAATGAAATAAGAAATCTTTATTCAAAAAGTAGGTATTATACAATAATATTTTCTTGTAATTAACACTGAGGACTTCTTTAGTTAAAACTGTGCTACAGTCTTCGGGGTCTTCCCAAACTATTGATAAAATACGTCATATAATTTAAGTGTTTAGTGTGGAATTTTGTTTGTGTGTGTGTGTGCGTGGGCGGGTTTGTGTGTGTGTGCGTCCGTCCATGTTATATTTTAAGTTTATAGATCCATATTATAATATCATACATGTTATATCAACTACCAATATTATTTATTATTTTTATTAAAGTATCCAAGATGTTGACCAGGGATGTAAAGAACCACCATACAAAATTTCATTGGAAACTGTCCAATAGTTTCGGAGATTAGCCCGTACAAACAGACAGAGGAACAAAAAAAAAGATAATTGTCTGGATATTATGTTCTATTTTACTTCTTACATTCTCCTGACTTGGATTTCATATATTTTTTTCTATGTACAGACATTTGACCCCTACAGTTTTATTATATAGATATTTATATATTTTTTTATTTGTATCAAATATAATGAAATCAAACGAGTTATATACTTAATATTATATTTTAAAATTTCAAAAGTTCGTAGTCTGCACTGCGTTGTTACTCGTAATAGATGATGATGAATCTGCACTTAGCCGTAAAGAAAAAGGGTTGTTTGGAACTTTCTCAAACCGACCCTTCGAAAGTAGCTGACCGAGCTTTATAGAAATAAAAACTTAAATAAATTATATTATAATGGTGTTTAGTTAGTTAGATAAAGAAAAACATTTAAAGTTTTTTATTTTTAGTTTTTATAGGTACTTTTGAGATATTGAAAATTTTCCAACCGAAAGGGTATTTTTATTTGCGGTCCAGTGTAAAATTTATTGAAAAACTTATTAAAATTCGCATTATTGCCATATTTACAGAGAAGTTTCTTTCAAACACGTCCGAATTATAAAACATCAAAGCTTAGAGTATAAATAGAAAATTTTCTGGGAGGGATAGAGTACGCCTAATTGAGTATAAACCGTAAGCACGGATATGAACAGTCCGAATATCTTTAGCGCGTTCGTTTACTATCGAATGGTTATCGGAGCTGCTTATTTTTCTCAGTGAATATAAGAAATTTAATAGGAGAACATTTTGAAATGTGCAGTGATAAGTTGGCAAAAATGACTCGAGGAACAAATCCAAAAAGAAAAATGTTATTGATTTCACCGCACATACATCATCTGCTTACGATTGACATAAAGGCAGCAGAGCGATGCGCGTGCTCTATGTATATATTTATTCTGTAAGCATCAAAGGTGGATTGCACCGTAGTCTAGTCGCCAGTTAAACTAACTAAATAAACACCTAACAGACGGTTAAGTAAAGCAACAAGCGCCCGCTGTCTCCCTTGTACGACATATTTATGATATGTCACGCCGACGGGACGGTACAGTCTGCAAGGGATAACCAATAGCCACCAGTGTAAGATGACCTCCCTATGCCAATAATATAGTAGGCATCGTGGGTCAAGTTATGCTGGCGGGATATAAGTTATGCTGCTGCCCGCAGTACACCCATTTGGTATAATTTGTTAGACCGGAGCGCACCGGCGCCCAGCGGACTGACGGGCCAGGAGAAATGAAGGTTTTGTCTAATAAAGAAAGACTATTTTTGTCTGTAATGTTCACATAAAAACCATGGAGGAAGAAAAAATTTTACGCGCAAATATTTTTTTCCTTCATGATAAAAACCATAACACCTTCGAGTATAAATAAAAGAAATGTGGCACGCCTTATCAAGTATGCACCGTAAGCACGGGAATGCACAGTCCGAATATCTTCAGCGCGTTCGTTTAACAGGAAATGGTTATCAGAGCTGATTGTTTTTCCCGCTGAAAATAAGTAATGGAATAGGAGAACATTGTGAAATGTGCAGTGATAAGTTGCAAACATGACTCGAGGAACAAATCCAAAAAGAAAAATGTTATTGATTTCACCGCCCATACAACATCAGAATCTGCTTACGCTTAAGGCAGCGGAGCGGTGCGCGTGCTCTATGTTTATTTATACTCTAAGCATAACACTATTTGTTAAAAATACACAGCGTGATTGTGGAACCGATAGAGACGAGAGATGAATAGGTATATCAAGTTTTGAATGAATGAAATGAATGATATTTAAAATCAGAGCATCTATCAAATTAGACGTGTCATTAACACCCCCTACACCAGCGTTTTTCGAGCGTCAACATCGTGCGTCGCGCATACAATCATCCGCGTCCGTCTTTTGTTTCACTCGCCTTGCTGCCTATGATACGTTGCGCATACAATCATCCGCGTCCGTCTTCTGTTTCACTCGCCTTGCTGCCTATGATACGTCGCGCATACAATCAGCCGCGTCCGTCTTTTGTTTCACTCGCCTTGCTGCCTATGATACGTCGCGCATACAATCAGCCGCGTCCGTCTTTTGTTTCACTCGCCTTGCTGCCTATGATACGTTGCGCATACAATCATCCGCGTCCGTCTTCTGTTTCACTCGCCTTGCTGCCTATGATACGTCGCGCATACAATCATCCGCGTCCGTCTTTTGTTTCACTCGCCTTGCTGCCTATGATACGTCGCGCATACAATCAGCCGCGTCCGTCTTTTGTTTCACTCGCCTTGCTGCCTATGATACGTTGCGCATACAATCATCCGCGTCCGTCTTCTGTTTCACTCGCCTTGCTGCCTATGATACGTCGCGCATACAATCATCCGCGTCCGTCTTTTGTTTCACTCGCCTTGCTGCCTATGATCGTATGCGCAACGCTCGAAAGACGCTAGTGTGGGAGGTTCCTAAGTCACCCTAAACTAGATCGACACATTAAATCGATGTTTGAAATCTCTGAAGTAAATTGTTAATCTCCTGTTCCTTTCTTTTCTCTTAAAAGCGTGAAATAGACGTATTGAATAACTAGGATTGGGGAAAATATCTCATCTCTGTGAAATCAATTTATTATTATTAGGTATATAGTTCTCGGCAAACATCTTGAAGAAAGATGTCACGTGTACAATCAAAGGCAAAGAAAAGTTCACATAATGTATTATTTTCCCTCCACGCTTAACGTTTATTCCTAATCCCCGCTCGCTTGCTCGAGATATTTGCCAATATATACGCGGTATCAGTTAAGGCAAGTCAAGTTGCTCGTAGTTTTCGTGGCCCGACCACAGGGTAGTGACTTTTCGTTCGCAGATGGTCCGTAGACGCCTGGCTATACATATTGCAAAACATCGTTCTTACTGCTCTGGGGTGTATACAGATATTGAATAAACATGTCAGACCGAGGATTCTTATAAACCACCCTTGGTTTCATAGTCGTTGGATTCTTTGTTTGTCACCGTTCATAAACAGCCTCCATGGTCGAGTGGTCAAATAGTCTCCTCACGTTACGGAGGTTCCGGGTTCGAATCCTAGTAGGGCCTCGTCGATCAAATAAAACTTTGTGAGACTTTCCCCAGTTTCTTAAGTACATTTTTTTTTTAATATGTGGGACATCTCACACACGGCCATCTGACCCCAAACTAGGCAGAGCCTGTACTATGGGTGTCAGATAGCTGATATACATACACATATAAATATACAACATCCAGACACAAGGCAAACACAAGTGCTCATCACACGAATGTTTGCCCTGGGCGGGATTCGAACCCGCGACCTTGTGCTTCGTAGGCAGATGTACTACCCACTAGGCTACGAGGCCGACATTGCAGGCTGAATCACCTGATTGTCCGAAAAGAAAGATGATTCCGTGCTTCGGAAGGCATGTTAAGCCGTTGGTCCCGAATGTAGTCGTATACCAGTCATATAAGTAGCCAAAAGCTAGTATTCCGATATCATTGAGTAAAATATATGGATATTCAGTGCTACATCAGTTCCCTCGTTAAAATTTTTGGAACTTGATCCAACCTCCCCTTGTTCAAAACAAAACCTGTGAATACGAAATATCTAACGAGGTAATACCCCCTATATTACGTTTCGTCGAAAGGAAACGGTACCTTTTTAGGAAAAATAATACTCACGCTCAAAATGTTTTGTTTTGTTGCGTGTAATCGTCATATTTATAATAATAATAATAATAATAATAATCTTTATTTGCATAAAGCAGGGTATGTAGGTTGTTACATTAAAAAAGAAATACAGTGCCATTCATGCTTTGCCAAGTAATATTAGCATGCAAATTTAAAAAACATGAGTCAAATACAAATGTCAATTTCTAATGTAAAATTGCAATAATACGAGTAATATGTCATCTTATTCTTACAATTACAAACATTATATATTTTAAGTAGTTCATAAACGAGTTGTATTTAAGTTTCTCAGTCATTTCTATCTAAGAATTCTTTTAAACTGTAGAACATCCGATCTAATAGCCAATTAAAAACATGTTTTTTAAATACTCTATTATTTAGTGTCTTAAAGTCATTTGGCAATTTATTATATATACGCACACACATTGATATTACTCCCTTGCTATATTTTATTGTTCTCGGATTTTCATCAGTTACTATTCTATGAGGATACCTCTGTGCACGCGGATTCAAGTCACATGCTTTATTGAAAATGTCACTATGATTCTTTACAAATACACACACTTCATATACGTAAAGCGATGGTAAGGGTAACAGACCAAGTTTTATAAAAAATGGTTTACAAGATACGTCAGGAGGTAGGCCGCATATTGCTCGGATACACTTCTTTTGCACTACGAAAGCGTTTTGGAAATTAGTACTATTTCCCCAGAAGATGATAGCATACCTTAATGTAGATTCTACGTAAGCATGATAGGCAGTCACAGTAGTTTTTATATTTGTAGTGTTTTTTAATCTTTTTAGGGCATATACGAATTTATTTATTTTGCTACAGATATTATCGATTTGCATTTTCCAATTTAAATCCTGGTCCAATACTACGCCAAGAAATCTATTCTGTTGTACTTGTTCAACTTTGATATTTTG
Organism: Teleiodes luculella; assembly: GCA_948473455.1. Classification (NCBI taxonomy): domain Eukaryota; kingdom Metazoa; phylum Arthropoda; class Insecta; order Lepidoptera; family Gelechiidae; genus Teleiodes; species Teleiodes luculella. The sequence continues at coordinate 6,762,420 of OX419607.1, forward strand.
ATAATTAATATTCATGTCAATATTATTATGTCTAGTATGTTTAGTAGGATAAAATTGTATATAATTAGTTTTATCCATGTTTATTTTTAAATAATTAAATTCGAGCCAAGATATTACTTTAGTCAAGGTATTATTTATGTCATTTTCATGGTCTTTGAAGTTATTTATATTTTTCTTTGTTGAAACAACAATGGATATATCATCTGCAAACATTACACAATGATGGTTTGTTACATTAGTGATATCATTTATATAGAGCAGAAATAGAATCGGACCCAACACACTCCCCTGTGGTACACCCTGAGTTATATTTCTGTAATCAGACGAGTGCTGGACAATCTCATTATTTTCATTCAGTCTAGTAATTGTAACACATTGTTGTCTATTTTTGAGATATGATGACAGCCACTGATATGTGTTTCCTCTAATACCAATTGCATAAATCTTACGCAAGAGTAAGTTGTGTGAAACAAAGTCGAAAGCTTTGCTTAAATCAAGAAATATACAAGAGGTTCGATTTTTCTTGTTAACATTTGCTAGTATAGATTTCATGATGGAAAAAGTAGCAAGTGCTGTTGATTTCCCCTTCTGAAAGGCATACTGTTCATTACTTATCAATTTAAATTTATTGCAGAAATCCATCAGCCTTCGTAACATACACTTTTCAAATATTTTAGACATGATAGGTATAAGCGTGATTGGTCTGTAGTTGATGATATCATTTTTACTGCCTTTTTTGAAAATAGGCTTTACAATAGAAGTTTTTAATCTCTCAGGAAAAGTACCTGCTGAGAAAGATTGATTAATTAGGTGGGTTAATATTGGTAATATATCGTCAATACACAACTTTATTATTTTTGTACAAATCTCATCATAGCCTTCAGAGTTTGTATTTTTTAATGACAGTACTTCTAGTTTTACTTCGTTTTCAGTCATAGGTTTTAAGAACATAGAATTAGAAAAGTTAGATTTATTATAAGTTCCGCTAGTTCTTAGATTAGGCATATTAGTTGGTTTTGATATGTTAGTCATTTCTATATAGTAATTATTGAATGTCGTTGCAATTTCAGTGGGGTTAGTTATTATTTTGTCATTAAATATTATATTGTCAATGTTATCTTTAGGTTTTAGTGCAGAAATCTCGTCATTAATCACGGACCATGTTGCTTTACACTTATTTTCACTACTGTTTATAAATTTAATATTAACATTTCTTTTCGACTTATTGATGCATTTTTCCAATATTTTTGAGTATTCTGTGTATTTGTTTTTGTCCTGTGTAGTTTTATTTTTGTAATACTTTAGTCGACCTCGTAGCCTAGTTGGCGAGTTCGAATCCCGCCCAGGGCAAACATTCGTGTGATGAGCACTTGTGTTTGCCTTGTGTCTCGATGTTGTATATTTATATTATGTATGTATGTGTTTTTTGTTTATGCGCAGACTATTCCGTATCATTAAACAAACAATTGATAGTAGAAAAATATCCGTTACCGCGTATAGAAGAATTATTTTCCAAACTACATGGTGGGCAACAATTTTCCAAGTTAGATTTATCTCAAGCCTATAATCAACTTGTTTTAAGTGATGAGTCACAGATGTTAACGTGCATCAACACTCACAAAGGCTTATTCAAGTTTACGAGATTAGTTTTCGGTTTATCTAGCTCAGCGGCAATTTTTCAAAAAACATTAGATCAGTTACTGGCCGGTATGGATTGTGTGCTAGTTTTCCAAGATGATATACTAGTAACAGGTGCTAATGAGCAAGAACACCTGACTAGACTTCACGAAGTGTTCAGTAGGTTAGAACAGGCGGGTTTAGTTTTACAACGCAGTAAATGCAAACTGTTTCAAAAATCAGTATCATATTTAGGTTTTGTAATAGATAAAGACGGTTTACACAAATGTCAAGATAAAGTACAAGCTTTACTTAATGCTAAAACTCCAACTAACGTAACCGAGTTAAAATCATTTCTTGGCATGGTGAATTATTACAGGACCTTCATTAAAAATGCGTCATCTATTTTGCACCCTTTGCATTTACTTTTGCAAAAAAACACACCGTGGTTGTGGACCGAAGTGCACGACTCAGCTGTTAGTCAGATTAAACGCGATTTAGTTGCAGATGTGACTTTAGCACATTTTAATCCGAGTGCGACGTTAATACTGACAGTGGATGCGTCGCCTACCGGGCTAGGTGCTATCTTATCGCAAGTAGGTAAGGACGGTGTAGAACGTCCTATATCGTACGCGTCACGGTCACTATCTAAAGCAGAGACTAGTTACAGTCAAATTCAAAAGGAGGCCACCGCAATTATATTCGGTGTAAGGAAATACCACCAATATTTATACGGCTTATCCACTCCTTTTGTCTTGAGAACTGATCACAAACCACTGCTTTCTATTTTTAGTCCGGATAAAGGAGTACCTGAAATAACAGCGAATCGATTGCAGCGGTACGCGATTTTTTTAACTTCATACAATTTCAAGATAGAATATGTACATAGCAGTTTAAATTCGGCAGACTTTTTAAGTCGTTCCACTGTCTGTAAACAGGATAATCAACTGAGCGTAGATGCATTAGATAAGGCTACTTATGTTCACTTTGTTTACAACAGCGACGATCGGTTTATTAATATTATGGATATTAGCAGGGAAACTCACAATGATAAGCTACTAGCGAATGTGTGCATGTATGTACAATCTGGATGGCCAGCGCGTGTAAACAATGATCTTAAACCGTATTTTATGTGCCGCAGTGAATTAGCTATCGAAAAATCGTGCCTAGTGCGTGGTCATAGAATAGTGATTCCTTCAATCAACCGACCACAAATTATTAAAGAATTGCACATAGGTCATTTAGGTGGTAGTAAAATGAAATCAGAGGCAAGAGGTCGATTCTGGTGGCCCGGGCTATCTGCCGATATAGATCGTTTCGTAGCGAGCTGTGAAGTATGCTTGTCACTGCGCGCCACTCCGGCGCGCGCGCCGTTGACTCCCTGGCCGTTTCCACCAGAGCCTTGGTACCGTGTTCATTTGGATTTCCTTGGCCCAATTAATAACAAGGTTTATTTAATTATAGTTGATGCGTACTCAAAATGGTTGGAAAGCTATGACGTAACAACAGGCTATGGTAGTAAAATTGTAATAGGGAAACTTGTCGAAGTCATGAGCAGGTTTGGGTTAATAAGGACGTTGTGCACTGATAATGGCCCGTCATTTGTCTCACGTGAGTTTAGAGAGTTTTGCTACCAAAATGGAATAGAACACTTAACGACTCCTACCTACAGTCCGAGTAGTAACGGCCAGGCTGAGAGCAGCGTAAAGATTGTAAAGAGAGCAATTAAGTCTATGATTTTGTCAGGAACGAATCAAAGTGATTTGAATATTAAGCTTAACGAGTTCTTGTTTAGGTATAGAAACTCAGTGCATAGTACCATAGGTAAATCACCGGCAGAGATCCTATTTGGCCGCAAATTAAGAAATAGGTTAGACCAATTAAACTTACATGAACCGACTTCATTTGACCTCGATCTCGATGCTGTAGTGAAAAATAATCAGTGCTCACAGAGTAAATATTATGGCGGAAAACGCAAAGTTAAGTTTGTAGCGCATGATGTAGTGCTAATTAAAATTTATAACCAACAAAAGACGTACTGGGTAAAAGGCGAAATAATAAAGTCCATTGGGAACTCAATCTACTTGGTGCGTGTCTTTGGTCGTGAAGAGACTTTCATGAGACATATCAACCAACTTTTGGAATATAGAGGGGAGGAGGATCCCGAGGCACGCCCTCGTGTAAGCGACAGCGACTCATTTGTTGACGAGAAAAATCAGCAACCCGTAGACTCCACGGTACTGCCGCCCATCGTTATGGCACCTCCAGATATGAGCACTTCTACTGGTTCGACTGAGCCGCCGGGACAGGACCAGTTGCTTGATAATTTATCGTCGTCTACATCTACAAATGAAGAATCGCAACGGCCAGAAGTAGAGGATACTGAAGACATCTCGACAGGACTAGCCGCGGCCGAAGGGCTGGCAGAGCATGTTGAAACGCCGTCGCCTCCTCCACGGCCGCGCAATCCACTACGGGATATATTCATATACAAGGACTATTTTTAGGCTAAAGGTGGAGGGATGTTAGATATAGGTACCTAGTTAAGTATAGATATAAGGTTGCGTTCGTGCTGCGCACGAACTGAGAGATGGTCAGTCGGAATTAGAAGCTTGAACAGTGACACCGCGTTTCATTAGTCTTTCCCCCCTCCGCACCCCGCATCGCAGCTATAACAATCAGCTGTCTGACATCCATAGTACAGGCTCTGCCTAGTTTGGGGTCAGATGGCCGTGTGTGAGATGTCCCACATATTTATTTATTTCATAGAATCAGTTTTATACATTTGCGCCTCGCCTTGCCTTCGTATTTGAAGACAAGCTGAAAACTTGTAGACAATTTTTTTTCATAACAAAACATTCTTATCATTTAATTTTGCGTATTAGATCCGTGAAAGTAAGTTACTTATAATGTAAAGTAAACAAACAGAGAAAGCATTTTTTGTTCACAAAAACTACTTTCTTCCACTTACCACAGCAATTTGGGGAAGAATATTTTGAAGAAAACCTTTATACCTGAAACAAAAAAAAGTTATCAGTCATAACTAAATAAATATACCTATCATTATTTCCTTACATAGCATTGAGCAACGATTTTTCGTTTCGACAAAAAATGCGTAACTAAATTTTGAACCATGAATCTTCTAACACTCCTAGCTGAAGGTCATACGTCCAACCTAAATGACTTGTTAGGAGTCAAATGAGACCACAGAATAGCTATTTTTCCTCCAAATAGGATTAGTGTTGTCTGTATGTCGATGTTGTGATTAAAGAGGCGTACGTTAAATTACTGTCAGTTATTGTAAAACAATGAAACGGCTAATTGTTTTAGAATTAGATTATATTTTTTTATTTATTAGATTTTATTTTTAGAATTTTTCATTTCAAAATAAATTTCAATTTTTTTCATATTTAGATTTAACAAAGAGTATTGAATACTACAGAGACGTAATATAAATGAAAATGAAATTCCGTCAATCAGTTGTGGTGCGGGGGGGTTGACTCGGGGTTGTGATTGCTCCAAATGTCATGCAGCTTTCTATTGGTCGGTGGGGATCCGTCGAACAAATATCACTTCGTGAGACTTTCCCCACTTTGGTTGGGAAATTACAGGCTGAATCACCTGATTATCCGAAAGGAAAGATGATTCCGTGCTTCGGAAGGCACGTAACGCCGTTTGGTCCCGGTTACTATCTACGGATGTAGTCCTTATACGAGCCATGCCGGAAACCTAAGGTGGCTCGATGGTTCCTACACCAGGGTTTGTGACGTAGGTATAGTCGCGGACTAACGCGGTCAAGCCCTAGTGGTGGAGGGTGGTTAAATTAAACGAAGAAATAGCTATAACAATGTCTTGTTTATTATTATCGAAATATTATTATTACATTAGCTTTTGAAATCATAAAAATGGCGTCCGGCTCGTAGAGGAGGTGGGAGCCGCTTCGCTTTTTTTATGGCTTCTGCTACTTTGCAATTCAGCCAATGTCAGGTAGATGCTTATCACAGTGGAAAAAACATTGCACCAAGTTTATAAAGCGAAATGCACCAAACATTAATCCCTTGCATCAACGAAATTCAAAAATATATTACTTTTTACAATTATAAAGCCTCAAACGCGAAAAGAGGCTGCCAGCATGAAAGCGGCGTGCTGTACATCGCTTTATAAACTTGGTGCAATGTTTTTTCCACTGTGATAAGCATCTACCTGACATTGGCTGCGTGCATGAAGGCCACATGCACACCGCAGTATGTTAACCTTGAAACCCACTCGATAGGCAAGTTCGTCTGTTGGCACCCTAAAGTGTTGACAGAATCAGTCGCCTTATATTACGTTTATACTACCCAAAGAAATTTTATATCTCCCTTTGTGTTGTAAGCCTTACTAAACCATCTATTTGTATATCTGTATAATTTTGATTTTTAATGATTTAGATATAACCAGTCACTGTACGGTAAAATCGACTTTACTTGCTTTTAGAGCAGACTAGTAAACTGTCAATAAATAATGAAGTTTAGGAAATAAAGAAAAAAAAAAGGTATTTTTAAATGCTAAACTTTCAGTTAAAAGCGTTTGTTTCGTTCCAAAAAAATTCTGAATTCTAGGATTTAAACGAAGCCATTCGAATGCAAAAAAAAAACAGTTCATACCTATTAGTTCTACCAGTAAACTAGAATTTATCGTATCAGGGACGAATTCATAAACAGTGAGTTGTGAGTTGGTTTTATCGATTGTCGATATATAACGTTTTATGTCACATACACTTGAACTAGCTTCGCAATTTCTAGTGAGCGAAGTTTATAGTTTAGTTTGCCTTGTGGTTACTGGCTTGAAATTGAACCAACTCAACTGACTGAGATACGAGGCGATATATTTTATGTAGTTGCATAACTAGGGGATGGGTAGCAGAGTTCAACAGCTGTATAACCTCACAAAATTGAGTTTTTTTATTTATTTATTTATTTATTGACCTATAGAAAGAAAGAAAGAAAGAAAGAAAAATAATTATTTACCACACATTGCAACACATGAAACAAAAACTGGAATAAAATACAGGCAAACATACGTGTGATAAAGAGGTTGCAGGGCTCAGCATTTGTCGTGAGTACTCCAGGTGGAATATTCACGACACTGATTTTCAGCCAGCACCTAAGTGTGCAGGTTACACGCAGGTTTGAATACACTCCATGACAAATAACACAACTAAGTACTATGATGGGACAGAATTACAGGTATTATAATAATAGATAATTATCTAAGTATACAACTATAAAATGTGATCCTATTAATGTTTAACGGACTTGCGGTTGAGTGGCAAGCTCTACCCGTATTTAGTCATATACCAGCATAGTCTACGCCCTAGACTCTAGGGGCCCGGGCTTATAATACATTTCTCGAGTTTATCGCGAGAGAGCCTATTAGATGACTGTACCACCCGCACGAAAAAGAGTATGATTTCGTATTATTCGAAAAACAACTCTTTTTACTATTGGATAAGGGCCAATACACTACACATGGACAATCGACAAACTATCGATAGCCAATAGCCACAGCACTAAATAAGAAGCAGACGCGGCAAAGGGTGTGAGGGATGGCAGCCATAAACCACGTCACCGTGCAATTTGTCCGCCAGTTCATCCCGACCAGAGAGAGAAAGCAATATTTCTTCTTAAGAGGCGCTTATTGACTTGCTGAAGGTAGCTCTGTGAATGAAAGAAAACAGAAGAATTGGTAGAGTTAAAGCAATGGAGCAATAACACCTGTTTTGAAGTTAATCGCTGTTGGAATACGTGTGTTCTTTTTTTTAATGGCACTTGTTGATTTTGTGGCAGTGTCAAGTTGGAGATAGCGAAAATCGTGGAAAGTTAACAGTCAAATATCGAGAAGATTTTATAAATTGTAAAATAAATGCCACATTAATTTTTTCATAGTTTCAAGTATAAGAGTATTGATAGGAGAGAAAAATGTTCGGCAGCGGCTAATTATAAGCATGGTTTTTTACCTTTCTGCAGGTATAATAAAATTGTAAATCAGGGAGCTTGGAAAGCCGCGCTTCGTAGATTCGTTATTCTGAGCAAAAAACCATTTTTTGACGTCGTCGGTGCAACAAAATTACAAGGACTAGAGTTATCTATGGTTGTTGCAAGTTCAATTATGAGGAAAAGGTTTGTATGAACTTTTTGTCGCGAAGAAACACTAGAAAAAATATGTCCATAGCCGCAGGGGGAAAACTGTGTTTAAAAAAAATACAAATTGCTATCCCACCATCTCCCTCTCTTCTCTCCCACTGGTGCACTTACGTATCAATGCTATCCATAACACAGTATTTTATACTGTATTGTTGTTTTAGTTTAGACTCGTTTTGCTGTAAATTCAAGCAGATAATACACCGAAACTAACAAAGTTTATAACGTTGCAAACAGGATACGGCGCCGAACTAACAAACTAACTTTGAACATGTACGTGAAGGTATCAGTAATACTGTTACCGAACAGTATAAAAGTTTCAGTTTGCTGGATATCTTTACCTCTTTAGCCTTTTATTATTAAGGATAGTTTTTTTTATATGTTTTCACCAAAGAACGTAACAACTGTAGAGTTTTTGAATATTATTAACATTTGTACTGTTTAATAAGCACTATGTAATATAATATATTGTTTATTATACATAGCACATATGTACAGTAGCCAGCATATGCGGCTGGACATGTTGACCTTGAGAGCGCCCGTATTCCGTAGCGGTAGGGGTAAATTTCGTAGTGCGAATGTCCAACCGCATGTGCTGCCTACTGTACATTATCTAAATCTATCTATCTACGTCGGAAGTCTAAACAAAAACCTTAAAACCCACTCGATAAGCAAACATTTAAATCTGTCTTATTTTAATTAAAATGAATTTCCGAAATGTACATACGAGTCTTAGTCAGATGGTTACAGCCGTCTGATTATTATCTCCCTAGGCAGATAATAGTATACCAGTTTTGTCAGATAATTATATGACTAGATCAGTCTAGTCTAATAGTTTTCGAAAGAGGGTAAATATATATATTGAGGGTGCGTTGTAGGTTATAATATTGTCGTTTTTGAAGCCAATTCTGACGACAGGTTAATTAGATAGTTCTAGCTTTTGTATTCGTTATTTTTAGGACTAGGTGGTTGGCATGATGCTACCGAAGCCACAGAGCGGACTGCTAGCCTGCTAGTGTAAATAAACTTTAGTGAAAAAAATAAATTGGCTCGCAACATAATACCCTACCTAATCCATGTTATAATTTGAGTTCTAATAGAATACATGTGCCCAAAGAATATTATTATTATTATTATTTATAAGATTTCATACATTAAACAACAGTTATTAAAATTATTTTACAATTGTTTCATAAAAAGCCGAGATATTGCCAAAACAAATAACCAATCGGGGATAACGGCATCGTCAATTGAGGAGTTATTTCCTCGTTTCTTCAATTTTAATCATCTGATCTTAGCGGATTTTTTATGGGACTACCCTTTAAGTATACTTCGTCAATTACATAAAGAATTTTGAAAATTGGTTCACAATTGGCGGAGAAAAAAACATACGCTTCTGAGAACCTCCTCCTTTTTTTGAAGTCGGGTAACAATTATTCTACTTTGGGTCTTACCACAAATAAGTAAGAATTAGTTCTGTTTTAAAGTAGAGTACTTACGTAAATTAAAAATAAAATTTTCAGTTAAAGCTGCTCCAACAGGAAATAAGTTTGTTTTCTTGAATGTTTCATCAAGCTTGCATCACCGTCTATTTGTTGAAACTGGCAGCAGAAATTTAAATCAATTTCTCCGGGGTTTACTTCATTTTTCTGTTTCATTTTACATTTAATTTCAGCTCCTTCATTCGTGGAATATTTTTATAAAGCTTTTTAATTTTAACTGTTGCAAAATTATTTTGTCTTATGTTTATTGATAAACAGAGTCATCGATGGCGTAGTTGCTAAGCTGTTGCCTTCAGTCTCGATACTCAAGTTCGAATCCTGCCGCGTATTAATGAGTTTTTGACTTTTTAATTCATATTTACCACCGGATATTTATTTGAAAGTAAAGTACCTAATAAAAGAAAAAGAGGAAGACCAAAAGAAAGATGGATAGATGAAATAAACAGAAAAGAATGGACAACAAAAGCGAAAAATAGAAAAATATGGTGTGATATGGAGGAGGCCTTCACTCCTAGAAAGGTCCTTATAAATAAATAAAAAAATAATTCATCAATGAAATCTGTAACAAATTGTAATTATTAAGGAAATAAAGAGGCTATATTATTATTATTTATTCGTAAGGAAAACATCGTGATGTGTTCGTTTTCAACCCGCACTGGGCCAGCGTGGTCGACTAGGGATTATTTACCCAGACTTCAGGGAAGGTTCGAGCCCCTCGGTGGGGACTTATACGAGCTGTTTAAGGTTGTCACTCCCGCGGCTCACCAGGCCTTTGGCGAGCCGTCAGACGTAGCTGTAGATTGAAGAACACGCACTTGCAAAGAAATAAGAAGAACGCAGAACAGTCACTGATTAATTTAATATTTATTCACGTGGAAAACTGTCCTTAATAGACTCAGCGGTTTGAATTACTTTTACACGAACATTTTACAAAATTATACAAGTTAAAAGAAATACGACCGTCAAGGCCGGTAGTCAAGGGAAAAACTAAAGAACAATGGACGAAGATGACGTATGAAAGACGAAAGAATTCCAAAATTGAATATTTGAATTTAGACGAGAAAGAAATGGAAAATAAGATGAAAATAAGGTGAAAATGAGGTTGCCAGGCACCTCGTTACAAGGTCAGCAGTAATATACAGTCAATGGGAGATTTTCTGACAGATTGAAAAAAAAAAAAAAAAACGAGAGTTCTTTAAAATTTCCATAGATGACCCTAGAAAAATAATGAAAACAGTAAGATTTATTGTAGACTTTTTGACTTTTTTTGTCGGATTGCACATGATTTTGACTGAAATTTTAGGATAGTCAGTTGATTAATTTGAATGTTTTTCTTTTACAATCTAATACTTCTGTATCTATTACCTCACTATTTACTAGTGCCATCTGCTGAGCTGTTTTATACGGTTTTTTTTCTTAATTTGCTTCTGAAAATCTTCCCATTGCAACGGTATTCGACCGCCAGCCTGCGGCTGGGATTAAAACCATTTATTTTAAACCTTCGGGCAATAACATACGAACTTGGCTTAGTTCTCTGGACGTGCGCCAGTAAACTCGCACCAGTAAAGCCATTTTGCAATCAACTTGTGTGAAAACTCCAATTTCACCTGTGAATTTGTTCGTTAGCGGTAGGTACATAAATTCGCGTGACCCACAAGAGCACAATTCTGCAGGTTCATTTTAAAGTGAAGTGTGTAAGCAAGTATTGTACTTTAAATTAGGCATTATATTGCGCAGAGCCCATTTTTTGAAATAATCTGTACCTGTGTATAAAGTGATGGAAAATCGAATTTGTTTTAGTATTTAACTCGTCAAAATTGCGCCTTAAAAAAATAAGGTACAGAATCCAGAACATGCGGTTGGACATTCGCACTACGAAATTTACCCCTAGCGCTACGAAATACGGGCGCTCTCAAGGTCGCATTTGCTGGTTAATGAACATCATTGGCATAATATTTACTGTTGTTTAATTTAACTTCTCTCGACGTAACATTTTTTATTTATGTACGGCCGCGTTAACGCGACAACACATTATTATGTTAACACGCACATTATACATTAGGTTGTAAATAAAAGTTATTTTTTAAGTTTAAGTGCACGTATGTAAGACTAAGTTTGCTTGCACTTATGAACGTGACCGTACGTCAAAATCATTCCCTTCTGCACAGTCAGCCATACAATATTGCCCATATCCTTTAGATCTATACGGTTTAACACTTCAATGTGAACTCAAGCATTTTCAAAACGTGATACTACAGGTTGGTACCTTTTTTTATGGCACTAGCATAGCTTGCTTTGTGCCAGTGTCAGTCAAGTTAGGCTGGTACCTACACGTGATCTAAGAAGCGGCGGAAATAGTGGTGCGCTGCTCAAATTAAATTGGTATCGATAAAAATATATGTAATAGCTTCCCGCAAACTTCAGTCGTCCCTTTCATAATGTATGCAACTGTATCGTAATATCACACACATTAAATAAAAACCACGGCGAATACCCGTTATAAAATGAAATAGGTAAACTACCGTGAAAACCTTAATAAATAAAAATATCTACATTTTTAAAAAGTACAGAAGTCAGCACGCGCGGTTAGACATTCCTACTACGAAATTAACCCCTACCGCTACGGAATACGGGCGCTCTCAAGGTCAAAATGTCCAGTTGCATATGCTGGCTACTGTACATATTTTATTCATTACGTTTTATTGCGGTCCAAGAAGTTTGGACACTTGCAAGTATATTAATTTTCTTTTTGCTTTTACGGTGAAGTGGTAAATATTATTCTGCTACGTATGGAACTTTACAGTAACATTACAGAATAATAGTTTAATTTCATAATGCCCACCATTATGTATAATAAATCTGAAACCACACAAAAGTTATCGATGAAAGTGTCACATCCCTAGTGCGGGAAGTAATTAGCTGGCGTCTGTGCTCGGCACTAACTTTTATTGAATATGTTTCAGAGCACCGTTGTTGCGAACGGCTGGCAATTACATTCGCCGGGCGTGTAGACGAACCCTCAGTTATATTCGCCGGGCGTGAAGACGCAGCCTTAGGTGAAGTTTAAAGGGAAAAGCAACAAACATGCTTGGTGTAACTAAGGGAATAATTAGTTAGACGGCGTTTGGCGATACCAGGAAAAATATATCTTATATTTCCAGTTCAAAATCCTTTGACTCAAAAGGAAATGATGAGATTTCAATTAAAAATGTTTTTTTTGCTGTGAAACATATTCCTCCCTAGATGCGAATTCAAACTCTGGGGTAGAGCCCTCAAGCCCACTAGTCCTGTGAAGCTTGATTCGTCGTTCTTTTTCGACACAAGCATAGACTATATTAAAAAAAAAGCAACACCAGTTTTGTTCAAACAAATATCGCATCGCCTCTTTAAATTTTTAACAGTTTATTTTTCATTAGTGAGAGGCGAGAGCCAGTCTTGGTTTGAGCAAAACTTAATAGGTAACTTCATTAAAATGTGACGTCAAATAAGTGATTTTAAAAATCTTACTTCGAATAAAAAAAACTTTTGACATTTTCTTTTTTTGCATTCTGCACATCGATATCTTACCTCATCAGATTTCAAGCTGAAACTTATGCAGGCCGGTGGCTCGAGAAGTACCATTAATGAAAATATAACGCACTAGCTTTCCGCTGCGGCTCCGCCCGCGTTTAAAGTTTTTCCCGTAGGAATGAGGCATATTCCCGCAGTAAAACGTAACTTATGTTACTCAGGGTGAATGTAGCTTTCTAATGGTGAAAGAATTTTTGAAATCGGTTTAGTAGTTTTTGAGTTTTTTCATTACAAAAATACACACACACACACACAAAAATACAAATCTTTCTCTTTATGATATTAATAATATTAATTTTAGTATGATATGATTTATTATTGTCAAATTGATATATCGTGTTATGATGGTTTTGACAGATTGTAATGGGGTGGCCTGGCCAGCTCAGCCATTTACATTAGAGACTCAGGGTTTTCTAGCTAGCAGGGGTGGTTTGGTCAAGAGAAACACAGAACACAGGTTACAACACGGTTTTATTCATTAGGCAAGGCATCGGCGGTATAAGCTTAACAGGTTGGCTCGGGGCGGACGGGAATGGTTTCCAGGTCGGGACGAGGGTGCGGGAAAGTTCAGGAGAAAGGGCCGCGATTTCGAGGGGATGTATCGCGCTGAATCTAGCACCTCTGGTCGGCGTGAAGGGTTTCTCGGCGTAGGGCTACGCACGCCCGGGGCTCTCAACCAGGATATATCCGGGACCGCCTCCGGGGTCGCGAACGTGCTTAGGGCAGGGGCTCTCGATCGCACACTAGGGCGAGACCGCCTCCTTGGGCCCCTCAGGGTTTTCGACCGCGCTAAAGCTGGGACCGCCGTCGGTAAGGGGTAGGTGCAGGGGCTCTCAATCAGGGTGGCCCGAGACCGCCGCCTGTTCACCCTCGAGGCTCTCGACCGGGCTTTAGCGGGGACCACCGCCGGTATTCGTGCACGGGGCAAGGGGTTCTCGATCGTGGATCGCCACGAGACCACCTCCTTAGCCCCCCTCAGGGTTCTCAACCTGGCTTGAGCTGGGACCGCCGTCGATGAGGTGCAGGGGCTCTCAACCAGGATAACCTGAGACCGCCGCCTGGTCACCCTCGAGGCTCTCGACCGTGCTCAAGCTGGGACCACCGCTGGTTTTTCGTGCACGGGGCAAGGGGTTCTCGATCGTGGATCGCCACGAGACCACCTCCTTAGCCCCCTTCAGGGTTCTCAACCTGGCTTAAGCTGGGACCGCCGTCGATAGGTGCAGGGGCTCTCAATCAGGATAACCTGAGACCGCCGCCTGGTCACCCTCGAGGCTCTCGACCGTGCTCAAGCTGGGACCACCGCTGGTTTCGCGTGCACGGGAAACGCGACCTACGTGAACTACCCTTCGCGCCAACCAGAAGTATTCACTATGCGAAAACGGTACAAAAGGTGCTGGTCAGGGAACACAGGGCGCAAAGGGATACGTGGTTAAATGAGAACACAAACGCGGATCAAATATAGTTAAAAGGTGGATAGGACTTACTGGATTTAGGCTGGAACGGAGAGGACGCCAACAGTTCTAACGTTCGAGAAGCGACAATTAACTTTTAAATTAACTGAGTGGTTAGCCGGGTACAAGGTATACTGGTTTACGCGCCTAGTCGCGGGACGTCCTTCTTCGCTGGTGGCCGGTGCGAGACTGTTTTTTCGTCCTCCTCGACTGCCCGGTAATAGCCCGGCGGGCAACGCTATCCCCACCGCCAAAATCGGTCGTACTCAGGATCAGGGCAGGGCCGTATTCGGCGGTGAAGCAGGGCAGAGACCCACGGCCGGCGTGGGTCGTTGCAAGATACAGGATCTAAATTATGATAATGCATTTAAAACAAAACGTTATTGTACAACAATACAATACAATACAAATATTCTTTATTGACACCAGTAATAAATAGGACAGTTACAATTTTCATAAGTGTGAAACAATGAGCCAATAGGCGGCCTTATTGCTAAAGTTGCAATTTCTTTCAGGCAACCAAACAGGACAGTACAACCTCAATATTAAATCAATTTAAATGGATCATTAATTCATTACTAACTGGAATTTTGAAGTTAATTGGAGCTAAATGGAAGCCATTGAGTGACGTCATTGTTCAGGCTATCGAATTACCCTTCCGACTCACCCGAAGGGTTTCTTAATGTAATCTTGGACGGCGCTTAAGTGCAGAGAACTTTGGTATCAATTTTGGGCCTTTATTTATCCTACACTTCATTGTGATTTCAATTTATTAATTTGATGTATGACACCTTTAATTCAAGTAAGCTAATGTTATAAAGAGAAAAGATTTGTTTGTTTGTATAGGCTTCGAAACTACTGAACCGATTTTAATGAAACTTGGTACAAAGATAGAAAAGACCTTTGGGTAAAGCGGAGGCTACATTTTACCGCAGAAAAAATCTTCATTTCTGCGGGAAAACTGTTAATTTATATATAGAAGTGAAATGTGATTTTATTACTTTTGGAACCATTATCAAATAATTTGTTGAAGCTAGAGTTATTATAAACAGATGAAAATATTGTTTACCGAATTCTTAAAATATCTAGGTACAGAAGCCAGCACATGCGGTTGAACATTCGCGCTACGACATTCGCCCCTACTACTAGGGAATACGGGCGCTCTCAAGGTCAACATGTCCAGCCGCATGTGCTAGCTACTGTACCTACATTACAAATATTCTTCTACCCAGGTAGGTAAGAGAGGGTAAGTACTGTAGAGTTTGCATCATCGCGTTTGCAACTCCTTTTAAATGTAACTGGCGCTTATGCCGTAATTCTAGAAAAAAGAATATATGTCATTGTGATTATCGTACGGGTCGAGAAATGACCAATTTGCTATTTAAAAAAAGAAATAAATAGCTCTCGAAGATACTTGGTTGTTCTCATTCCGAACGATCGTGATTGTACCTGGTCTTTCTTAGTTCAGAATATTTCTAGATTAAAAGTGGAGTCTTAATACCAGTCCTATTAGCATATCCATTTAACCTAACGAGGAACAATCAAGGAGCAACGGTGAGGAATCAACTTAAACTAAGTAGGTCCTGACTGTCATACAGATTAAGACAGTCTTAAAATTTGAATACAAAGCGAGTAAGGCGACGACACTTTTTTAATGTTCATTAATGTCAAATTTAAGGAGATACTTGATTCAGGGTCTAGCTGAAAATCCGCGTTGCAGTTGCCTCGGCTTGGTGGCTGCAGCATTAGCTGAGCTAGCAACCCTATTTGGTATCGGGTGTAATGGCAATAGACATAATCTGACAATTAGTTTTTTGTTAAGATGCCAAATAAAAATATTTTCTTTCTTTCTTTCTTTCTTTCATAGTTTTTTTGGGTTTAATGACCTTTACGTGCCTTCTGAAGCACGAAATAATATTTCTTTTCAGACAGTCAGCTGGTTCAGCCGGCAATGCCCCAAACTCAAAACTGGTCTTACAGGCGAGTCTTTGACCATTTAACCACGGAGGCTGTCAATAGTAACATCCATAGTAAATAACACGTACCTAAGCGTTGATTTTTTTCAATAGACCGATTTTTTTTATTTAACATTTAGTTTATTGTATTTACCAGGCTCCAATAATATACCTGGAATAATCCAACAATAATTTGAGGTATAATCCCGAAATTCATTAAGACAGACCTTTGATGTTTTGCTTCAAACTTTCCCTTTCACTGAATGTTCAATTCAACGATAAAATTAAATAGTTCTGTCTATATCTATAAAACTAATTAGAATTAAGGTGCGAAGGACTCCGTCCTCGTATATACTTCAGAATGGTTGCTCCAAATTCGATAATAGTTTTTTGTTGTGTTCGTTATTGTATTTTTTGTAAGGAAGGCGATTATTTGTCCATTGCTACATCGGCATGTTCTTTAGTATTTAAAGTTAGAATAAATACATATGAAGAAACATTTTAACTTGGTATTTGTATGTCTATATTTTTATTTTATTGAACGTCAACAAAAAAAAATAGTCATACCCAATTGCTCAGTACGTGACATATACTTCAACAGGAAACGCAAGTTTTCATTCAAGCAGTAATTTAAAACTAATTACCAAATTCCAGTAACATCGTTACCACAGCAGAATCCACAAATTCACAAAACTGTTACAGCTCCGAATACAGGAATTAATTTCAAGGTCTCCCTTAGTCCGACCCAGGCTTTTCAAGGTTGACTCCCTTAATGCGACCCTGGAGTAACGCCTTAAAAGTCACGTCCGGGTAACGAACCCGCACTCGACGTGGAGAGACTGCCGTAACGACATATCTGCATCTGTTTACCTGACCTGCTTAAATATATTCATTCACTAGCGGCCCGCCCCGGCTCCGCACGGGAAAATGGTTATTGTGGATTATTCTTAAGTATATTATGCATGTATTATACATATAAACCTTCCTCTTGAATCCTTCTATCTATTAAAAAAAACCGCATCAAAATCCGTTGCGTAGTTTTAAAGATTTAAGCGTACAAAGGGAGGGACATAGGGACAGAGAAAGCGACTTTGTTTTATACTATGTAGTGATACATCCTCGTATGCTACATAAAATGGTAACACTAAATAATTTTAAGGTTTCCAGTAGCAAATTAAGAAAAAAAACCTTACAAAACGGCTCAACAGATGGCGCTAGTAAATAGTCAAGTAATAAATACAGAAGTGTTGTATCATAAAAAACATACAAATTAATCAACAAATTATTCTAAAATTAATCTCAGTCAGAACCATGCCCAATCCGACAAAAAAAGTCAAAAAGTCTACAATAAATCTCACTGTTATCATTATTTTACGCGTCATCAAATCCTAAAGAACGCTCGTTTTTTTCTTTAATTTCAAGCTGCAAGAAAATCTCCAATTGGCTCAGGTTAAGAAAAAAAGTTCTCACCCTGTTTTCTCTCTTGTGTATTTTGTTCACCAAGTCATCGGTCTACATTGTGAGGGGCCTGCCCTCGCTACGCCTTCTGGCATGCCAACCGTAGCGATTATGATACAGTATTACAACCCTCCATAGAAAACGCAACATTTAAAATCACAAAATGTGGGTCTCGTTTTAAGTACAGAAAGGAAATTCACTTCCCCGCACTAAAACCAATTCCCCGCCTGGTATCCCCGCCCTGGACCCCACAAACGCCGCCGAACTCCGCCGGGTGGTGTCGGTCGTACTCGTTGAAGCATAAAGACTATTTTGCTTTGATTCTCATTTACGTCTGGCAGTTGTCCTATAAAATTTCCAATCACGTTAATCCTTTTAGTGTCCCGCTTGGTAGTACTATAATGTTCTTTTGTGCCTGCCTAGCCTACCCCACAACTAGCGGTGCAGCCCCCGTTATATGACCACTATGACAAACTGTATATCCCTTACCGAGCTGTCAAAATACCACGTAAAACCCGGCATTTTGAAATATCCTCCGATAGGATGACAGTTTGTGCACGACAAAACTGTTTGTCACGCGTGAACGGGCATGCTAGGGGGGCATGTCTGGTTTTCATCATAAATTATATCGTAGAGCAATCAATAAGCAGCCGTCAGTAGTAATTACGACTCGTTAGGGAAGTTGCCCGTGTGGTTAATTACCCGAAAAATAAAGGACGGTGCTCATTAAAATTAATTAACTCCCTTTTCCTGCAGTCGTTAAGGAATCGGTGTGTAGTTGGTGTTGTTTGCGCCTTCTGTGTGAAAAGCTTCAGTTTCGATTTTACATATTTTCTGTTTTTTGTTTGTATATAGAAATATTTTTTTTACAAATCAAGTTGAATTTAATGGTTTATTGTCCGCAACATAGTGGTAGTACTCATGAAACTCCCTTCACTGAACAACTACACTGAACAACTTCCCCTTAGGAACATAGGTTGTTTTTCGTCTTTCCCATAGTAATTTTTATCTATCCCACGGGAATCCTTTTTTTCCGCAATTAATAGTTTCTAAGATGTTGACCGGGGATATAAGGAACCACCATGCAAAATTTCAAATCTGTCCAACAGTTTCGGAGATAAGAAAACAGAGAAACAAAAAAAAAATAACTCTGGATTTGTTCTTTATTGCTTCTTACATCCCCTTGAACTGGTTTTTAAATTTTTTTCCCATGTTTTATCATGTTTTATTATATAGGCACTATCGCAGCTGCCTCAGCCTAAGTTTTTCATAATATATTCAAACAGGGAAGTGCGTCCTTAGAGACGTGTTCAATCCCGACAGCAATTTCCCGAGAAGTTTCTGTGGATTGACCCGGACAAACCCGGAATTATCAAACGGACTCTTTACTGGACTGCAGATTTCCTCCGGGAATCCGGGACTATTGCGATGCTTAGGTAACTACAGCCGCGGAACGGCCATCCTTGATTGCATAAGGCTTTTAACTAACTTATAATTGCTTGCTTATTGTGCGACTTGCGAAGTTAAACTACCTTACTGATACAAACTCTGGTGTCTAAATTGATTGAACCACTTCTAACATGGCTCTTATAAAGACTACATCCGTATAGAATAGCCCGGACGGGAGCAACGGCTTAACGGGCTTTTCGAAGCATGATGGTGTCGCCTTTTTTTTCAGCAAATTAGCTTATTTGGATGTCCTAATCCAAAGAGCTTGGAAAGTCAACGTTTTAATAAAGGTTTTATAGAGATAGCCATTGATATAGCGTATAATTCTTTAAAACCAGCAAATGCCGGACTTAATTTAACACGTTCACTGACATATCGTCCAGTCAAAAACTTTTAATATGACACATAAATTTTCATACAACGGCTACAGGCGAGCTGTCATACAAGATGAACATTGTATTTTATGTACCGGCCAGGAACTATAATGCGCTGATGTGTCTGTATGATTTACGAGTATTTAATATAATTTTCAATTTGTTTCAGAATACGCTTACCTAGTCAGAGTGAACCAGTGCATACACACACACATACGTGCGACCATGAGAGTAGGACGGTGTCATGTTTTTGTTATTTTCACTTATTGGGGCAACACACCAACCTGGCTTATACTAGGGACTACTATTTAGTATTCTGTGCTTATACCAACGCCATCTTTCGAATTAAAAAGAAAAAAACTTCTTTTTTAACACGCTTTTATTAGGTCCACTTGTATGTAACTAACTATGTAATGGAATCTAAGGTAACTAATTTAACCATCTTCCAAGCCGTAGCGTAATAAAAATTAAAATGTACTTATACGTAATTCCGATGACAACACAATATTTTGACACAAACAAGCTGATCTGATGCTGGAGCCGGAAGATGGATAGTTGAACTCTTCAACGGCTACTAATAAACCCACCGAATTTGGTCTCATTTGATTGGTCTACATAAGACCTTTACATTGGCGAGGTGAGGTGACTACTTAACCAGGGTCTGATAAAGGATCCCAAAGGTAGATAGTGAAACTCTTCAAGTAAGCATTTTAAGCGTGTTTTTCTAGAGTTTTTTTTTAATTTAATTCTCAGCAACTCCACCATTGGTATCTTCTTAGTGTCTAATTTCAGCGAAATAGAGATCAGGCGAGGGTTCAGTTCATAACTAACTGTTAACTAACTTCAAACTTATAATTAGACGAACGAATAGATTCGTTAATTGCAAATCAACTAACTAAGTTATAACAAATCAGTAACCGTAGAGCCCGTAAGACAATGCATGCAATGTTGTGGTGTGATTTGTTACCATGCTTTATCTTTAAGTTTAAGTAGGTATATTTTTCAGTTAAAATTTAATCAAGAAATTCTGGTTGAATTCACATGGAGTTGAATTAACCAAGATTTGCTATTCTTTATTTTCTCTTGTAAATTGTACAGCTGCATTCATGAACACACTCGCTATATCAATAAAATTGCGCGTACTATGATTAAAATACATTTTCTTTGAATAAATGTACCTTTCTATTCTATTCTATTCTATTCTATTCTATTCTATTCTATTCTATTCTATTCTTTTTGCCTTTTACATTTTCGTGCAATCCGTATAAGGCTTTACTATTTCTTTAATTGTCAATAAAATTATTTGTAAAAGTGATTTGTAAAATCTTACTTCGAATAAAACATATTTCATTTTCATTTTTCATTTTCATGTCCGGTAAAAAAGGAATAAATTTAACATAGAGATTATTATTTCATTTTTATTATTTTATTCAATTGAATGAAAATTCTTTATTGCACGAATAATACACAAAGGCTAACTTTGCATTGTGGTGACCTATACTTGTGTCACAAAATGGACGAATCAACCAGCAGCGACACTATTTGATATCAACCATGCGTGGTCCATCAATTGTGCAGTCATTGTTAATAGTAAAGTAACTATGTATTTGGCCAAGACTGGCCCTGACTGTTACCCGAATTATAGGGTCCAACTGTAGCCCAATTAGGCCGACTTCAGCCCAACTTCGGATTGAGACCAACGTGAAGGATCCAGTGTATAACAACCCCGATTCACTTCAACCCCAGAACGTTGAATTTTGGTTTACTTTGAAACCAGTTGGGTTTTGCCAGCGATGATACACAGTTTTATTGTGTGTAACTGGCAACTTAGCAAATATTGAAAATACTGTAGAGAAACTGAAAGTTTCTTTCTTTTGAAAGAAAATTTTATCGAAAACGAGAAAAATATTTAAGACTCCCAGACCAAATCTATATTTATTATAAAACTGTAGAGGTCGAAAATTCTAACATAGAAAAAAAATTCTAAAAACTAAGTCAGGGGGATGTAAGAAGAGAAGTGATGTAGAACGAAGAGAAGTGATGATATCCAGATTCTTCTAATTTTTTTTATTTCTCTATTTGTCTATTGGTACGGGCTAATCACCGAAACTGTTAGACCAATTTGAATGTAATTTTGCATTTATGCATCTACATTATATCCCCGGTCAATATTTTAGAAATTTCTATCCCGGTAAATTAAAAAAGTCGAGTCATTGTTTCTGTGCACTGTATAATTTGGTGTCAATAAAGAATAATTGTATTGTATTTGTATTGTAAGTCCCGTGGGATGATTAAAAAACTAGAGTATTTTATATATGGCTCAGTACGTTGTAAGGGCTGATCTCCGGAACTGTTTGACCGATTTAATTGCATTTGAAATTTCGCATGTTGGTACCTTGTATTACCGGTCACTTTTTGCCACAGGAAAATATTTCATTTCTACGGGAAACAGTGCACGAAAAAGCAAAAAAAACGCCGGCGTAGCCGCAGGCGGACAGCTAGTAAATAATAATTTTATCGGACAGTTTGTGCGTAGAAATCAAAATTTTATATCGTTTGTGAGAATGTTTCTTTAGGTGGTTGTTTAGATTTTGTGCAATCTTGTGCTCAGCCGAAGGTTTTACAGACTGATGATTCAGGATCGTAGTACACTGGGGTTGAAGTGCACAAACTTTCGGACGTCATTTTGGACTTTGAACTAAATCGGGAACAGTGGGAAGCCATCACGCAGTTAATATTTGCAGAACCCAAAGGGATCGAAGCGGAAACGGGTTGATACAGTCAACACGTGGAAGTTGTAACGTTCCTGTTCAAATTGGGATTATTCGGGATTGTGTTTGTTCTGTTCTTAGGTATATTAAGGCACGTTTATTTAACGCGAAACCGGGAACTCAACAGATCACCAAGGTTGTAGATGATGAAAACCAGTTAAGAATAGAGCAAAAACAACTGCTGGAAGTTATTGAAAAATATTATTCAAAGTTATACGCATCTAAAAACCCTAAACCAAGGTTAGTGGTAAATCTCAAAATCATGAACGTTGGCTCTGAAGATGTTCCAGAAATAACAACAAGCGAAATTAAATATGCCCTCAGAAAAATGAAAACTGGCAGGTCACCCGGCAGTGATAATGTCATTATTGAAATGGTGAAGGATGGAGGAGAAAGAGTGATTGAGCTGCTTAAAACTTCTTTCAATAAAATTAAATGCTTGGAGGAATAATCTATACCCGAGAGTTGGAACTGTGCCACTGTTATATTACTGTACAAGAAAGTCAATAAGGCGGATTTAAATAACTACCGCCCCATCAGTTTGCTTTCACACCTATACAAGCTATTTACGAAGATCATTACTCTACGCCTTACCAAAAAACTCGACTCATATCAACCAATGGAGCAAGCCGGATTTAGGAGAGGTTAGAGCACGTTGGACCACATATTGTCGATGAGAATAATTGTCGAAAAGACGACTGAATATCAAATGCCACTCTGGTTAGCTTTTATAGACTACAAAAAAGCATTTATAGTGTTGAAACATGGTCGGTCTTGGAGTCACTACAAAATGCACGTATAGACCACCGATATACTGCTCTAATCGAGAATATGTATAAGAAAGCTACTTTACAAGTTAACCTACCCACGCTGACTGAACCAGTACGTATTGAGAAGGGAGTACGACAAGGAGATACGCTTTCACCAAAATTATTTACACTGGTCCTGGAAGACATCTTGAGAAGCCTAAACTGGGAAGATCGTGGACTGAATATATTGGGATCTCGCTTGAGTAATCTGCGGTTTGCCGATGACATTGTTCTGTTGGCAAGTGACGCCGACGAACTTCAGTGCATGATCCAAGAACTCAGCGATGCTTCCATCCGGTGTGGCCTCGAAATGAATCTAGACAAGACGAAAGTAATGACCAACACGAACACCAACGCGAATATCAAAGTTGATCACACCACCATTGATATTGTCGATAAATACATATATCTGGGGAAGGAGATAGCGACTGGAAAGATGAACCAAGGAAACGAGATAAACAGACGCGTGCGACTAGCCTGGGCAGCCTATTCCAATCTCGAGTTTGCCTTCAAAATGAAACTTAAGGCTGAGCAAAAAGCACGCATATTTGACCAATGTATCTTGCCGGTTCTCACTTATGGAGCCGAAACTTGGGTTTTCACCAATGACATATTAATACATAAGTTGAGTGTTGCCCAGAGGGCACTGGAGAGAAAACTTGTTGGGATCACATTGAGGGACCGTAAAACAAATGAGTGGCTAAGACAGCAGAGCAAAATCACGGATATTATAAAGCGCGTAGCTAAATTGAAATGGGAGTGGGCTGGTCATATGGCTCGAAAGACCGATTCGTGGAGTAAAAGATTACTCGAATGGAGACCATGGGTTGAAAAGCGTCCCCGAGGAAGACCCCAGATGCGTTGGGATGACGACCTCAAAAGGATAGCGGGAAAAAAGTGGATCCAAGTCGCACGGACCGCGACGAGTGGCGAAGATTGAAGGAGGCCTACACCCGAAGGGTTGAGATGGGCTAAGGAGATAGATTTAACGCGAACTGTACTAATTTGGGCACTTCGTAGAATTTTCCGCCTCCACTTTTAAACTGACAATGTTGTGACTGCACATAATAATGAGTGATTTTGACATTGGGAAAGTTTTTCGTTCGCGAAAATGTGCTATTCCCATATTTTTTCCGAATTTTTGCTTTTGGCGCTCGATATTTGGAAGCGAAGAAAGATATCAGATGAAAGATGAAAATGCAATTTGAGCCTAAACAAAGACGATCGATACAAGGGGTTTGCCCTGAGCTTAACTTTAGTGAAAATACTCAAAAAGTCAGAACGAAATTTTCACATTACATATTCATTTCCAATGTGCTCAGTAATCGTTTGAGGCACGAAATCTTTGTTTATTTTTCACAGCTGGAATATGAAAGCAAGCACTGAGCATTTTCTTTGAGTTTTTATAATAATAATAACAATAAGCCAGTCAGTCGGTCAGTTTTTGTTTTTTCACTTACGCCTTGCATTAACAGGTACGGTTTATATGCCCCTGACCTCGGGAAGTAACCCATGGGAGGATCTACAAGGGTAAACAATGTGCGATCCCTCCCGAGGGGGAAATAATATCAGCAACATGTCACCCTAACTTTACGATTATGAACTTGTACTTCCCTAAGGAGTTCAAGGTTGACAAAGACTGGTATGTCAAAGATAGGTAACAATGTAGTGTTGTTAATGTTTTTTGCTAATTACACTTTGCAAATTGGCTTTTGCATATAACCGACAAACGTTAGTAAAAATGCTAACAATGGACAGCTCTGTTTCAATTCGCTTTAAATTTTGAGTAGCTTTGGCGTCGAAAATTCTATTTCTATTCTAATAACTTTATTAATGTGAATAAATTATACACAAATATTTTTAGGGTTCCGTAGCCAAATGGCAAAAAACTAAACCTTTATGGATCACAGCCACAGCCACTTTTTTCCGCAACTATAAGAACTATGCTGTTGAAAGTTGGTAAGTAGATGTATTCTGTGAAACGCATTGAGATTTTCAAACAAAAAAAAAAAACAGAAATGTTGGGAGCTTTTGTGAACACTTACTCCCTGGTAAGTGTTTAAATAAGTGATGTAAAGTGCAATAGTTAAAAAAATCTTCTAGTTGAACTCCTTGAACTCTTTGTCAGTAACTGTGGAAATCATGTTCCTTAAAAGAACGTAAGAACCTAAATAATAATTTATCTAGTACGTTTAATTCAATTTTTAAAACTATATTACACGTCCTTTAAAATAGTTAGCCTTGAAAACAATGTGAAGTATTTCCCTATTGGATCCCTTGAGGCGTATACGTCGCGTTACTTGACACAAACCGTAATAGCCTATGAATAAAGTTATCACACCGCGAGGACTGCCAAGGCCGGTGAGATAACAATAATCATATTTAGAATACAGTTTTTCTTTAAAACGTATTTGCATGGGTAATACGCAATAATTTTACGAAGTGTTACGAATATGTTATTTTTTTCCCGCCATTTCGCACGTTGCACCCATAGGCACAGAAGAAAATATTCTATTATAGTACTAACTCGCCATAGGTTAAAAATTTTGTTGGCGCTGACATAGCTAATTGGTGAATTGAATAAACTTTTTCATTCAATACCTATCATATAGGATTAATATTATATGAATAATGTAGAAACCCTGCGCATATTTTAAGTAAAGACATATAGGTACAAGTTAAAGTGAAAAAATCCTCATTATTTGTATTTTATCTGTTTCCGAAAAAAAAATTCGAAATGATGCGATTAAAAGCGTAAAATATGTTAGAAAAAACAAAGCTGTTTTAATATCCTTAGAAATGAATTAAGGATCCCATATTTTGTCACCTTTTAAAGTCGCTACCATTGTTACGTACAGTGGCTAAATTTCGGTTAATGACTATTTGTTTTCGGACAGACGAAGCACAATGCCAAAACAATTTTATGGGGAAACGGAAATGAACCAGTCGCACGAAAGCAACATTTATTACTAAGTACAAAGAAACAAACCGATCTTTATACCGATTTTTTTCTAAAATCAACACTATAAAAGTCAAATACAGCCTCCGTGGTCGAGTGGACAAAAGCTCGACTGCCATTACGGAGGTTTCGGGTTCGAATCCCGGTGAGGACCCGTCGAACAAATATCACTTTGGTTAGGACATTGCAGGCTGAAATACCTGATTGTCTGAAAAGAAAGATGATACCGTGCTTGGGAAGGCACGTAAAGCCGTTGATCTTGGCTACTATCTACGGATGTAGTCGTTATAGGAGCCATGTCGGAAGCCTAAGGCGGTTCTATAATTCCGACACCAGGGTTTGTGAGGTAGGTTAACCACGAAACCCACACGTTAAGCAAGCAACTAAAGAAGTGGGAATGAAGTATTTTCCTGCAGTAGAAGGTAGCCTATGTTCTTCTGCAAGGTAAATTCTAGCTCTGTACCAAGTTTTATCATAATCAGTTCTGTGATTTTGACGTGAAATAGTAAAGCGTAATAAATATACAGTCAGAGTTACTTTCGCATTTATAGTATTAGTAAGGATAATAGAAATTTTAAATTCAATTGTAAAAATCTATAAGCAGTGGACTGCCATAGGCTTGTCATGATGATGACGATTTCAATAAGAAACCGGCTGAACGAAATTTAAGAGGAATACAAATATTTATTTTTTTATCGATGCCTCATTCATGAGATTTATTTATAATTATGAAATGACCTGTTTTTGTGTTAATAATATTTTCCTACGATCATCATCATCATCATCTCAGCCGAAGGACGTCCACTGCTGGACAAAGGCCTCCCCCAAGGATCTCCACAATGATCGGTCCTGCGCTGCCCGCATCCAGCGGCTTCCCGCGACCCTCACCAGATCGTCGGTCCACCTCGTGGGGGGCCTGCCCACACTACGTCTTCCGGCGCGCGGTCGCCATTCGAGAACCTTTTTGCCCCAACGGCCGTCGGTTCTACGCGCAATGTGCCCAGCCAACTGCCACTTAAGTTTAGCGATACATAGAACATATTAGAATAGATTCATGTTTCTTACTGCTATTACTCAAAGCTTTGTTTTGCAACGACGATGAAAATATTTCACTGAAGTACACATAAAATGTAACAACTCAATATTTAGAATACCTTTATTTCGAGGGAGTAAGAGTGTTAATCGTATGTTTGTATCTCTACGTACATCGAGTGTACTACAATAGTTATTGTGTTTACTCATCTATTTTTACCTACCGTTGACCTCATTTATGAAGCTATTCTCAACCTTATTCTGTTGTAGTAGAAAAACAGATAGAAACAAGTTGATGAATGAGTTGCAACATAGGCATACGAAGTGGGTTAGCTTCCAGTGAATCTAAATTATTTCATCCTACACTAGCTGTCCGCACAAGGCTACGCCCGCGTTGTTTATTTATTTACTAGCGACCCGCCCCGGCTTTGCACAGGAAAATGGTTATTGTGGGTTATCTCTAAGTATATTATGCATTTATTATACATATAAACCTTCCTCTTAAATCACTCAATATATTAAAAGAGAACGCATCAAAATCCGTTGCGTAGTTTTAAAGATTTAAGCATAAATAGGGACAGAGAAAGCGACTTTGTTTTATACTATGTAGTTTCCCGTGGTAAAAAGTAGGTATCTATCTAAGATGTTGACCAGGGATATAAGATGATATAAGGTACCACCACGAAATATTTCATTTAAATTGGTCCGACGATTCCAGAGATTAGCGTGTGACAAACAGACGTAATTTTTTTCAAACTAGTATTTTTGTGTTCAGCTACACTCTCTTTATCACCTACAAATAGTTTTTTTTTAATTGACCTATGCTTGTGTCGCAAAAATACGACGAATCAAGCTTCACCAATCAACGTATAGACACGCCGATTCTTCAGTTTTATTAAAGAAGATAGACTTTATTTCTGCTGATAATGGTCCGTGCTGGCACGTTAGTAACTATTTATTATTCTGTGGTGCTGGGGCGAAACAAGTGTACAGTATTTGGTGCATGTGGTGTGCTGTCATCGCTTATGCATCTACATTGATAGCGGGCGGGTGGTGCATTGGAAATCGCAAGAAAAACCATCATAATTTGTGTGGAAGTAGCTAAAGATTCATCGAAAGTAGTCTGCTGCTTTTAGACCCCCCACACTGGCGTCTTTTCAGCGTCGTCGTCTCGCCAGCGTTGACGCGACGTCGACGCGACGCCGGCGCTGGCTGTCACGCATACAATAGGCTATTTGACTGGTTTTTAAAATATATTTTTTATTATTCAGTAGAGTTTGTGGATCCCAGTAATAGTTATATTTTTTAATTCTGGTACATATTTCCTGAAAAATATCAAAATAAAAATTCAATATTTAAGTAGCGCGCCAAAACGCTACTTTGACAATATGGCGTCGCAATGGCATCGGTGACGTCACTAGCCAGTACTACTACTACAAGTTGCTTAAGTAGAAAACGATGTTTACTGGCTAGTGACATATGTCCTATACCCGACCAAACAGGAGCGTTTTAAGTCACGTGACAAACGCCAAAAAAAATACATTTTTATTTACGGATTTTTACATAAATTAATTATTATTTTCAACTTCCCATAGTAAATATCCATTTTTAAACTTACATTACATACTGATTACAGTAATTAACACTTTATTTTTCGCATTGTCAAATAGCCTATTATTCTAGGCAGGAAAGCGAGTGAAACAAAAGAAAATTGTGCTCGCAAAAAATGCTGTGTTCCAAAAAACGTAGCAGTTTCATTTCATTTCATTTTATCATATTTACGACTACTAAGTAAATAAAATACAATGAAAGTCGAAGAAAATTTAGATTACCTATGTCTTTACTTACATGGCGCAACTTATTTCCACTCCATCGACCACGCGACTGATATTCCACAACATTTGATTTCACGAGGAAAAGGAAAAAAAGTGATACATGTGACGTCACTCTCGTAAAAACTAGTAAAAAGCGACATCGGATTTTTGGCGGCAAAACTTGTTACTTCTAATTCTAACCGACTGCGTCGAATGAAACAACGTAGTCAACTTCATGCATACTGAGTTGATAGTTCGCGTAATAGTCCATTCGCATTATGAATAAACCAGTTGCGATTTAGACTAAATGATACTAACCCGATAAGTCGTGAAAGTTACGCTACCCTGCATGTACTCAATCTTTGGAAGGGTGAAAATTAGCAACCGTAAAGCCATTGTTTTTGTTCTAGACAATAAAAAAAGCGAATGAAAAGTGATAATATATTCCCTTAAAATTCTCAAGTTTATAAAACTGAATGCTGTCGGGTATTTCTTTTTACAAAACGTTTTAGAGGTTTTTGCAAGTTTTTGTGTTCGGCTATGAAAGTTGCGGACACTTTTTATACACCCTTTTGGTTGTAGCCAAAAGGAAATGTCACGGAAAATCTGAGCTGTACCAATAACATAATATACCAACGTATATGGTTTTTTACTATACCATATTCTGCCATTCCGACAGGACATGAGCACGGCTCTTATTTAAGCCCAATACACACGTAGCTATAATCTATATTAATATGCCCAGCTCTAACATATTACATCTCGCCACCACACACGGTAGCTGTATTGAAATATATATTTTCACCCTTACTGCGTCCACTTACGGAATACTTATAATATGTCGAGATTTATATTAATATGCCTTGCTATATCGGTCGACATATTTTGGTGACGTCACAGCAAGTTCAGCGACGATGAAGTGTAATGACCTCCTAAGTACAATTTTGGCAATTTTGAGATTCTTATGTATATAGATTTAAAATACAAATTCGCATGTACGGGCAAGACCATCAAACTACATTTCGTAATTTATGATGAGTTATTGAAAAATGAAAATAGCTCCTATGTTCATTTGTGTAAATTTTGCTGCCAATATCTTCTATCTACGTCTCACCCGTGTGTACTCTAAGTTGATTAATGTTTCATCTCAGATGAAAGACGTCCACTGCTGGACAAAGGCCTCCCCCAAAGATCTCCACAACGATCAGTACTGCGCTGCCCACATCCAGCGACTTCCCGCGACATTCACAAGATCGTCAGCCCACCTTGCTGGGGCCCTCCATCGTACAGCCGAAATTTAAGAACCTTTCTACCCGAACGGCCGTCAGTTCTACGCGCAATGCCATTTATGTCTAGCAATTCTTCGTGATATGTCCGTGACTTTGGTTTGCCTGCGGATCTCACCATTCCTGATACGATCGTCTAGGGAAACTCCAGGCATAGGCGTTTGCATTGTTCATTGGGTGACTTTGACCTTCTTATGAGGCTCATCGTAAGCGACCACGCCTCGGATCCGGAAGTCTTTCCTGGCAACACATATTGGTCAAAAAGTTTTGACTTGAGACACTGGTGTATTTGAGACGAAAATATATTTTGCAACTTCCCAAACGCTGCCGAGCCGAGTTGGATTCGATGATCGACCTCCTTCTCGAAGTTAGATCTACCTAAGTGAGTGATGTACTCCCCATAGATATTGATGCCATGGCCTTCCAGGTCCAGAAGCTTAAAGCCACCATCCAGTGCAGCGGTGAACATTTTCGAAAAAATTACGTCTCCCTGTCTCACACCTCGCTAAAGCTGCATTGGTCTTGGAGTTCTGATCCTGGAGTCCGACATGGTGGCGTTCAAACACTTCAGCACCACAATGTATCGGTAGTCAATTTTGCACCTCTGAGGAGATCGAAGCACTGGCCTAGACTCAATCAAATCGAAGGCCCTACGCATAGTCTACGAACACTAATCATAGTGGCTGGTTCTTCGTTCTTCTGTTTAACCATTTTCGAAAACCGGCTTGTTCAGGAGGCTGGAAGTCTTCAAACCTGCGCGTGGGACGATTCGTGATGACTCTCGAAAACAATTCGTTGAGATGGGTCTGTAATTCTTCAAAATGGTTTTATCGCCTTCTTTAAAGAAGAGGACTATAACGCCTCTAGCCACGCCTGCGGCGTTGTTTCTTCGACGGTGACGGAATTAAACAGTTTCTGAAGGGCTTTCGAGACCGATATTCCACCTGCTTTCAGAAGCTCAACAGTTATTCCGTCATCACTTGGTGCCTTATTGTTCTTTAACTGTTTGAGAGCCATCCTAATCTCGTACAGGCTGACGTCTGGGATGTCTTCTGAATAGTGTCGAGTTAGCCTAGCTCTGGAGCCAGTTGCAGCTTGGCTGACAGCTGTCCGTGTTGTCATGTGCAGCTGTGTATAGAACCCCTCGATTTCCTCTATTAGCTCAGGCTTAGATGTCACAGTTCTACTGTCTGCAGACTTCAGCTTCGCCAATTGGCTTTGCCCCATTGACAGATCCTTTACAAACACTTTGGGGCCTTTATTAATCTTAATGGCCTCTTTAATACGATCCGTATTAAACTGGTGAAGGTCACGATTCGAAGACTTTGATATCTGTTTATTGAGTCAATCAAAGAAAGAAGTGTAAACAAATAAAAAAGTCTGATGATAACCATTTTCTCCTTGGATTTCTGATTGTTTTAATTTAAAATACCTCCTTACTTACCCAAAACTATCCATAATTTCAAAACAATATCTCCTAACTACCTAAATACATAAAAAACACATGATTTAATTATATAAAAGAATGTCATAAATTGAAGATTCTGATGATTATAAAATAACAATAAAAATTTTTTTTGTTAATAATTGTTTAAAATAATTAAACGTTTTTTTCGTTTCCTCGAAAAACTACTTTTTTGAGATAGGAGGTCATTACACTTCATCGTCAGGCATTCCGTAAGTGGACGCAGTAAGGGTGAAAATATATATTTCAATACAGCTACCGTGTGTGGCGGCGAGATGTAATATAAAATAGAGCTGGGCATATTAATATAGATTATAGCTACGTGTGTATTGGGCTTTAGTATTAGCCTTCTGCCCAGCGGCTTGGCCCGCGTTAACAGTTTTTCGTGGGAATGAGGCATTTTCCCGTGGTAAAAAGCCTATTTGTTAATCCAGGGTGTCAGCTAACTCCTCACCAAATTTTATTAAAATCGCTCTAGCCGTTTAGACGTGAAGAAGTAACAAACTCACACACACAAACTTTATTTACTGTGCATTTTTTTTAATCTACAATACCCCGTAAAATTTCACTGTTTGTTTATCCGCAACATAGTGGTGGTTCATGAGACTGAAAAACTTCCCCTATTATAATACTTATGTACGAAGTTTATAATGTTTTTTTTTTGAGATATCAACCACTTTTCCTGTTATCTATGAAAAGTTGTCCAGTTTCATAAGTACATACTACCACTATGTTGCGGAATCAAATAAATTTTACGGTATATTTTATACAATGCAGTTTTGTGCTATGAATTAACAAGGCGGCCTTATTGCTACGGCAGCAATTTCCACCAAGCATCCTATATAAGTTATGTCCGGCAGCGTTGTACTTTTTTCTTATTATTTGTGTACTTAGTACACTGAAGACAGAGTTACGGACCTTAATAAGTAGGGTACGCTTGGCAACTCATGCAAACCTAAACTGATTCATGTATTATTCAGTTGTAAAGTTAATCCGCTACAAGACCCTAGTTAGAGTGACATGTGGGCCTCCGAAATTCTGGATTCACACAGATAGAGTTAAGACTAGACCACATAGGAAACTATGGACGAGAATAAATAAATTAATGGCTGCTTAGTTTAAAATTAGTGGGTTATAAAAAAAATCTATTAAATGTTAAACGTAGCGTGGGCAGGCCCCCTACAAGGTGGACCGACGATCTAATGAGGGTCGCGGGAAGCCGCTGGATGCGGGCAGCGCAGGACCGATCGTTGTGGAGATCTTTGGGGGAGGCCTTTGTCCAGCAGTGGACGTCTACACGCTGAAATGATGAAATGTTAAACGCTTATTTTTTTTTATTTATACTCTAAGGCTTAACTAAAGAGATTTATATAAAAAATATCATAGAGGATTTTTTCTACTTGCCTTCAACTTTTTCATAGTAACACGGAGAATAAGCTTAATACTTAAATAAAATAAATATTTTTTAAATTTTTACCACATCTTGCTTTTAATTTCTTTCCTATAAGTCACATCGATGATAAATCAAAATCACTACATATTATAAAACAAAGTCGCTTTCTCTGTCCCTATGTCCCTCCCTATGTCCCTTTGTACGCTTAAATCTTTAAAACTACGCAACGGATTTTGATGCGGTTTTTTTTTAATAGATAGAGGGATTCAAGAGGAAGGTTTATATCTATAATACATGCATAATATACTCAAGAATAACCCACAATAACCATTTTCCCGTGCGGAGCCGGGGCGGGTCGCTAGTGATTTATAATTCTGCTTAGAACGCTTGAACATATTATAATAGCCAACAGCCATTGACCTTCATGGGTTAGAACAATTCAACTGTACTGTAGGTTACCGGCGTGTGTGAGATGTCCCTACATATTTATTTATTCATATTTATTTGTGTCCACCGTGTGTGCAAAACCTAAGCATGATCAAGCTACATAGCAAAGGCCGGCGTCCCGAGATTCCTTACTTAATAGTTCGGTCATATCATAAACTTAGATTTACCGCAAGACCCTTCCGAGGAGCCTTTATTAATAGACCGAGCCAGAGATTGAACCACTTTCGTCTCCGCCAGTGCGTATTACTATGTGACGTAATAAAGGTTGAAAAGAAAAGTGATATGTTACTAATATATTTAGTACTAGCTATCTGTCCGTGTCCTGTTTATCCTCCCTCTATGGTCCTCATACCACAGTATGTAGAGACGAGTTCAACCTGTGTGGCGTATAAATACATTGTTAAACATGAAAATAGTCCCTCCGGCTACGACATACGGAACACGCCAGTGTCTTTTATAAAACTCCAACCTTTTATCTTACACTAAACAAGTCCACGCTATGTTTCAAATAATGAATGTCTTGTTTTCCGGTTCGTATTTTTCAAAACAAGAACCAGAAGGCAGACATAATTATAAATCTTACTTGTTCTACGCCCACAGTTTTCTTTTATCATACTATACTTACTAATATTATAAAGAGGAAAGATTTGTATTTTTGTGTATATGTATGTTTGTAATGAATAAACTCAAAAACTACTGTGGTGATTTTAAAAATACTTTCACGTCTTATTCCCACGGGAAAAACTGTTGCCGGAAAGCTAGTCTCTTTATAAAAAGTATTTTAAAAATACTGCGAGTAAAAACTTTTTTGGTTCCATACCTCAAAATGCAAGAATGGGACCTTATTTGTATGTCTGTTACTGTCCGCCTTTCAAAGGAAATAAAAAAAAACCACTGTACCGTTTATGTTTGAATTTGGTACTAATGAATTTGAAACATAGACGCGACTTTTCGGAGTTAAATTGGACTTTGTAAAAAAAGTTCTGCAAACTACATTATATCCTGTGTAATTGAATTAAAGGCTTAAATTAAGGCTTGTTATAATTGATCACTAATATTTTTTTATCTGCGTATCTCGATAGCACGAAGTTGACAAACATAATCTTTCTTTCTAGAATTAAAATTTAATTTATAGTCACAAAAATAAGCCCGACAATCTCTTCCAGTATCCCATAAGGATTCCGGGACCGTAGCGGGAATCTTCCGCGCAATTTCTCGCAGTCATCCGCACCGCGCTCGGCTACGTTAATACGCTCACTGCGGCTACGAGGTGCCTACGGCGTAGCAGCGTAGCACTTTTGTTTGACTTCGAAAACTTCCACTTACTATGATCAGGATTTTAAATTTTTGCGTCAAAGACAGTAAATGTAATTTAAGAATAATTGTAAGGATATTGATATAATAAAAATGAAATTCCAACGTTATGAACTCTACATACGCTATATACGCTTTTGTCGTAGCCTTTTGCTACGCCGTAGCTATAGCTACGAGACCTCAAACAAACAATAAATTTTAAGCCTCAAAAAAACCTCTTTATTATATATTTTTGTTTTCTCTTTTGGTGTATTGTACGTTATTTTTAAAATATACTTTTACTACTTTTTTCAGATAAGTTCAGGGTATCTCGAAACGTGATAGTGATGTGACAAATTATGGCGAAAAGATTGTAAGACTTCGTTTCTTTACAATAAAAGTTTATTATTATTTATTATGAAGATTAAAAGATCATCACGGGTATTGAAAGTGTTAAGTTAAGTCTGGATGAATAATTAGGGCTCGGAAACCATGATGGTTCATAGCCGGGCAGAATAGCAAAAATGTTGACTGTGAATTCAAGCCATGGTTTAGTTAGCTTACGTGTCTATTCAAAGAGACCAACTATATTTTTTTTCCTTTTTGATATTTACTTTATTAAAAGTCGTCTTCTATTGAAGGTCATCATCTCAATAAGCTTGTTACATTTTTGGCAGTAAGTGAAATAATAATTAATAAGAAGTCACATTTTTTATTTCTTAAAAAACATATCAAGTAGTAAACTTAGAGACTTGTTGCCGTATTGAAAAATGCTCCAAAAGACCTCCGCAATAGTGGTGACTCCTTTGTTTTAGTTGGCCGGCACTTTGACTTTTGGGTCCAAAATGAATGATCTCCTTTAGAGCGTCAGCGATCAGGGCCGTTGGCTTCCATTTGGAAGATTGCAGGTTTAAGCCTTGGCACATACCAATATATTTTAAGATTTTTGAGTTCATATACGTTTATTCGACGGTAAGGTGAATTGAAACATCGCGAGGAAACCTGCACACACCTGCGAAGTGATTCAGTTGTGTAAATTTTTGTGAAGTCTACCAACCTGCACTGAGCCAGCGGGGTCGCATAAGGCCTAATGACCCTTATTTGGGATAGGCTCGAGCCCCTTGGTAGGGATAGTAAGGGCTATCAATGACGAAGTCAAGGGTTATCTTTTCTTGCGAATCTTGTACCAAACTCTTAAAATAGATAAAAACTGATTTTTATTTTATATTTTTTCGTTTTAAAGCATTTTTGTGTGTTCAGCAGGTGTGGAAAAAAATGCTTATCTCAGATTCGTTTGTTTATTGTTTCAATGCACTCGACGGATTGACGTAAAATAATAAAAATACAAAAAAATAAAAGATACAAATATAGTGCTACACACCCATGTCTTATTTAATCATCACTACATAGTATAAAACAAAGTCGTTTTCTCTATCCCTATGTCCCTATACCCCTATGTATGCTAAATATTTAAAACTACACAATGGATTTTGATGCGTTTTTTTTAATAGATAGAGCAATTCA
This sequence comes from Teleiodes luculella, assembly GCA_948473455.1. Taxonomy (NCBI): domain Eukaryota; kingdom Metazoa; phylum Arthropoda; class Insecta; order Lepidoptera; family Gelechiidae; genus Teleiodes; species Teleiodes luculella. Next base: position 6,798,771 of record OX419607.1, read on the forward strand.
ATAGGAAGGTATATCACGCATAGACGCGCTTGACTCGAGTTGCGGAAAATTAGCCCGTTGAACTAACTAACTAACTAGGAAGGTTTATATGTATAATACATGCATAATATACTTAAGGATAACCCACAATAACCATTTTCCCGTGCGGCGTCGGGTCGCTAGTTATGTATAATAATAATTCTACATGCTCGTAGTAAACTAACAACCAAAAAAACGTAACGTCAAGTCTATTTTTACAGCGGGAAAAACATCTGGTCCCAAAGAAATAAATCATATACCCGTACAATACGGGCGTAACTACGCCTAATAAATAACTATAAAACAGCCACTCTCATGTAACATTGAATTAATGAAACAGTTTCGTAATTAATAGGTAAAACTGGGATAATTACAAAACCACAACTTTGCGTTGTGTAATTAGAGTGTTTTCAGTCACAGTTAAACCACATTCAGTTTTCAGTAGATTTAATTTTGTTAGGGTAGTAGAAATTTACATTATAATTCTCTTTCACACAGTAATTATTAAGAGATTCACTTAATAATTATTAAAAGAGTCGGTGGCGAAATGGCTCGGGCTGTTGACTTCTATTTGAAAGTTCGCGGGTTCAAGTCTCGGCACATACCAATGTGGTATTTCTTCTCTCTATCTATACTAATCTGTCTCTCTTCCCTCTCTTAAAATATTTCAAAAGCAAAAGCAGGATAAACAAGTCGTTTTATATTTTTACTTTGTTGCCCTAACTAAGCAACCAATCGACTTGATTTTCGGCATAGGGTTAGTTGAAAGGATGGAGAGTGACATAGGCTTCTTTTTACCGCGGGAAAATACCTCATTCCTACGGGGAAAACGGTTCACGGTAAAAAATATATTATGAAAGGTTCAACATTACCGATATTATTACAAACGAAGTTTTTTTAATATTATCGTAATTAATAATGAATGGTAGGAACATAACCTCCATATTTCAATTAGTATTTCACAGTCGTTAGTTTTAAATGGAGCCTGAAAGTAATTGTTTTTAGGTTACGTAAGAATATTATTGATTTCAATTTTGTCGTTTCTACTTATTACAATAATTTAATCATACTAATATTGTAAAGGGGAAATATTTGTATTTTTGTGTGTGTATGTTTAATAATGTATGTTTAGTAATGAATAAACTCAAAAACTGCTGAACCGATTTCAAAAATTCTTTCACCATTAGAAAGCTACATTCACCCTGAGTAATAAATAAAGGCTACCTTTTACCGCCTACTACGATACTACGTACTACTACGATAAAGGCTATCATTTTTTAACGCGGGCGGAGCCACGGCGAAAAGCTAGTTATTAATATTTTGTTGGCCATTTTTTTATTTGTGTTGTTTAATGATTTCAACCTTATATTTTAACATTTCTTTTGACAAAATATATATTTATTATTTATTTATTTAACGTAATGTTCCTTTCAGTAATTGCTAAGCCATCATACACCTTGTTATGTATGCTGAAGGACTGTGTTTGTGTTTGTTCAGTAATTGAGTGAATAATCGAATTGATCAGCACAGAAGGTCAGCTGTAGAGCTTAGGGCTGCCAGCTCTCGACTGGGGAAATCGCCAGACCAAAATATTTAAAACTAGCTTTCCGGGCGGAAGGACGGTCGCTTTAATGGCGCAGTCGGGAGGCTTTTCACTGCCGTTTGGGATATTATAGGTTCTTTTTCGGTGTATTTTAGTTGAATCTTCAGTTACTTAAAACAGAGATATCTCTATCTGAACAAAGGTCTCCCCCAAAGATCTCCACAACGATCAACCCCGCGGTGCCCGCCCGTGGTTTCTTATAATATATACTAGCTTTTAAATTATTATTTTTTCCGTGGGAATGAGGTTTTAATTTCAGATCCTTCCTGCAGATATGATGAAGATGGGTTTAAAAAAGTTCAAAAGGGTAATTGATGTTATAGCAAAAGAATAATTAGCTTTCCTCCCGCGGCTCCGGGTTCCGCGGTTTTTCCGTGAGAAAGAAGTATTTTCCCGCGGTAAAAAGTAGCCTATGTGTTATTCTGATGTATTTAAGCTAAATTATTGTAAAGTTTTGTTAAAATCCGTCCAGTAGTTCCAGAGATTAGCGTGTACAAACAGACAGACAGACAGACGGACAGATGTAATTCTTTTTCAAATTTGTATTTTTGTGTTCAGCTACACTCCCTTTATCACCTACAATCAGTTTTTTGAAAAGCAAATTAATGTACAGACACGATGATTCTTCAGTTTTATTATAGTATAGAAGAAGATGAATAGAAGATAGAAGAAGATAATAGAAGATGAATTTATAAACTGAAATATGTGCCAACCCTAAAATGAATTAAGGACAATATAAAACAAACGGCACTGTCAATATCAAAGTGGTTTATCAATGTTGCCAGTCATAAATAATAATTTTATTGAAATTAGGTGGACTGTGGCTGGACCCCTCTGATTCAAGATATAGTGTACAAATAAAAATGTAAGTAAATAAATGATATTATCAATTTAAGTACATATAGTGTGGCATTAAAGGGATAATCAGACACATGCTATTTCGGTTGTTCGCCATTAAAGTCAAAATTAATACTTATGTAAAAAAAACAACTGACCGAAACACCTACTCAAAAATATTTAAAATAATAAAATTCCTGTTTCGGTCGCAGCGGCCGAAATCCAGCGACCGAATCGCCTACCAACCCTGTTTTTAGGGTTCCGTACCTCAAAAGGAAAAAACGGAACCCTTATAGGATCACTTTGTTGTCCGTCTGTCCGTCTGTCAAGACCCTTTTTCTCAGGAACGCGTGAAGGTATGAAGCTGAAATTTATATCAATTACTCAGGTCTACTGTCCCTTGAAGCTGTGAAAAAATCAAACTTCTAAGCCAACGCAATCAAAAGATACAGCCGTTTATGCCGCAAATTTTCGACACTTGCAAGGGAATCAAAACCTACAGGGTGCTTCCCGTGAACTCAGAATCTTGAAATTTGGTACGAAGCAACGTCTTATAGCATAGATAAAGGAAAAATTACGAAATCCATAAATTTTTAGTTACATCACATAATATATATTTTTTTAATAATTTTAACCTTACTACCCATTTCCTCATAAACGCGTAGAGGTATTAAATTGAAATTCATACCAAATACTCAGGTCTATAATACCTTTAAGCTGTAACAAAATCAAACTTCTATGTCAACGCAATCAAAAGAAACAGCAATTTAAGCTGCATATTTTGAAACTCGCAAGTACTCGCAAGGGAATCAAAACCTAAAGGGTACTTCCAGTCGACCTAGAATCTTGAAATTTGGCATGAAGCAACGTTTTATAGCACACATAAAGGGAAAATTCCGAAAACCTTAAATTTTTAGTTACATTACAAAATATATATTTTTTAATAAATATAAACTTATTACTTTTTTCCTCATGAACGCGTAGAGCTATCAAGTTGAAATACTTACTTAGTACTTAGTTACTTAAACGATAAAGAGATCTTTGTCTTAAATTTATGCTCCTCCATCTTTCCCCATTGTAATGTTATGAATTTCATTTTGCAATAAGATTACCATAGTTATGACTCGATTGTCGTAATGAAAGAACTTTGTAAACCTTGCAGGTTTGTACGGAACCCTCGGTGCGCGAGTCCGACTCGCACTTGGCCGGTTTTATTTTATTTATCAAGTCTATTTACATAGTTTAATTGATTCATAGTAGGTTTTATAAAACAAGTCTGTTTCTCATCTTTTTTTTTTGTGATGTTCTTGACCTGCTTTGACATTCAAATGCGGAGTTGTTTATGTACGTAAAGAGTATAAATAAAAAGTCCGAATCTGACTTGCGTAAAGGGTTCCGTAAAGCTTTTGTCATACTAATATTGTAAAGAGGAAAGATTTGTATTTGTGTGTGTGTGTGTGTGTGTTTGTAATGAATAAACTCAAAAACTACTGAACCAATTTCAAAAACTCTTTCACCATTAGAAAGCTACATTCACCCTGAGTAACATAGGCTACCTATGACCGCGGGAAAATGCCTCATTCCCACGGGAAAAACTGTTAACGCGGGCGGAGCCGCGGCGGAAAGCTAGTAATATATATAGGTAAAACTGTTTTGCGACTACATTTTATCAATTTAAGATTTTTCGTTTACCTACTCGTGCTTTAAATACATTGCTTTTGCCAAATTTCGTAACTCTCTAGGTCAAAGAGACTACTTCGGGTTTTGATTCCTTTGATTTGTCAAAAGTAAATTTTTACTTGGTACTTCAAGTAAGTAGCAACGAATAACTTTAAAAATAAAATTTCGCGCAATAGCAGTTTTATCGCTATTAGACATCTCTTTCATACAACTCTAGAAAGTATGAGAAAACAATGAAGGAGGGATGACGAAGTGTTTTTAAGGGAGTGCGCTACTGAATATCGACAAACGGTAGCACGACGCATGGTAGACCGACAAATCGGTAGACCTACTGATACTAACGCAAAATCAGTGCCACGTGACATAACCAGTTACCTACCTACAGTCTAAATAAAACCAATGTAAGACAATAAAAATGCCTGAAAGAAATTGCTATTACAGCAACAAGGCCGCAAATGTTAGTAGGTACTTTTTTAAAAGTTTGTAATAAATTATTATAAAAATAAGGAGTTCTTTTTTACCAAACCCTAAAAACGGATCTACCAGCCTCATTTTTGAGAGTATACTCATGCATATAAAATTTTCTGTGTAAATCATCTCTGAAGGATTTCTTTGTAATTTTGGTACATGAGAAATGAGAAATGTTATAATTGAGACAACATGCTGAGTTGTGGATAAGGAGAATATGCAGAAACATATATATTTTTTATTTAACATTAAAACCTTTTTCATGATCATGTTTTTTATGTAAACATATTTTCGGGAAAGCAGATATGGTAATTAAATGTGAAATAAAATAAGCTTCTTTTAAATAAACGTATGTAATTTTGTTTACAAATATTTTTCCCTAATTTCACTTTCTTGGTAATAAATGTTTCATATTTTATAATTATAACATCGACAGAGCGTGGCCGATAGCGTGGTCGACTAAGGCCTATTCACCCTGATTTCAGGGTAGGCTCGAGCCCCTCGGTGGGGACATAATGAACTGTCAACGATACTCATAACTGCGCTAACTGGTTTCGCCAGTAAGTTGGATCGCATGTAAAGCAGGTGACGGCTCCGAATAAAAAGGAACATCTGCAAGTAAAATTTGGAATTCCAGTCTCCGCGTTTCGTATCGGATTATGTCTGGTCACATTCTGTTATCTTCACGACATATGGATTTATTTATACAGGGTTACTTTTTAATCAGGGCACATATTTTGTGTACACTGCCAGCATCGTTACTAGATCACATGAGACGAAAAATTTTATTTTTATTTTTATTATGGCACTATTTTTAACTTGTTTAGGAAACGAATTTCAAAAAACGCCTGAGTACGTGTCCAATTAATTATGCCAATGAGTGTTTATACAAAGAATCAAGAAAATTGGCGCATATTAAATTTGTTCCCATACAAAATTTTATACCAATTTTATGCACTAAATGGCGATATTTCGATTTTTTTTGTATGAAACGTGATAGAATAAAAATATACGGGATTTTTTATTTTCTTTAATCTATGCCTACCTGAAATATGTGCACTGAATAAAAATAACCCTGTATACATTTTAGACGGCCTCGTCGGTAGTGCACCTGCCTTTGAAGCACAGGGTAAAGGATTCGAACCCCGTCCAGGTAAAAGTTCGTGTGATGAGCAAGCACACTTTCCAAATAGGACATACTACATAACTCAGTGGACGTCTACATGCTCAAGTTTGTAAGTATGGATGTATGTTTGTTACTGTTTCACGCAAAAAAAAACTGAATGGATTTTAATGAAACTTTACATCAAAATAACACATAGAGTACTTTTTACCGCAGGAAAATACTTAATTCCCACGGGAAAAACTGTTAGCGCGGGCGGAGCCGCGGGAGGAAAGCTAACTATTCTTTTGCTAACTATCAATTGGAAAATAACATTACTTACCTTTTTGAACTTTTCAAAACCCATCTTCATATCTATATATCATATGTAGTATCATATCTGCAGGAAGGATCTGAAATTGAAACCTCATTCCCACGGAAAAATTAGCTAGCGCGGGCGGAGCCGTGGGGCGAAAAGCTAGTATATATTGAAAGAAGAAAGAAAGATCGATCATTGTGGAGACCTTTGTTCTGATAGAGATATCTCTGTTATCAGAAACTGAACATAGAACTAAAATACACCGAAAAAGAACCTACAATATCCCAAACGGCAGTGAAAGGCCTCCCGACTGCGCCATTAAAGCGATCGTCCTTCGGGACCCCACTCCAGTTAGATTAGATTAATAAATCTTTCTGGCCAAGAATTCGTCTCGCAGAATCTTATTATGGTTTTGTACTTTTTTATAATGTTAACATAAATGATTAAGATACCCTGAAATTCACCGCCATCCTTGCGGATTTTCCTCAAAATTTATGAATATAATCTTGACAGGCGAGTATGGCAGTAAATCAGATTAACGTAATATTAGATTCTTATTGAGTTGAATCTATATCATAAAACTGTAAAGGTCGAAAATCTGTACATAGAAAAAAAATGCTTAAAACAGAGTCAGGGGGATGTAGGAAGTAATACAATAGAACGTATCCAGATTTTTTAAAATTTTTGTTTGTCTGTTTGTCTGTTTGTACGGGCTAATCTCCGAAACTGTTAGACCAATTTGAATGAAATTTTGTAGGGTGGTACCTTATATTCGCCGTCAACATCTTAGATAGTTTTTACCACGGGAAAATACCTAATTCCCACGGTGAACTGCACGGAAAGTAAAAAAACAACGTGGGCGTAGCGACGGGCGGACAGCAACATTAATAACACAATTTTTTAATAGACAATACAAAAAAAACATAAATTATCATGTCGAATTACTTGTAATTTATACTGCCATACATTTCCACTTGTTTAGTATGTTCTATATCTTTTCCATGATTCAATCTAATCATCGTGCCAATTTTGACTAGAATCCATACAAACGTTAGGTATGAAGCGTAACAAATGACTGACTGACAAGACAAGAGACTGACTTTTCTTTAGCTATAAAAAAGATTACTTAAAGAAAGAAAGTCCTATAATACTCTAAATTTGGTACCTTATTGCTATATTTATGCTATATTTATTGCTTCACTATGTTTTGGTTTTATGTCACACTTACCCAAACTATATCCTAGAATATGTTTCGCATAAACGTACCTGAAAAGAAAATATCAGAATTGTAAATAATAGTCCATAAACATAAATAACATTAAATTCAAAAACCGCCGCCACAAAACCGTTGCTAGTTCCTTTCAACAACTAGAAAAGAGCCGATAATCTTGAAATGGCTGAAGGTACGAGTATTTTCTTGGATCACAGCTAAGAACACTCGATTGCAACACTTTACAAACAAAAAAAAACTAGATCAAAATCGGCGCATCCGTTTATGAGCTACGATGCCACAGACGAACACACGTCAAACTTATAACACCCTTCTTTTCACCCCAGTTTCGGAGTTTAGCCCGTACTAACAGACAGACAGATAAACAGAGAAACAAAAAAATATCTTATTTTCCCTAAAAGAGCTATAAGTTTGTATTTGGACAACTCCTATTACTTCATCTTAGATGGTTTGGGACACCCAAGGGCAAATATTCCCTTTCTCTCACGAAACAATGAATTTAACCATTAGTCTTATTTATACGCCCGCGTTGTTTTTCGACTTTTCCGTGCACAGTTTCCCGTAGGATTTGATATTTTCCCGTGTTAAAAGGTATCTAAGATTTTTTTGTTTTTAATTGACCTATGCTTGTGTCGAAAAGTTACGACCAATCAAGCTTCACCGGACTTGAAGAGGTACCATCATACAAAATTTCATTTAAATCGGTCCAGTAGTTTCGGAGATTATCCCGTACAATGTACTGAGCAGTATATAAGTTCTTTAGTTTCCCGGGATGAAAAGTATCTAAGATGTTGACCGGGAATGTAAGGTACCATCATACTGAATTTCATTTAAATTGGTCCAGTAGTTTCGGAGATTAGCCGACCACGCTGGCCCAGTGCGGGTTGATCAACTTCACGCAAAATATTTGAACTACTCAAATGTGTACACACATTCTCCTTAGAATGCTTTTTTTCTTTTACCTTGAGAGCGTCGAATAAACGTTCTGAATCTGTGCCTACCGAATGGTAGAAGACGACTCTAGCCGCTAGACTACGTACACTCTTTTAAGTACTTATTCGATTTTCCTTAGTGGCTTATGTATTTTGACAATACGTGTCATTCAAAACACATGTTGAAGCTCATTACCTTGTCACAATTTTCTCGTCATCGTAAATATCTCCCTTTAAAATTGTAGTTGTTATAGTTATTTATAATTATAAATATGTATTAGTATAATATTTATAGTTGTTTATTTATTTTTTATGTATTTACGTTAGTGCCACCAACCCGCGCTATTTATTATTTTTCGTAATTTCCTGCTTGGTTGCCTGGAAGAGATTCCTTCTTTAGCAATAAGGCCAACTATTGGCTCTTTGTTTCATTTATATAAAAAAAAACCTAATTTTTATTATTGGTGTCACTAATGAATATTAAAATTCGTATTCTATTGTATTGTAATAGGTACATGGGTTTTGTCATGAAGGAAAAAAAAATCCACGCCCATATGGAGTAGTACTCATGCCTATTTTGTATCGAAACCAATGAGCGTGTAAAATTTTTTGTTCCTTCATGGGTTTTGTAAATATTTCCTTCTCTTTCTCCTTTTTTTTAAGAGCTGTTCCTTTATTTGTAGAGTAACCGCCGTCCCTCTCTGTTCTCTGCCAAATATTTCCTTAAATATGAGTATTATTTTCCAGTACAAAAAGTACATTTTTCATTACCCTCGTAATAAAGATAGGTGTTTTTCAAGACTATTGTAATATAGAATAGAGAAGGCAATAAAAAGACACTATCCTCAAACCATTCGGGGTGAATGACCCGGCAAATGGGTCACACCATCAGGGTTGCCACCCGAACGAATTTATTGTTATTGGTTATATTTTTCGGCATTATTATAGTCTAACACAACGGGAGAGAAATATCGCGAGCCACGTTATTTATTGGTCTTTTATTAAGTGTATCATAGTCATAAAATGTGTAAAGGTCGCGTTTGTTGTTAAAACGTTTATGTAAGTAGTTGTTGTGGTGATAAATGTGACAATGACGAAAATTTTATAAACAGGTAATAGTTATATACAGGGTGTATGTGACGGCTAAGCCAAAACTGATAAAACATATTCATTCATAAAATATCTTTGGAAAACACAACTGTGTTATAAAAGATTTTTATCTTGTTTAATACTTTTCAAGTAAGAAAAAAGAAGTAACAAATTTTTAAATGCATAAAACTTATGTTCTTGGACACGGTAGGTATTTTTAACTGCTACGGACGAAAATCTTATTTCCTAAGGTACAAAAGGGTGAAACCATTGGCAGAAACCTAGTCTTAAATATTATCCTACTAACTAATATTATAAAAACGTTTGTGAGGAAGTAGATGGATGTTTGTTCTTTATGGATTTTAGTGAAACTTTACAATAAAATAGCTTATACATAGGCTACCTTTTACCGCGGGAAAATCCCTTATTCCCACGGGAAAAAGAGTCAGCATGGGTGGAGCCGTGGGGCGGAATGCTAGTGCTCCATATTAAAAAAAAACCTGTAACACACACGAACAACTCTATAAAAATATCTAATTTCGTACAAACCGACAACGTGACATAAAAATCATGACAGTTAATATTGACTGACACTTAACACTAATCGGCTAAGCAGATTGCTATGACAAACATAGTTGCCCTTGGATTTCAATTATCTCGTAAACAACTCTTTACTACCAAATAATATCCTTAGAGGATAAATATCCATAGAGCACGCGCATCGCTCCGCTGCCTATTGTATGGGCGGTGAAATCAATAACATTTTTCTTTTTGGATTTGTTCCTCGAGTCATGTTTGCAACTTATCGCTGCACAATTCAAAATGTTCTCCTATTAAATAACTTATTTTCACCGGGAAAAACAATCGGCTCCGATAACCATTTGATACCAAACGAACACGCTGAAGATATTCGAACTGTTCATACCCGTGCTTACGGTTTATACTCGATTAGGTGTGCTCTATGCCTCCCACATTTTTTTTTATTTATTCTCTACGATAATATCATTTTATAACAAACAGGAACCTACTTATTTTACTATATAATTGCCTTAGATTTTGTAAAATATGAGCTACTGATTTCCCTTTTTTATTTTCTGATTATTCCTTCACGTTTTCCTAAATCACCAAACAAAAATTGCCAGACTATTCACTGAGACATTTTTATACAAACGGAGTTTTACTATACTTTTAAATTTACAGAATTAATCTACTTTTATCAAACTACAACCAATTCACGTAACATACCCAATTAATTCAATTCCCTTTGAGTCCCACACAAACTTTCACAAGCCGTGGCCTTAAATGAAAATAAAAACAGGAAAATACTCTTAAAAAGGCGTCCTTTTGAAAAGTTTTCCCCATTTTTGTTTAGTTTCTTTAACAAGCTTCAGACTCGATGTTTGGGCTTATTATGCCTCCAGAATGTTTGACGTTTTTAGGCTCTTCAGGACTTAATAAGACGAGTCTTTAGGGCCAGTCTTTTAGACCGGGATTTACTTCACAAACAATTTTCAATTTTATTAAGCTACGGGGATTAAGTCTGCTTTCCAATGTAAATTTTAATGAATGCATCAATTACGAATAAAAACATAATATTTTCAGGCTGTTTACAATCGGACTAACCTATTTTCAACCTCCGACGAAAAAGAGGGGTTTTATAAGTTTGACGTGTGTGTGTCTGTATGTCTGTTTGTGGCATCGTAGCTCCTTACTAAACGGATGCGCTGATTTTATCTAGTTTTTTTTTGTTTGCAAGGTGTCACAATCAAGAGTGTTCTTAGCTGATGCTCTATTCTAGTTGCTGAAAGAATCAGGTAACGGTTTTGTGGCGGAGGATTTTAAAAATCGTCTAAAAGTGTAAATAAAATTCAAAAAACATGCATGTTATTTTATTACTATTTTCATTTTTTTTTTGTTATTATTTCTGTTATTATTATTTTTACCCTCGATATTCGCCATTCAGAGATATAGAATCAAGAAGAAGAAGAAATGCAAAGCGTAAAAGAGTTTTTTTTATTTACTTACCTACTCTTGCTTATCAAAATCGATGCATTATTTTTCACCTACCTACCTTGAAAGAGGAGATTCAATGTATCGTACTTAGAACATACTTTTGAAATGTTATATCGCTATGTTAAGTCAACAATTTATTCAATTAAAGGCTAAGTGTCGTGCAAAAACCTATCAACTTAAAGAGTAAATACGATATCCACAGGGATGTAAATAGAAAACTATTAAGTAGATTTTGATTAAAAACGCCCCCCCTGTAAGTAAATACACAATCCGAGGGCCATCTCCATTTCCTTCGGGCGATTTACGTCTAGGGACAATTTATTTGTTTGTCAGGATGAGAGGGACAATAATGGCGGCCCATTGAGGAATTACGTACAAGTAACTAGAGAAGATACATCGAACACATTTATAACGAGGTGCTTTGCAACCTCATTTCCACCTCATTTTCCATTTCTTTCTCGTCTAAATTCAAACATTCAATTTTGGAATCCCTTCGTCATTCATACGTCATCCTCGTCCATTTTCCTTCACCTTTTCCCTAGCCTTGACGGCCGTATTTCTTAAAATGTGTATAATTTTGTAAAGTATAATCTGTTTTATACTGCCGATTTCAAACCTGTTTTGTTTTCATAATTAAACCAGTGTCAGACAGTTCCTCGTGTATTTAATACTAGTGACTAAGGAAACCTTTAATCTTCAGCCGCTCCTGACGGCTCGCTAAGGTCCAGGTGGGCCGCAGGGCGCGACACGTTCTATGCGCCAATATGGCGGCAGCGGGAGGCGGGCAAGACCTAGCTTTAAATCTCAAAGACAAAATACGCTAGTCTTTGCGGTTTAAGGCTGGGGGATGAGGCGGGGGTGACGGCAGGGTGCGGCGCATTTGACTCAATTTCGCACAGACGATCACATCGCTAAAACACTCATGTGACGTCACAGTAGGCTGAAAAAAATTACACGCTTGGTATTATTACTGATGGAGGGAGATGCGTAGTCAATAGATGTCGTCTGTGCGACCTCCAATTCATATTACTGTGAGCAGGCCCGGCGCACTCCGCGCCAGAGCTCCAGAATGTACCTACGCCGGGCGGCCCCATATCTGGGGCAAGTTAGTAGGAAAAACGCGCGCGCTTATGAAGACGCTATTATTTAGTCTGTGGTAATACGGACTCTCGTGGCGCGGTCTTAAGGTACATTTTGTTTTAATACGAGCGCAACGACAAACGGTAGGCTATTATTATAGCCAGGGTCACCTTCGACGCGTTCAATGTAATTTGAACATTAGTGGCGTGGTAGCTAGAATTACATTCGCACGTTCAGAGAGTGCGCCTTCTGTACCTAGTACTTTTATATATTCTATGCTGTGAGTGCGTTTCGCGGGTGTCGTTTCTATGTACGCTAGTACAGTAGTAGCTCGATGTATCAACCACTATCTCTGTCGTTTATAATGGGAACAATATCAGACGGCTTTGTTTTTGGTCAAGCGATAAATAACTGCTGTGATTATGTAGCTGTTATTATGGTGTCAGAGAAATGCGTTTGATGTTCGATGCTATTAATCTAGTGTCATTTGGATCATTTAGAAGGAATATTACTATTTTGGTATACAAAATATCCTTTAATACAAGTATCCTTAGAGTATAAATAGAAAATTTTCTGGGAGGGATAGAGTACGCCTAATCAAGTATGAACCGTAAGCACGGATATGAACAGTCCGAATATCTTCAACGCGTTCGTTTAGTATCAAATGGTTATCGGAGCTGATTGTTTTTCCCGGTGAAAATAAGTTATTTAATAGGAGAACATTGTGAAATTTGCAGTAATAAGTTATAAACATGACTCGAGGAACAAATCCAAAAAGAATTTTTTTATTGATTTCACCGCCCATACAACATCTTGACATAAAGGCAGCGGAGCGATGCGCGTGCTCTAAAGCAAGTATCCTATATTCAGGTATCTATTTGTTGAAGTTCATAATATAAGGTTAGTCTTGCAAGGTTGTGTGGTCCTGTAGAATGGTTACTGCGCCACTACCTAACTTCGCAATGAATTTATAACAAAGTGTAAGTCAGTCGTACATAATGTACGTGTGTCGAAAAATCATAAAACAGTGAAAAAAATAATAATATTGTGGCGCAGCTGAGTAGCAATCTGTTCAGCTGACTGTACCTATAGCACCCTATAGATATGATTTGTATGTTTATATTTTAATGTTGATCACGGTATGCACCGTAAAATTTAACTGGTTGTTTATCCGCAACATAGATAAGATAAGATAAGATAAGATAAGATAAGATAAGATAAGATAAGATAAGATAAGATAAGATAAGATAAGATAAGATAAGATAAGATAAGATACATAGTGGTAGTACTCACGAAACTGAACAACTTAACTTAAGGAACATGGTTGAGATGTCAAAATTGAAATTCAACTTGTTGTAAAATTCAACAACAACTACTTTGTGTGACAATTTGAATTTGAATTTTGAGATTTCAACCTATGTTCCTTAGGGAAAGTTGTTCAGTTTCATGAGAACTACCACAATTTTGCGGTTAAACAACCAGTTATTATAGTAGGTATGTCATTAGCATTATAAAAAAACATTTTCTACTTTTACAAGTTCACGGTCCTCTAAATAGCAGGCTAGCGGTCCATTGTACGTCGTATGTAAAAGCATCACTACATATTATAAAACAAAGTCGCTTTCTCTGTCCCTATGTCCCTATGTATGCTTAAATCTTTAAAACTACGCAACGGATTTTGATGCGGTTTTTTTTAATAGATAGAGTGATTCAAGAGGAAGGTTTATATGTATAATACATGCATAATATACTTGAGGATAACCCACAATAACTATTTTACCGTGCGGAGCCGGGGCGGGTCGCTAGTCATCTAATAAAACTGTAGAGGTCAAATATCTGTACATAAAAAAAAAAAGAAATCCGACACCGAAGAGTCAGGAAGATGTAAGAAGTGAAATAAAACATAATCCAGATAATTTTCTTTTTTTTTTCTCTGTCTGTTTGTATGGGCTAATCTCCGCAAATATTGGACAGATTTGAATGAAATTTTGCATTGAGGTTTTTTACATCCCTGGTCAACATCTTAGATACTTTTATTCCCGAAAAATTAAAAGTTCCCTTGGGATAGTTAAAAATTACTACGGAAAAGTCGAAACATAACGCGGGCGTAGCCGCGGACAGACAGCTAGTAAAGAATGATTGTATTGTATTGTACAAGTGTGAAAGTAGCTAAACATTTGTCGCACACTTGAATAACTATCCACCCACATGTCGAATTTTGTTACATTTCATCCAGCCGTTAAAGCTTTTCATTGGCTTATTAAAACACAAATTTGCAAACATTCTAATCCTAAAATTAGTCATTTATATAATAAATCTGTAGAGGTCGAAAATCTGTACATAGAAAAAAATATCGAGTCAGGGGCATGTAAGAAGTGATATAGAACATATCCAGATCTTTATCAATTGTTTTGTTATTGGTTTGTCTGTTTGTACAGGCTAATCTCCGAAACTACTGGACCAAATTAAATGAAATTTTGCATGGTGGTACATTATATCCCCAGTCAACAAATTGGATAATTTTCACTCTCATTCCTACGGGAAACTGTGCACGGAAAAGTCGAAAAAAAAAACGCGGGCATAGCCGCGGGCGGACAGCTGGTTTCTAATATTAGTATTAAAAAAATAAAATTGGTAAGTATCTGTCGTGACGGGTTCGTCCCCGAGCTTACCGTTCCCCGAGCTTACCGTCCCGGAGCTTACCGATTTGTAATTATTATAAAAAGTCGATTAAAATTACAATCTTGCTTTAAAGTACTATTAGCAGCAAAAGTGCAAAGTCGAATTTTATACTTTATAGTAATAAATAATAAGTTCTAGATCGCGGTTAAATAATCACGTTTATTAATTTGCTGGTGTATTATCACAGGTTTTAATCATCACAATAATTTGTTTTTTTATTAATAATGATGGCAATTATTATCTTTAAAATATGGTTTTTCTATATTTAATTTAATAGTTACACATACATTTTTAGTCCTATTTTCATCATTAAGTTCACATAATTCAGCCTGCAGTAACCAAACAAACACATTTCATACCTACTTTAAAACACTTTTGGTCTCTATTGTACAAGTTAGAAATAGTAGAAAAAAAAAACAAAATAAAATGTAATCAATTTTATCAAAATCGGTAAGCTCCGGGACGGTAAGCTCGGGGAACGGTAAGCTCGGGGACGAACCCAGTGACAGGTGACTAAAGTAACAGTATCGCCTGGAGGTATAATGTCCAATCATGTTGCGACAAGTTTGATTCATGGGCCGCCGTTTATTATTCAAATCGTGATTCTACAATTTTCGCAATTTCACGAGACACTGGCCTATTTTACTGCCGTTTTAGCATCTATTCACGTGTCAAATGTTTCTAAGAAAAATCGTGACCTATAAATATCTGAAGATGAAATATCCTGTATTTGGCAGCCGACTGTTTTTACTTCGATATGAGAATCAATTTTGTTTAGTAACGATCATGAAAAATCACAAAGTAAATTGGTTGAGTAGTTTGGGCTTTAATCATTCAAGTAGCTGTCGCTACGCCGTAGCTGTTACTACGACGTAGCAAAGGGCTACGATGTAAGCATATCATGTAGCATGATAGTTCGTTTAACCTATTTCATTTAACCTTTAAATAGAAAGTAAGTTTAAATATTTGAATTGTTGTGATTATTGTTGCTATGCAAGGTGTAAGACAGCTTAGCAACTACTGAAAGACATGCTCAGTATTGCTCAGTCAATGGTTTTGAGTAACTTTTCCCAATAAAGTTTTCTAAGAAACGGAAAAAATAGTTAATTTGATCGAACATTTTGTATGGAGAAGTCAAAGAGATTCATTTCCGAGAAATGCTTTTTTTTAACGTTGCTAGTATTAAAATTTGCTAAGCCATTACATATTATACCCTGCATTGTTATTTTTATCATTTTTGTTGGTTGGCAACAAAAAAAAACATATTCTAGCATGCTATTAAATATTTTTGTATCACTAGTTAACACAGGCCCGTGTTCAGAAACAGCAAAATATCAATTAAATACGACACGAAACCCTTTCGAAATGAATTTTGTAAGCACCAATTTAATGTAAAATGGGCATTACAATGTCAAATATTTTATTTTTACATCCTCGTTACTTTGCTTGTGAACTCTTTATACGCTTGAAACTCTTTTTTACAGTATTCTCAACATAGATACAAAATTTATTTAAGAAAAGAAAACACTCAAAATATCTAAATTGAAATGCCGTTTCACCGGATCTCTGTTCTCACTGAATTCGGTCCTGTTCAAATATTTGTATTGGACACCCTGAGCGACCCTGCCTTTTGTGAACTGCGAAACTCGGCCAGTATCATGTTTACTCTAGAACACCCTGTATTTGATCCGAGTGACGTCACCCTGGGCTTTGGAGCAATAATAATAATTTAGCAAATAATTTAGTCTTCTCTCCTGTGCCATGCAGGTCCGTTGTTGTTAATAATTAGCCCCCTGGGCATGGCTTGCCTTGGCTGACATAGAAGTCTCTTAACAGACTCCGCACCCAGGTCGGCCGTAGTTGAGAAAACATGCTTAGGTGGAGATACAGCTAGGACGATGCTTGTCTGTGTGGTATCTCTCCACAAACGATGGCCCACCTACTGACCTGCCCGGCGTGCCCCAACACCTGCACACGCGAAGACCTTTACAATGCCACGGAAAATACTGTTTCCGTGGCGGAGTTCTGGTCTTCAAAAAATTAGTCGCCGAATCGACACGAAAGAAGAAGATTACAATATTTATTTATTAAGCCGTTTATTCCAATGCTCATAAACTTATTACATAAAAATATGATTATAAAAATGATTTAAAATAATAATAATGAATGATATGGTTACTAAATTTAACAATACATTGTATTATATTAATGAAATAAAAGATTATACTAATGAATTAAAAGATAAAATTAAATGCATGCATTGGATACCCATGTGTGGGCATAGGCCTCCTCCATCGCTCGCCACTGCTCCCGGTCTGCTACCAGTCTCGTCCAGGTGATGAAGATTACAATATTACCTCAGAATAACAAATTTACTACAAAAGCGAAGCGCGGCTTTCAATCTCTCTGGTGTCGTCTCTGGTTGTTTTTGTGAAATGAAAAGCATTTACTTAACAAACAATTAAAGTTCTTTGTAAAGGTCCGTTTTTCTAGGAAACGCTTGTGTTGGTTTTGTTAAATGATCGTATATACAGAAGAACTCGAACATAAATAAAGGGTTACGTTTACTCAGTTTTGCTACTTATTAAAAAACTACCTTTCCGCCGCAATTGAGGCAATTTCCCACGATAAAAGGGAGTCTATGTTACTCAGGGCGTCTCAGGGTGAATGTGACTTTCTAATGGTGAAAGAATTTTTGAAATCGGTTCAGTAGTTTTTGAGTTTATTCATTTTAAACATACACACACACACACACACACACACACACACAAATACAAATATTTCCTCTTTATAATATTATATAGTATATTATATAGTATGATATTCCAATGTATAAAAATATTATAAAAAAATCTATTCAATTTAAAAAGTTTATAATTCGAAGTAAGATTTAATAAAAAACATATTTGTTATCACATTTAATTATTAAGTACACAAGCCAGTTCACATCAGTGTTAGGCAAAATTTAGTTTGATTAATGATTGATGACTAATGATTAACTCGTCAATCATGATTGATGACTAATGATTTGTTAGTCATTAATCATTCCATTTTGATTGATGATTGATTAGTTTCAATCTTAATCATCAATCATGATTGACCATTAATGATTGATTATTTTATACTTTTTAGAATCGAAATATTTTGTTTTTTCAATTTAATTAAAAGAAAATACAAATATTCTATTTTCTAAAAAAATTAAATATTAAAGAGGCATTTTATTTTATTATTTCTTAATTATTTTTCATTTCAAAATATTAATAAAAAAAATTGAAAAGGGGCGCATCTTTTCGTTTATTTTTATTGAAATTTCAAATTAAAAATAATATAAGAATTTTTATTTTATTTCTTTCTTAATTATTTTTCAATAATAATAAAAAAAATAAAAAATTTACCATTTTACGTTAAATACGAATCGGCTCGCGGTTCTCTTCATTCAATTTATGAATCTTTTCGCAGTTCACTTTTCTTAAATAGCGCTTTTGGCCCCCAGGACGCTAATAAGATGAATGATATAAATGAATTAGATCAAAAGTTAAGTGCGATGTAAAAACAAGGCATTCACATTCCATACACACTTGTTAGAAGCACACATTTGTTAGAAGCATTAATCATTAGTCATGATTACAACTAACGATTGATGATTTGTCGATTTAATCATGATTACAACTAACATGGTTAGTCATGATTAAATCAATCATGACTAAATCAATCATGACTAAATTAGTCATGATTGATTAGTTTGATTGAAAATTTAGTTGATTTGCCCCACACTGGTTCACATAGACCTCTCCTTTGATCGGGGGGTTATTCCATAAACTTGTAAACTGATTGTGGAAATCGGAATTGTAGTTAGACTGGTGAACTTTATTGTAGCTGCTACTGTACACTGTAAATACACCAATACTACTACAGTCACGTGCTAACTGCTAAGTAAGCTGAACACACGCATCGCAATTTACTACCTTATTCAACGGACATAAGAAACGGTGAAAATCCAAAGTGTTCAGCTAAGCGTGCTCTTTTAGCTATATACAGAAATATTTAATTCTGATACAAAATATTTTAATGACCGAAACAGAACCACAATCCGTCGTTTTGCCTAAATGCGAAATTAACTCTCAAAACTATGGTGAACAAAACAAAGTTGGACAGGAAGGTTCCGGAGGCGCTTAGTTTGTTTACATCGTAGGCAGTGGCTTCATTACAAACAGACGAACTTCCCGACCGAAATAAAGATTAACGAGACAAACTTGTTTACATTAACCTACTTACTTACACGGCCTTCTTACGAGTGTGCTTTATTTCACTACTGACTGTGTCGCTTGTCGCGACGACGACGACGACGACGGCGGCGGCGGCGACAAACCGCGCCGCGCCGCGAAACTGGATCTTTGCGCGAATTGCGTTAAATTAAGAAATCTGCTCCACAATTTTGTATTCAGTACTAAAAGTTTTCACTAGATGGCGTGCTTAGTTTTTGAAACTCGGTATCAGTAGAGTACATTGAGACTTTGTATTATATTTAAGATCCACTTTTCTTTCATGTACTTCAGCAAAGCGAAGCGGCTCCCACCTCTCTGACTTCAGCAAATTATTTCTATTCTATTCTATTGTATTCTATTGTTGTGTCTTTCCGTTTTTTTTTAATTAAAAATATTCGCGCAAACAATTCCTTTCCTCATGTTTGCGTGTAACATTCGTAAATAATCGAGTGTTTACCTAAATTATATTTTAAAGTCAGTACAGAAAAGTCCGATTTCCTACGAAAAACAAAAGGTATTTGGAATTGAAAATATTTTAATAAAACTTTTCAGAATGACAAAATAGTCTACCTTTTACCGCGGGTAAATACCTCATTCCCACGGGAAAACTGTTAACGTGGGCGGAGCTGCGGGGCGGAAGGCTAGTATATTGTATTTTTATCAAAACAAAATGGCTATTCACAGTTAAAATGTACGTTAGTGTTTGTTTGCCAATCTATCTTTCCGGTTCAAACTTTGTAATCCTTTTTCCATTTATTTGCTGAAGTCTGATGCAGCTAGAATTTTTCCGCGAAAAACCATCGCACGTGGTTTTTTTTTTTAGTTGGAGATTAAAAGAATATTTTTCATAAATAAAAGTTACTCTTTTTGTGTAAAAATGGCCTAAGGAGATGGCAGGATGACTTGGACGCCTATTGCAAAAGCTGGCCTGAACATACCCATGAAAGAGAGAGGTCGAAAGAGTTGAGGGAGACCTTTGCCCAGCAGTGGGATGTAGGCTAATAATCGTCTTTAAATAACGTCACGAAAACCAGTCCCCTGCTCAGAATGTGTGGATTCTACAATGAAGTCTACTCTCACCATGATATATTCAAATTGTAGCTTTGCTCGGCGTCGTGTGTGGTCATGTTGCTGATCAGATCAAACATAGTGTTTTTCTTGTTGTGTTGTTAACTACAAATACATGTGTAAATTTCCATATAAAACCAACTATATAGTTATATATTAATGTATGTATTAATAGGTTAGAATTGTAATTAGTTTTGCATAATATCTACTGTTTTCAGTGAATGTTGTGTTTGATTGTAAGTGAGCTACAGATTTGTTATTGTTATTTTGTTCTTGTTTTCTCTATCGATGTTGTAATTTGTAACCAGTAACAAAACCTTTTAAAATAAACAAAATCATTACTCAAAAGAAAGCAAAGAAATTCAGAGGACCTGCGAATATTGAAGCGAGGAAGTAACGTTTGATAAAATTCAAAATAACAAAATACAAAAAAAATACAAAATTCTATTAAAATGCGTCAAGTTACTTTGGCGTGAATACGCAAACATAAATTCTCATCACACGAAAGTTTACCCTACCCGGAGATCGAACCTGCGACCCTTTGGTAACTAACGAACGACTAGACAAAGAATTCGTCGCGGGAATCATCGAGAGATATACTTTTCTTATTATAATATTTTCAATAATATTTTCGGAATAATTTATTTTGAATCGCAGTAAAGTACTTATTTAAGTCATTCAAGCACTTCGCTTCCTGAGTCCTCTTAACAACAACAGGGGCATATTATCAAAAGGGCGCTTTCTCAAAATGGCCTGAAGAGATGCCCTCGGAGATGTCATAGGCATGAGCGAATAAAGGACCGCTCCATCACAAACAAATTGATATTCAAGTAGCCGTGTTTTAGGACGAGTCCTGGATAATGAAAATCTGCTTAAAATAATATACCGTTCAATGTTAGTTTTGAACTTTTCATAAATTGTTCAGCTTCCTAGGGTCCATTGTAGAACTGAAAGGTAAATTTACCACTTTTGAAAAATTTTGTTGGTATTTATTACACATTTATATTTTGTTGTTTTGTACCATATTGTTTTATGTTTGTTTTCATTTAGCTCAAAGTCATTTATTATAGTGGTGATATTTTATAAGTTACCGACATAGCCCAAAGAATCGCTAAACTTAAGTGACAATGGGCTGGGCACATTGCGCGTAGAACCGACGGCCGTTGGGGAAAAAAAGGTTCTTGAATGCCGGCCGCGCGCCGGAAGACGTAGTGTGGGCAGGCCTCCCACGAGGTAGACCGACGATCTGGTGAGGGTCGCGGGAAGCCTCTAGATGCGGGTAGCGCAGGACCGATCATTTAGGAGAGGTATTTGTCCAGCCGTGGACGTCTTTCGGCTGAGATGATGATGATGATAATGATGATGATTTCATAGGTTGTTTTTTTTTTTTTCAAAACAACTATGATAGAACATAAAAAGATTTTCAGTAGTAAAACTATTATGTCCGTGAATAGTCCTTTCTTCATTTAAATTCACCTACGCTTTCCAAAATTCAACTTTAACTCCAGCGGACTTGAGTAATAACTAAATAAATTAATAAACTTTGCATATTATTTATTTACTTCAAAATTGTTTAAAACAACGTTATAATCACATCTACAATTACAAAATTGAAATCGTTAAGCAAGAACATAGAACAATGTCTGAACCGTATAACAACACAGTGTTATTTTGTGACTCCGTCTGAAAAGTTTAAGTTGTTAAGTTTTAATCAAGATTCGGGAAGTTTAGAACGATTTTGGTTTATGCGAACGATTTTGGTAGCTAGATTTAAACGTATAATTAAAGCTAAAGCCTAACCATTCGATCGATTCAGTACTTGTCGAGTAAAAATTTGTCGAAACAAAATATTTCCATAAATCTCTCGGTCAGACAAAAAGCTCTTCGGCGCAATAATAAGGGGTTTTCAAGATGGCATTTAAGAAAAGAAAGGTTCTATTGACTCAAATAGATGGCGTGCATGTCGAATAAAATGTCAAAAGCGAGCTTGTCCAACCAATCAGCGCAGATAAAAAACTGGCAACACTGTTGTTGTCACGTCAATCGTCACGCACTTTATTGTGTTTTAATTTAGTTTCGTGTTTTTGCGTGCTGAGTTGCGTTTACATTTTTGATTCGTTTCACTAGTGTCCTTTTTGCGACAAAATTTTGTGATATCTTTTCCTACCTTTAAGCACGTGTATTTTATTTGACGTAAGAGTTGGTGCAGCGCCATCTCTTATGACCATAATGAAACCTATTTTTGTTTTTAGAACTGTCAAAATGAAAATCCCTCATTGTTTGATATAACATAGCTTCGCTAATGAATACAGTCGATAGAAATATGTATCGACCTATCTTTCAGTCGAGTAATGAAGCATCGAACATCTGTCTTTCAAATAGAAATACGGACTCAATTTTTGAGGAAATTAGAATTTAATTGAGTAAAATCGTTAATAAAACGTGAAAGCGTTACAAACAATTCGAATAGGGTTTAAAGACAGACGACACACTTTATTAACTACTAACTTTCCGCCCGGGTTAAGTTAATCCCGTAGGAAAGAGGCATTTTCCCGCAGTAAAAGGTAGCCTATGTTACTTAGGGTGAATATAGCTTCATAATGGCAAAATAATTTTTGAAATCGGTTCAGTAGTTTTTGAGTTTATTCATTACAAACATACACACACTAAAATACAAATCTTTCCTCTTTATAATATTAGTTTGATAAAATTACACGCTTTGTCAAAGTTTCGATGTTGCATGATAGATAGATATTTGTGTAATAATTTCTTCTGTGAGCTAAACCATTCTTTATTAAATGACAAACAAACACGCGGAACAATCATAGTAATAAAAACTTGGGTTATCGATATTGACATCAAAACGATATCGATATAGCTTTAGGTAGAATCAAGACTAGAGTTGCCCTATGTCTCGTTTAATAATGCGGGATGTCCCGGTTTTATTATGAAAAAAAATTGGTCAAATACTGCCTGCTTTGCATAGTATTTTACTTAATAATAAATTTACAATCAGCTGATATTATATTACAAACACTTATATTATATCATACATATACCTGTGTTTTGAGATTCAGCGAATCAAAAAAAGAGTTGACTTCACATATTGGTCTGATAATAAGAACCAAGCCAAAGTACTTGTATTTTAAGTGTCCAGTTTTAGGCTTAGAATCGGAATCATAAAAGGCTATTGGAGAAAGTCGTAAAGTTTTATTCAAATTAACATTTCAGAAAACCCTTTTCTCCACCTCAAAGCTAATACTCACTTATTATTTACCAAAAATTAGAGCTGTCACTTGAGCGCCTTAGCGCATCAACTTTACTTCGGTCAAATTAGAAAGCACAACTTGAAAATCTTTGTTTACCTTCAGACCCTATACAGTTTTTGAAAATTTCAAATGTGACAGAGTTATGGGATCATTATATTGTTTGAGGTCACTGGTATTAAATATAATCCATATGATACAACTGTAGAGGTCGAAAATCTGTACATAGGACAAAAGAGTTAAAAACTGAGTCAGGGGGATGTAAACTGATAGACCGATTTTATATCCTACCTATAGATTACCTTATATCCCCGGTCAACATTTTAGATAGTTTTTACCACGGGAAAATATCATTCCTACGGGAAACTGCACGGAAAAGTAAAAAAACAAGCGAATGACGATTGTCAAAAATTCCAACCCACCTTACGCGTGGAGATTGTAACAACAACAAAATTGCTTGTTGTGTTTTATACACTATTTAAGTAAGAGACCGGAGATCAGCTAATTGTATGGCAGTATTTAACTGTAGGATCCCATCAATGTGTCGTCACTAGTTGGTACTTAGGGCGCCCCGCCGGGAAAACTTGTCGAAGCAACAAGTAATTCGGACACGCAATCATATTAGTAGGGGGATATTCGTCACAGGGACGAAACCAGGCTTACGAAAAATGTTTATTTATGGATTTATAGCCACTCTAGAGTTGCAACTCTACGATCATATATTTTATCTTTATTCAACATTTTAAACAGCAAGTAGGCTATAGGTACATACATAGAATAATCAGTTTACGGTTTCAGCCGCCATTTTTTTTATTTGTAATCTAAACACACCTACTCTGAAGTAACAGATACCACAAAAAAAACGCAAACAAAATATTAGAAAAAAATCTATAATATAAAAATATAGTTCTTGTTCATAATTTAAAGTATACCTGATGTCATTTTGATAGATATATTTTATTAAATATGTTACTTACATCATATATAATGTAAAACAAAGATTTCCTACATTTTAATAAAGTTACATTTTTCAGACTATCAAAACTGTTTACATCCAACAATAAATATAAAAAAAACAGTCTAGGAAAAAGTAATAATAAATTCAAGCGGAAAATTTGTTTCAATAGAGTTGAGTTGCGGTTATTGCGCTCAGCGGGAAACAAACTAACACAGTTCAGGGTGCTAAATAGAGCTGCGCTTGCGGTGTTTGCGTTGCGGTTCCAATATCATGCGAACAGAATCACTATGAATTTTATCGCCACTGTTGTCTAATAATAATAAATATCTAACCGTACAATTTTGGTTTGAGATTCGGGTTTCCACTAAATTGTGGCAATCATATCATCATATAATATTATAAAGAGGAAAGTTTTGTATTTGTGTGAGTGTATGTGTATGTATTGAATAAACTCAAAAACTACTGAACCGATTTCAAAAATTCTTTCACCATTAGAAAGCTCTTCGATTTTCTTCGTTTCCAAGATGATTGTGACCATGAACTTCAAAGGCATACATGTGCAAATGATTTAACACCCCGTTTTTTTCAGCAACTTCAATCCGCTGTAACGCGAAAACGCAGCGACATAGAACTTTAATTGATTGGACCAAATCAATTCGTAATGATTTAAACTGCAATTCATTTCGACGTGAAACTTGTGCAAATCATATACCGAAATGCTCGCCGGCTCCCTAACTACTCGTGATTACGCCAGCGTTTTTCTACTAAAAAGTTTATACAAACCATGGTCTAAGAAAACAAGGTCTAACACTCCGACCACGTGACTGACACCTACGTCATTTCTACGTCATTTTGCGCTGTTCATCCTTGTTTATTACACGCATTCGACAAGGACAAGGCAAAATGACGTAGAAATGACGTATGCTTGTGTCAGTCATATGGTTGGAGTGTTAGACCTTGTTTTCTTAGACCAGGATACAAACTAAGTCTTGATAATAACGAACACAACAAAAAATATATTGTACTTACGTTTGGTGCAGGCGTTCAGAACATTTGGAAGATTCATTTCTTTTAACAACATCTCTGTCCCTATGTCCCTTCCCTATGTATGCTTAAATCTTTAAAACTACGCAACGGATTTTGATGCGGTTTTTTTAATAGATAGAGTGATTGAAGAGGAAGGTTTGTATGGTATGTATAATACATGCATGCATAATTTACTTAAGGATAAACCACAATAACCATTTTCCCGTGCGGAGCCGGGGCGGGTCGCTAGTGAATTATAATTTAACCCTTCTCTTTAATTAAGCGATCCAGTGCATAATACTAACAAATGAATGTCATCCATCACCCAGATAAGCCTCGTACGTAAATATGTTAATTATGATTGATGCTGCGAGACTCATTATTGCCGAGAAAATGGGTGAACAATCTAAAACGCAAATTGGTATCATTTCCAAGAATATCTCATGTCGATGTGTGACAGTTAGGACTGCATCTACATCAACATTAATTTTATGGGACTATATTATCCTACTTCAATATCACTACATAGTATAAAATAAAGTCGCTTTCTCTGTCCCTATGTCCTATATCCCTATGTATGCTTAAATTTATAAAACGACGCAACGAATTTTGATGCGGTTTCTTTTAATAGATAGAGTGATTCAAGAGGAAGGTTTATACATATGTATAATACATGCTACTTATGGATAACCCACAATAACCAATTTTCTGTGCGAAGCCGGGGCGGGTCGCTAGTATATTATAAACGCAAAAGTGTGTGACGATTTATAGATGTTTGTTACTCTTTCACGCAGAAACAACTGGATGAATTTTAATGAAACCTTACAATAGTATAACATCGGAATAACACATAGGTTACCTTTTACCGCCGGAAAATCTCTCATTCCTTCGGGAAGAACTGTTAGAGCGGGTGGAATAGCAGGGCGAAAAGCTAGTATTCCAATAAATGAAATCCCGATTACATCTCTGTCATCTTTCTCTACACGTGGCTAGCTGATAAGGAATAGTTTCTTTCCCTCCGATATTATATTGTCATGTCACTCTCATAGAGATAACAATAAGACCAATAATGGGTGTTATTTATATTTGGTGGCACTTGGTAAAACCTGTAACGAGGAGCCTTGCATTTTTTTTTATTGACCTATGCTTGTGTCGAAAAAGTACGACCAATCAAGCTTCACCGGACTTGGGTGCCTTGCATGTCACCTCGTTCCTACCTCATTTGTCATCGCATTTATCATTTCCTTTCCCTCTAAATTTGAATATTTAATTTTGGAATTCATTGGACAGTCATTTGTCATTTTTCATTCATTATTATCTCACTTCTTCTCCTGGCCTCACTTTTATATTCAACTAGCAACCCGCCCCGGCTCCGCACGGGAAAATGGTTATTGTGGGTTATCCTTAAGAATATTATACATGTATTATACATATAAAATAAACCTTCCTCTTGAATCACTCTATCTATAAAAAATAACCGCATCAAATTCCGTTGCGTAGTTTTAAAGATTTAAGCATACATAGGGACTATTAGGGACATAGGGACAGAGAAAGCGACTTTATTTTATAGTAAGTAGTGATAGTGATAGTGAAGTCTGATTCGTGTGAAATAAATGTAAAATTAAACTGTACTAACTGAGTATACTAATTTGTGTGGAATAAATGTAAACTAAACTGTGCTAACTAAGTTTAACTACGCTCCGGCCGTTCGACAAGTTCCTGATCCTAATTCCTGCGTTCACGCCCTCGCTGGCTCGCCCACTAGAGCCATAGCAGTTCTGACAATATGTCGCGTTTGACAGCTTCTCGAGCCTGTCGCTACTTACATAGTAGGCCTACAGGACCCTTACATATACAGGATACACTGTGAAAAAGAGACGCTAGTTGGGAATATTAAATGTGTTTCACGCATATAATCATCGGCATTCGTCTTTTGTTTCACTCGCCTTGCTACCAAACGCACGACTGCGACACTCGAGGGATTACTCTGGGGTATATAGCCTTCTGCTCCCCCGCAAGTCCGGTGAAGCTTGATTGGTCGACACAAGCACAGGTTAATTTAAAATAAAAGACTGTAATTGATGTCATTGTAAAAAAACGATTAAAATACAATAAACGCCACTACAGGTCGCGTCACGTAAAAAGAACGCTGGCAGTCAAGCGCGCAATAGGCGACTGAGGCACCTATTTCACAGGCGACGAAGACAAAAGACGAAAGGGACGCAGTTATGCGTTAGAATGAGATACAAATACACCGCGCTCACTCTTGCTCATAACTGCGTCTCTTTCGTCAAAAGTGTCGCTCTCGCCAGTGAAATACCTGCCTTACATACCCCCTCCACTTTCTGCAGCGTTCTTTGTACATGACGCGACCATAAGTAAACGAATAAGATTTCAAAGGTAAAAACAATTTCTTTTAACCAGTATTTCACAAAATCTGTGTTAAATCTTACCTTGAGTTTGGTAGATTGTATGGGGATCCCAATAAGTAGAACAAAACGAAATCTGCAACAAAAAGAAAACACAATTAAGCGAGTACTTATAAGTCTTATAACTTTTGAAGATGCCTTCCTGTTACCATAAATTTTTATTAAATATTAATTTTGTTTGTATGAATTTTAACGGATACAAAAGCCGTGAAGTAGAGTGTTTGTTTTAAATGCACGGTCTTGATTCAAATCTTTATTACTCGTTAACATTACATATAATGTCCCTATCGAGAGGCTCGAGCCTGCCCTGAAATCAGAGTGAAAAGGCCTTAGTTCTTTCATTCATTTATTCATTCACTCATTCTTAGTCGACCACGCTGGCCCAATGTGGGTTGGTCAACTTCACAGGCAATCTTTGTATTACTTCAAAGGTATGTGCACCTTTCCTCACGATGTTTTACTTCCCTGTGAGAGGGTCGAATAAACATAATATAAACTTATGAATGGAGAGGGCTATTGCGTGATCGAATCAGGAATGATGAGATCCGCAGGAGAACCAGAGTCACCGACATAGCCCGAAGAATCGCAAAACTTGAGTGGCAATAGGCTGGGCACATTGTACGTAGAACCGACGGGCGTTGGGGCAGAAAGGTTCTTGAATGGCGACCGCGCGCCGGAAGACGTAGTGTGGGCAAGCCCCCCAAGAGGTGGACCAACGATCTGGTGAGGGTCGCGGGAAGCCGCTGGATGTGGGCAGCGCAGGACCGATCATTGTGGAGATCCTTGGGGGAGGCCTTTGTCCAGCAGTGGACGTCTTTCGGCTGAGATGATGATGATGATGATGATACTTTCTAAAATCGAAAACACATTGGTACGTGGCGAGGCTTGTACCCACGAACCTCCGAATGGAAGTCGACGACCCTAACCATTTAGCCACCGACCGATGACGCTCTATTTGTAAACATAATAATCTCCAAAATCCAAAATGTGACTTACAGAGTTTTCATGCTATATTTTACAGATTCAGGTTTTTAAGGTTTTGGATTAGGCGTATATTTTATTAAGTATAGTATATCGTATTAAGACGTTTTGAAGTTTCTATAAACCAAAAGCCATGAATTCTTGGTTTTCAAACTAGTTTGTTTTTATGATTAAACCATGTAACTGTATTACACTAAATTAGTAATAAATATAGCGTATTTCATACATATAGTTATATACAAAGCTCTAAATATTATCATACCATGAATGTGATTCAATTCCAGATGATATTAATTCAATTACTATTACCGAACGTTATGTTTTCATTTAATTACGAACTTGAGGATTCAATTAATAATTTATTACATGGTACAACTAAGTGTAGATAATGGTATTATTATAATATGTATACCTATTTGTAGGTATTATGTAATACTAAGATAATTATTAACATACATACCTAACATAACAGATTTATTTATTTAACACAAAAATCTTGTTTGTATACCTACAGCAATAAATATCTTGAAAAAATCTACCGT
Source organism: Teleiodes luculella (assembly GCA_948473455.1). NCBI lineage: Eukaryota > Metazoa > Arthropoda > Insecta > Lepidoptera > Gelechiidae > Teleiodes > Teleiodes luculella. The sequence continues at coordinate 6,828,360 of OX419607.1, forward strand.
ATTAAAACTATTAAATTGATTATACACGCGACAAAGTTAAAAATACTAGTTGTGATGAATCTTTAGCTAGTTGTACACTTGTTATGCTTGTTCATACGATATACTATTGTATATGAACCGTTCTTGATGAAACTTGATACAAAGATAGAGTAGACCTCAAAGAAGTACATAGGCTACTTTTTTCGCGGGATATTCGCCGCCCGCCTGTTATTAAGGATGCATAGGCCATGACACAACACCATAAGCACCAAATACTCTACTTTCCTACTAATATTATAAATGCGAAAGTAACTCTATCTGTCGACAGGAAAATTTCCTCATTTCTACGGGAAAAACTGTTAAACGCGGGCGGCGCCGCGGCGAAAAGCTAGTTCCTAATAAAATTAATGTACCTGTTTTTAGAAAACTGTCACATACATTATCGTGACGCACGCGCTCTCATATTCCATTAAACCAATTTAAGTACGAGAACGTGTGATTCGCGACAACCCTTTCACGTTTTAAGTAATTAAAACGTCTGTTTTGACAGGCAGAGTTCTCAATTATACTGGTTCAGAACAAATATGACGAAGTTCCTCCTTGGTATTATGTGGGCAAATCCATAAGTTGGGGAGGGGCTAGGGCAGTGAGTGAGTCAACTCAATGATTCAGTTGACGAATACTGCTCATGAAGTGATGTTTGTATCAAACTGTCGTTCGTGTGAGGCTATAAAAATGAAAAATAAAAAGTTATAAAATGTGAAAAAGTTAGAATTTTATTATTCCTTTTTTATTATCATTGTGATTTAAATAGTACAAGTACATAGTTCACAATTACAGCCTTGGCGACTACATCGACTCATAATCAAGAGTCAAAGCAAGATCAATTTTTATATTTTGATGGTCTCTCTCTATTAGAAATGCCTTTGTCAATACGTTCAACACGATAGTTGATAGTACGATTTTGGTGCTTTATGATTGCGCAAATTATTACAACAGACGTGATGAGATTTCGCGCTTTGTGACTGCCTAATCATAATCAATTTAGCGCCGATTAGGCAAGTTAATGAAGCTCAATAAAATATATGATATTAATCTCAAAAAAAATCGCCTTAAATCCATTAAAAAGTCTCAGAACTGTTTATCCATAATGTCGTCTTCTTTGTTCTAACTTGTCTCTATCTATGTATTGAAACATATTCATATTCTAATCCTTCTCAAGTGACTCATTTAATTCGAATCCCATCCCTACTCTACCCAAACAGCAGACGAGAGAATTAATTGATCTCCCAAACTTCACGAATATCAAATAACGCGGAGTGCGCTAGGTACACTGTTTTACGTAATTTAACTCCAAAAACAAACAAAATCTAATTAACGTCGTTTTACAGTAAGTAATCCTTTGTATATCCTCTAAATAAATTTGGGCTTGGCTTTGGGGTTTTGTATGCGTCAAGATTTTAACGTTTTTATGATTTCACTGTTATAACTGCGAAGAATTTATACTTATGATTAATATACCAATAAATGCAATACAAATACAAGAAATAGGACAGTTATTACAGTTACAATAAAATTTATTTAATCAGGCAAAATCTATCCATAGTGCAATACCTATTACTTACTTAAATATTGTATACTTATACATGATAGAAAATAAAACAAAAAAGATAATTCAAAAAATATATAAAACCGCCTTCAACGTCCTAAACTACACTAAAAAGTTACAAATAAAATATAAATCTAGCTGAAAGCATAGCAATTTAATATGGCTATTAATATTACTTATTTACATAAATTGTAACATCATATAAACATGTGTAGACATTGATATACACTTCACCTTGGAGTCGGTGCCAGTTGAGGCTAGCTATTTAATCGGAACCACATCTGATCTCAAAAGTTCAGATCGATGAATATAAAAAATTTAAAGAACGCGGTTAGAGTACTAGGTACTGAGCCCACTATAGATGACTACTAGCAGTAGAAGTCTTTTGGTCGAAATGATGGTGATTAGCTGGCACCGACTCCAAGATAAAGTGTATATCAATGTCTACACATGTTTATATGATGTTACAATTTATGTAAATAAGTAATAGCTCAGCTTAAATGGCTCCCTATTCGTCTTCGTCGTGATGTGCACATTCTTTCTGTTTTATATAACACCCTCAAAAACCCCGCAACTCCCTCTTATCTCCGATCTCGGTTCATCCCTCTACCCCCCGACCCTCGTTCTAGACGTCCCTGTATTACTAGGACACTGGAGTGTCCTAGAGCTAACACAAATTTCTTTTTTAAATCTTTCACTGTGCGTGCTGTTCAATTATGGAACAAGCTTCCCAAAGCTATTCGGGACTGTCCTTCCGTAAGCTCCTTCAAACAAAAACTTAAAGAGCACTTCCTATCCCAAATTTAACTTGTTTGTCGTATAATTTATAAATATGTATGTATTATTTATGTATTTGTACGTATTTCTATTATATTTATTTATGTATGTATGTATATGTAATAGTATAGACTTATTGTTTATGTATGTATTTTATGTAGATATTTTGCACTTTCCTATGTCTACTCCGCATTCTCCTTTTCCACCACTGTGTTGGTTGGCTGGAAGAGATCTCTTATAGAGATAAGCTCGCCTTTGTAAACTAGTAATATAAGAATCACCCTTTTGTTAAATTGTGCAATAAAGAATATATATGTAATATTAATAGCCATATTAAATTGCTATGCTTTCAGCTAGATTTATATTTTATTTGTAACTTTTTAGTGTAGTTTAGGACGTTGAAGGCGGTTTTATATATTTTTTGAATTATCTTTTTATTTTACCCTTTTTAGTGGAAATTTACCATGACAAGTTAGGTACTCACAAAACTTTAATTTGTTTTGTTTAGTACATAATTAAATGCAGATTTTCTCACTATGTTTCCTTGACAGTATTACGTTTGATTTTTAAATTCTAAATCATTGCTATACTTGATTGGACATTAAACTAAGTTTTCCGAATGGCGAACAACTGACCAAACCACTACGATACCGACGACGCTCGCCCGTTTAGTCCACGGAAGAATTCTTAAGTTGTTATCTTCACTTGGGGTTTTCAAATCTTTAATCTATGACTAGTTTACAGAATATATAAACCAAAACCGCATATTCCTTGTTATTTCAATTATAACAAAAGCAACGCAATGAGTGTGCTGTTGTTTATTGAAGAGTTTTCGTTTTAATCATGAAGGAAGAAAACATTTTACGCGGGTATTAAGCAACACTTCTGATAGTATACTGCTTAGTTGACGGATCAGGGATCGCAGTTGTTGCTATTGACTACCCGGTAATAAGGTATGAAGGATGCCGCCTTGTGGTTCCCGGCGACTTACCAAAAACAATTTCGCCTCGCTAGCGTAAGGGTTGTGGGTTGTGATAATAAACAACCTAACATCCATCCATCCGTCCACTGCGCGTTTGCTTGCTTGTTTATATTTAAATAAAATAGACGAATGTATAGTTCCCGGCGCGTAACCTACAACCACTGTGAACCCCATTTCAATTGCCAAGCAGTGATGGAAACAAACAGCCTGAAACAGTCCCGCTGCTGAACTAAGGTTTCTACAGGAGGCTTTTGGAAAAATCTTTACGGTTAGAAGGCAGGTTGTTGTTAGTTGTCCATTCTCACAGTAAGACACCCACTAGAAGAGTTTGGTTGATGCTTATTTAAGCGGCTATAAATAATAACGAATTAAATGAACAATTCAATACAAATATTATACACAATAAATAATACTAAAGTTAAAAAAAGCTAAATAACACACTTGATTTTATTATGTTACACTCTAACTTTTGTATCGAATGGTAGAAGCTTTCAGGTTTCCCACCAAATTATGAAAAAAAAAGAACTCTACATTACTGGCACGGTTTTGACTGTATTTTTATTTGTCTGTCCCCATGCCTCTCTAGGTAGTTCGCTGCTCTCTAGGAAATAAAAGATATACCTAATATATGTATGGAAAAGCAAAAAGACAAAATACTAAATGCCCAAAGAAGTAAGCAATTCCCAAGATTATTGCAAGTTGCAAGTTGATCACCATTGTATATAAGAAGTTCGATAAATAAGTCCACATAAAATGTACGAAAATAATCGATAAATATACGTTACGCTTCATACCACATCACATCACTATTTTCAAATTCAGTAACCATTCTTGTTTTTTACATGCCAAATAAAGACAAATAAATGTCATACTTTATTGATATTTTGTTTTTAGTTGGGCATGTCATAACATGAATGTCTCTATCTTTTTCTAACGTACCATATTCAAAGATGTGTGATAGAGACTGATAGAGTTAAAAAACAAACACCGTCTCCCGCTTCCCCATACCCTCCCACCCCTCTGAGCGGCCGCATTGGTTTCGATACAAAATAGGCATGATACTCCATCTGGGCGCGTAAAATTATTTCTTCCTTCATAGTTTAGTCTTCTACTCCGCCATGAGATATAATCCAAATTTATATGAAACCATTTTGAGTTCAACTTCTATCTATAAAACAAAAAAATATTGAAATCGATTGATAGGAAGCCGAGATATTGCCAAAACAATTTACCGATCGGGTATAACGGCATCGTCAATTGAGGAGTTATTTCCTCATATCTTCAAATTTAATCATCCGATCTTAGCGAAATTTTTATGGGACCACCCTGCAAGCAAACCTGGGCGATTAAAAAAAGAATTTTGAAAATCGGTTCACAATTGGCGGAGATATCTTATAACAAACACACAAAAAAAAAACATACGCGTCGAATTGAGAACCTCCTCCTTTTTTGAAGTCGGTTAAAAAATATAAATAGCAAAAATTGTTATCTATAAGTATTAAACATATTGAGTAAACATAATGCAATAAACATATTAAGTATTGAGTATTGAGTATTTAAAATTATACAAAAAATTAGGGTTCAGGAAGCCGCTGACCACAATTTTAAACAGACGTTAAACGCGTGCCTAACTAAATCCTATAACTATAAGAAAAATGTTTAAGAAGATTTTATTTACACACGGTTCTATGTAATAAGATGATATTAGTTGCATTAGTAGAAGATTTGGCCAGTAATGGCCGCGTTTCACGCAATAATAAGATTCTGAAACGTACAGTTTTTTTTATTAACCTTTAAAATTAACAGTGGCGACTATTTAATTGTCTTAATTGTTTGATCAATTTCATTATATAATTATATACAAAGGTACAATGCGGGACCGATCGTTGTGGAGATCTTTGGGGGAGGCCTTTGTCCAGCAGTGGACGTCTACTGGCTGGCTGATGTACAATTTGTATACTTCATAACAAAGCCTTACGGTTGTTCAGGTGGTAGCAAAATCCATAAAAAATATTTTATTTTGCTTTTATAAAACTCAGAGTGATCATCTAATCGAGTTTTATATTTTTTGAAAAGAAAAACCAGTCTTGATGAGTTTATTAAGCTGAGCTTGAATTGAACGGCTTGCGGAGACAAATCTACGTGACTGCACTTCACAATATCGACGATAAAAAAACATTTTGGCACTTAACCACCGTTCATTCCGAGAAGAACAATTTTCCGCCGCAGTTTTTCCCGCGATAAAAGGTAGCCTATGTCTTTCCTTAAGATCTATTCGATCTTTGTACCAAGTTTCATTAAAATTATATCGTACCTGAATAGATTTTATATATTTTACCGCGGAAAAACTGTTAGCGCGTCGAGGGCGGAGCCATGTGGCAGAAAGCTAGAATCATTATAATAATATTATGTAGATTATTTTTCGTTTTTCTTATGAACGAAAAAGACAGCGTCTTACATCTAAGCTCTGGATTTTGTCTTTCACAGGGAATAGTAGGTACTAATATCCAACTTTATTTATGTAAAATATTTTTAATCAACCGTAATAATCTACAGAATTTAAACGACGTGAAACGACATGTCTACATATATGCATTGCCATTATTCTTTGGAGTGTGGTTTGTTATTAACAATATCACCATTGTGATTCGAAGTATTCAAGCAATCCTCGAATCCTAATTTCCACAAACAATGAGGAAGTCGAAGATGGGAATCGTCTTCGAGGATTATACCAAACCGCCAAAGTATTCGGCATACCGGAAAACGTTATGAATCTTATGAAACTTGGAAAGCAAAGGCACTCAAAGGTAATTTCGTAAGTAAATAATTTAATGAATGAATGAATAAAAATAATTTATTTACACACACGTTAGAATAATATTCTATTGTGCAAATAAATTACTATATTTAACTATTGTTTATTAAACAAGAATTGACATGCGTAATTAAAAATGTGTTGATATTATGTGCAGCCAAGTGCAGGTTAACCAAACACGTCAAGTCCGGTGAAGCTTGATTGGTCGTATCTTTTCGACACAAGCATAGGTCAATTAAAAAAAAACGAAACACGTGCTGTAAGATTCAATTCCTTACTTATTCAATGTTCAAGACACAAAAAGAATGGTGCAAAGTGTAAAGTCTAAGACCGCGATTAGATAAGTAGCGTACAATTGAATAGGCTCCAAAACTACTGAACCGATTTTAAGTGAAACTTGCTACAAAGATAGAATAGAGCTTGCGGAAAGACATAGACTACCTTTTACCGCGGGAAAAAGCTATTAACGCGGGCGGAGCCGCGGCTGGAAGCTGGTAAGTACGAGTATGTAGATAACATTTTCATAAGCACAATTTAATATAAATAATATATTATTTCTTGACAATAATAATAATAAGTTCAATAGATAGGACAGTAGAAAATTAATATTATCTTTGTGTTTCACAAGATTCACATACACTTGTATTTTTATCCATCTACCCTCTTATTTATCTATCTACGAAAAACACAACTACCCCCAGTGTAGTAAAAACGGGAACACAATCAATCGACGGGTGCGTCTCAAGTGGCTTGGACCTTCTAAATATGGCAATCGACCCCAATTTCATATCTTATTTCCAAAACGGAGAGGCAAGGCACAAAATTGTGGGCCCAATTCTAATAGCAATTCTCAAAACCCTAACAGTGTGGAACTTGAATTATTGTAACGAAATGACATTGGGCCCGAAAAATAAATAACCTGCTCTTGTTTTGTTTCTAGCATCAATCACTATGCTTGCTTGCTTATCGTATAGGTTTTCGAGATTAACCTGCCCCACAATCATCATAATAATAATAATAAATAGGTGGGGATATCTCACACACCGCCATCTGACCCCAAATTAGGCAGAGCCTTACTATGGGTGTCAGACATCCGGATCATTATTTCAGCCGGAAGACTTCCACTGTTGGACAAAGGCTTCTTACAAAGGAACATGGACCTCAAACACAAACCGCCTAGGGCTTTTGACATGGGTCGAATAATAACTACATTTGCAGATTCTCTATTATAAAATTAGTTCCGTTAAATTTTCACAATATAGCGAGGTTTTTATTTTTCTGGTCAGGTTTAAATTAGATATAAATAAGTAAAGCACGAATTTACGCATTTAATACAAAAAATAATAATTTAAAATAAAAAGTTTGTATTAAAATCGTAAAGTTCCGCAATTTATAAAAGAGAAAGGCAATGTTTACCACAATTTGGAATTATTTTGACTACATTTTCATTTACTAGTAAAATACTGTGTTTCACAACAAAGTACAGAAAGAGTAATTTACATCAGCCTACCAGGTAACATTGAAATTTTAGCATAAAAAAATACTAGCAGAATATTAGTAGAATCCCGGACGAAATAAGAATGTATTAAGGTCAATGGGTTACCCTTTCACTAACTTTAATATATAATCAGACTGGGATATGAAAATCAGTACCTACATACCTACTCGTACATAATTTATTCCGTAGTGACTTGGATATCCACTAGAGTCTATAGTGACTAGACCACATCCAAGATTGACGAACCCTAATCCATATAAATACGAAAGTGTTTGTTTCTTTATCTCTGGAACAAGATTGGATTAACGTGATATTTTATATGCATTTATTTTATTTTATACGCGGACGGCAAGAAACGAGTGTTACGGGTTCGAATCCCGCTCAGTGACTTAGTTTTGTTTTTTTTTTATTTTCCCGAGCAAAAGCTCGGTCGCCCTACTAGTATTTTATAATGCGAGTGAAACTCTCGGGCGGGGACACAAATACGTATAGCGGCGGCGCGCGGCGCGCCTAGACAGATGGTCCACTCGGAATAAGCGCCATATTCTTACGCACATTGCGTTTACAGGCTTGCTCGGACCATGCTCGGACCACGTGCAGCCGTCGTCGTCGCTCTCGCGAGTATTAACAACGTATTGATGTTCGATGTGCTAAAAAAATGGATAAGTGTTCTTATTACTTTTGTAGTTGGGTTTGTATTTGGCTGTTTTTCTTGGAAAAACTAACTTTTAAAAGTAACAAAAATATTCATACAAGATTTTCCTATTATATCCATGAAGAAGGAAAAGTCTAACTTCGCATGAAACGGAATGAATGAAAATTAATATAAAAACTGTAAGTGTAAAATATGACATCAAGTTGTACTATATATAACCAGCAGTGCGCCCGCAGCTACGCTCGCGTTGTTTTTTTACTTTTCCGTACAGTTTCCCCTAGAAATTAGATATTTTCCCGGGGTATAAACTATCTAAGATTGACCGGGGATATAAGGTATGCAAAATTTCATTCAAATCAGTATATCAGTTTCGGAGATTAGCCCGTATAAACAGACAAAAAGAGAAAAAATGAAAAATCTGGATATATTTTATATCACTTTCACATCCTCCTAACTACGTTTTTAGTTTTTTTCCTATGTACGGTACGTTACATCCCCGGTCAACATCTTAAATACTTTTGATCCCGGAAAATTAAAATAGTTATATTATAAAATTGCGGACGTTTTGCTCCAATGACTTACTGCGTTACGGTCGTATTATCAACGTGGTCATTTTGCTCTGCAGACCACCCACTCCGAATTCTAGAAAACTAACTACCCAATTGTTATTTCTTACAACATTATTCTTTCAAGTTTTGCATTACTCTTTCTTAACTTATAATCAAACGTAATAAATTAAACCTTACTGTGTTTAAAGCGCGTTTAAACTCACGTACAAAGAACGTGAAGTTTTATCCGTAACTCTAAGGTAAGTGCAGTACAGAAACTGCATTTTGTCACGCGAACTGCACTCACGTAACTACATTTGCACATGAAACGACTTCAATACACATGTAAGTTTCTTGAATAGCCAACATAATGCAGCTAGATACTTAACACCACATAGGCGAACATTACACGGTCAGTTTGGGTCAAGATCTTACCAAGGGCACGAATTGCAATGGATTTCAAAATCTACCTAGAGGTCGAAAAACTGTGTATAGAAAAAAAAGCTAAAAATCGAGTCAGGCGGATGAAAGAGAGAAGTGCTATAGAACATTATCCAGAATTTTTTCAAATTTTTTGTTCCTATGTTTATCTGTTTTCTGTTTGTACCGGCTAATCTCCGTACTGGCAGTCTATTCCCACATTTTGAGCTATTTAATATGAAAAGTAATTGTTTGAATTTCGCAGCTGCCGGACAGACGGCCGCAGCCCTGGCTGCGCTCCGGACTTTGTTATCTTCTAAATGATGTAATCATTAAATCATATTATTATGAAAGATCTATGTGCTTTTTCTACTATGAGGGCATAATCACAAATTACGTATAGCGGCGGCGCGCGGCGCGCCTAGACATATGGCCTACTCAGAACTAAGCGCCATATTTTTACGCACCCATTGATCATTGCGTTTACAGGCCGCTCGGACCACGCTCTATACAAGCTCGGATCACGTGCAGTCGTCGCTCTCGCGATTATTAACAAAGTATTTAATGTTTGATGTGCTAAAAAAATAAATAACTGTTCTTATTACTGTTGTAGTGTATTTGGCTGTTTCAACACAATACAAAAATTACGATACTTATATATATATATATATTATATGTGTGTGTGTGTTTGTCGTGTATGTGTGTATGTGTGTGTGTGTGTGTGTGTGTGTCTGAGTGTTTAGGTAGTAAATTTCAAGGACGGCGGGAGTGGACTTTCTGGAAACTTTTTATTTTGTGGCATAATCGTCAACTGGATAGAGCTGGCCAACAGCTTCTATTACGGTACTTACGAATCACAGAACATATTTTAAATGTTCTGTGTTGCGAATGCTAAAAGAAATTTCCAGTATAGGACTTCCTTACCTTAGAGTCATTCATCCGCATATCCGGTTAATCCGGCCCAGCCATGGATCTTGGCATGAATACTGAATTACGAACGGGGCGATATTTTTACCCAATCTATTATTAAAGCCCATACTTCACAGGTAGGCCATTTAAAATTTAAACGGGATAGGAGTTAGGAGTGATACAATCTTGCAAGATCATTTTGTATTGAATCCCAAAAGATATAATGGATACACAGAGTAAGAAATATATTTTTTTATATGTTTTTTTTGTTAGATATTCCATATTCCAGACAGGTTGGAATAGCCGCACTTCGTTAGGCTGCCACAAAGATAATTAAAAAGTACATAAAACCTCCTTTGAAGGTCCTATCCGACACTAAAATGTTAAAAATAAAATAAATATCTAGCTGAAAGCATAGACATTTAATATGGCTATTAATATTCCTTATTTACATAAGTAGTAAAATCGTAATAGTATAGACGTGTGTAGACAATATACTTTGCCTTAAAGTCGGTGCCAAAAAAAAAACATACGCATCGTCGAATTGAGGACCTCCTCCTTTTTTAAAGTCGGTTAAAAAGGAAGCAAAATAGACATAAAAAAAGAACTGTGTTGTTATGTATGGCCAAGTGCAAGGTAAGCCAAATACACACTGTGCGATTTAGTCACTTATTCCACATTACATAAAGAATTCAATTTTCTCCTCACATCGATTTTTCATTTTAGACACAGAAAATTAGTCAACAGTAGAGGTTACAAATAACCAAACGATTCTCAGAAGCCCGAACCAGGGCTAAAAGGCTTTCGCGCTGAACATTCCAGAAACGGGTTCAGAATTGATTACGAATAGCAAATCACTTAAAGCTTTGAAAAGTAATAAGGAAGTCAAATAAAATTTAATGAGAAAAACTTCGCTATTTCCGTTTAGAGCTGCTCAAAGTTCGGTCCAATGTGCACTAGAGTTCAAGTTTAGTTCGTTTTAAGTTCAATCGTAGTTTCGAGTACAATGCTTCTCAAAGTTGGGGGCTATTTGCTTTGACTTGACATCGATATTTGCAATGAATTAATCGAAAAACTTAGTTTCATGATGATGAACTAATTATTTTGTACTCTTTATCTTCTACGGGCCTGCTGGATTATATTTCTCCGAAAATAGACTAGACCTTTTGTGTCGACTTTCGTTTATATTGTTTCTTTGTGTTTTATATAACTTTTATTTATTCTACACACAAAATATACACAGGACAGAAACTAAAAAGACAAAGAAATAGCCAGGTGCTGCTTATTTCCTAGGAAATGTCTTACAGCAGACCTAGGACACACTTCTTTCGCTTCATCCACATTCATTAATCTCCGTCTCCTCGTCGTCGGCTTAAATTGTATAATGGTATGTAAAGTATTATTTCGTACAAAAAATCTTGGAGGTTAATGTGGAAAATTCACAACGATTGCTAATGTTTGAATTGAAGGCAAACAAAACTATACTTACTACTTATAAGACCAAAATAAAACATTGCAGTCATACTACTCGTAAATACTTCACTGACGAAAGATAAAATATTCCATTCGATTTTCAAATTTGAAAATACCGAGGTATCAACCATTCATTTGTTTTTAAATTGGATTTGAGTAGATTCACAGTATTCAGCCAAAGGCTTGTACCGAAGATGAATATCAGCCAGTGCTTTTGTTGGGTTATAACGCGAGTGACGTCATAATTCATAAAGATAGGTGCGTTAATATTCTGATGACAAAGGACGACGTCGCGGGTTAACCCTTTTCAAACATTCCAAACTCAGTTTTGTGGTATTTCGCTTTTATTTGATTTATCTAGGGAATACACACAAAAGGGTTAAATCACATATCGCTCGAAACTAGAAACAAAAGCTAAATAAAATTTTAAAAACCCCGCCACAAAACCATTACTTGATCCTTTAAACAACTAGAAATGAGCTGATAATCTTCAAATTAATGGCTGAAGATATTTTCTTGGATCATAGCTAAGAACACACATACCTACGACATCATTGTGGGTATCGATGTCGACTGCATCAATTGCTGTATTTACTTCATGTACTATGCGTGCCAAATAAGAATAGGACTGGCGCCATCTTGAATTGACAGTCCCTCCTTTTCTTATTTGGCAAATTAGAAAAGGAGGGACTGTCAATTCAAGATGGCGCTAGTCCTATTCTTATTTGGCACGCATAGTACCGATATATTTGCAAATCATCTGCATATAGATGGTAAGGAGAAGAAATAACAGATAAAATGTTGTTAATGAAGATTGAGAAAAGTAAAAGAGATAATACACCAGCAATTAAATTAGACCATTCCGATAAAATATCGTTGGCTTTCACACACTGCTTGTGGCCATAAAGATAAGAACGAAACCATTCGATCACAATTGCAGAGACGTTAACAGAGTGGAGAGAAGCAAGAAATTATGTCATTTAATACAAGATACGATAACATTATGAATATGAAATTAGAATAAATGTATATTTTTCTTCTCTCACTGAATACAAGGTGTACAACTCTGCATATACTGTATATATTGTATAAAACCACAAAAGATCTTTTTTACTATATTACGCACGAGATCTTACAACCTTAGAGGGGCTAGTCTGAAAACCAGCGCTGGGCAATGATGCCTAGCATATGCTGAGACTAGTACCCATTGCCGTAACAGGAACATTATCTTGTAGCTAGCTTTAAGTATAGGTACCATTGTTTTACTGGCAATAATATATATATATATATATGAATATACCTAGATAGATTTATTGGTGGGATAAACCTCGAGCTTCACATTTTTACACACATCAGCTGATATCTGTTTGTACAGATTTTATTAGTAACTCAACTCAACGAGCAGGAATCTTCAGTATCTGCCGGCTAAGGTTTCTATAAGTTAGTTTTCCACGAAGTGCTGAGATTGCATTCCTTTCAGCACTCCAGATAATTGGTTTTCATTTTCTCCTGCTATTTGCACTTTGATTTGACAGCAAGAAAATCTACTTGCAGAAGTATTTTACATTATAATTGTAAATAAACAAAATTCAGTAATTCTTCCTCTAATATGGTTGAGCCCGGCGATGGCTGACCCATACGTCAAACCTGTGAACGTGGTGCTGCTTGGGGGGACTGGTCTGCTCTAGTCGATTGCCGGTTGTTTTATAGTTACTAGCGACCCGCCCCGGCTCCGCACAGGAAAATGGTTATTGTGGGTTATCTTTAAGCATATTATGCATGTATTATACATATAAACCTTCCTCTTGAATCACTCTATCTATTAAAAAAAAACGCACCAAAATCCGTTGCGTAGTTTTAAAGAGTTAAGCGTACAAAGGGAGGGACATAGGGACAGAAAAAGCGACTTTGTTTTATACTATGTAGTGATGATAGTGATGATGATACAGGGCGTCCCACGGCTATGCCACATGGAGGGAAAGTACCTGAAATATTGTAGAAGACATTATTTTATTTCTAAAAACTATTAAAACTGCATTCATACATTTTTTTATAATTACCAAATTGAACCGGGAATCGAACCTGCTATACGAGAAAAAAAGTATCCTGTAGTTTTATCATACCGATCGAAAGGCTTCATCATAAGGGTTATTTTTGGGTAAATAACGTAGTGTCAGAAATAAAAGGAAGACTATGTATTTTAACAATGTAATTATTAAAAAATGTATAAATGCAGTTTTAATAGGTTTTAGAAATAAAATAATGTCTTCTTTCAGTAAAATGTTCTATCTACAATATTTAAGGTACTTTCCCTCCATGTGGCATAGCCGTGGGACGCCCTGTATAGTTTAGTTTCTCTACTTTGACTGGTTGCCTTCCTCTAATTGCATATTTTCGTCTGCCACCCTTTGTTATATATTAATCAAATTGTATAAAATAATAATTTTGTAAAATATTTTTGAAAAGATGCAACGCCTGTGGAGTTTCTTCCGGCGAGTTCTTCTCCACAGAAGACAGCCAAATTGGGAACTCGCGTCGACGTCGAAAAGTGATTTGTAAAATCTTACTTCGAATAGAACATATTTCATTTTTATTTCATTTTCATTCAGATAAGGGGTATTGTACCACTAGCTGACCAGTCACCTAAAGCTGGCTACCACGTAACAAAAAAATATTTTAATTCAAGAGGCTACTTATTATTATTGTATGTTAGTTTTTATTTTATTTTTGTCATGGCAAAGTACCGTTCATCAATTGACATCCGAAAGTCGCTTCCTATTGGTTGAAAGAAAGCTGGCCATGTATATAATCATGTACGAGTACATTTTAGTTTTTTTAAGTTTGATATCAAATTCCGTACCAACATTAATATTCGCAAGGACAGTTTCAACGGAAAATTAGTTATCACGAGGCAAAACTAACGTCAATAAGTAAACACGTACTATATGTACCTACGATTTCTTTAACTTTTTATAGTTTGAAATCCGTTTATATGGTCAACTGTTGGTGCTTGAACAGTGTCTGTCTGTGAATAGTTATCTGTGACCGACTACTTTGTATGAAAAGTTGAATTATAATTATGATATTTGAAGATATGTTACTTGGGAAAAGTTATTCAGTTTTTTTTTAATTGAATACCTTAGTAAATATTTGGTAGGAAGGAAGATTTCACTTATCCAAGTATTCAATGGGCGGTACTCCAAAAACCGCGTGCCAAAAGTCGTAGTGTGGGCAGGCCCCCCACGAGGTGGACCGACGATCTGGTGAGGTCGCGGGAAGCCGCTAGATGCGGGCCAAGCAGGACCGATCATTGTGAAGATCCTTGGGGGAGGCCTTTGTCCAGCAGTGGACGTCTTTCGGCTGAGATGATGATAATGACTCCAACAACATAGAAAGATAGCGAAAAAATATTCGAGGTTGGATTCCAAACAACCTTTCCATGTAAGTATAATTTCATTGAACAAAACATGGATCGAATAAAAGCGGCTAAAACAAAAAGGTCTTGAATAAACATTATCTTTATAACTTCTACATAACAGTAATGTGTGTTCATGTTATTATATCTGGATATTCCAGTACTGGATATGAAAATAAAGTTTTTTAAAAAGGGCAAACGTGTTCTTGTTAGAAAAAGTCAACTATTAATATTATCTATTTATTTTTTTAAAGTACATTTTAAGAGTTTCGGGTGTAGGTATATTTAATTTTGTAGTCTCAATATTAACTTTTTAGAACCATATTTTGTGTATATGTCGTCGGCAAATTGTACGAACAGAACTAATCATTTTACAGAATGCATCTGCATTTTGCAAGAGCTCGCCATCTTGCCTTGACATTTTATAAAAATCCAAATGAAACGCACTCTGTAAAATGCCGCGGCAAATTTTCTATTTTTTTTCCTCATCTGACCACGCGCGGCGCTTTCGAATTGAGAAGAGAACCTCCTTTGTTGAAGTCGGTTTAAAACACCCTGCAGTGTTTATCCCTGTTTTATCTGACCATTCGGAAATACCTTTTTTCAATAATATTTCTTTGCCGAAGGGATACTTTAGTGTATTCCGTAAAATGTACGCTCCACATTATACCCTTTGCAATCATGTTGGTTGGTTTGTTTTCACTGCCCGCTTGCTCCGACTTTATTTGATATTATTATACAAAATAATAGAAGAAAGCGACCTGAAACCTCAAACAATATTAGACAGATTTTCCGATAAGTTTTAGTAGATACTACGAACTACGAGTACAACAATCAGGACCGTTTTCTGCGTATAAAATTAGTAGTATTATGATTTAGTTATACGCATATATTATGTGTTAGTATATAGATTAGTAGTAAGAAAATAATCGCATAAAATAAAAACAGTTGAAAATATAACTAATAAAAAGATAATTAAAAAAATATATAAAACCGCCTTCAAGGTCCTAACCTACACTAAAAAGTTACAAATAAAATATAAATCTAGCTGAAAGCATATCAATTTAATATGGCTATTAATATTCCTTATTTACATAAATTGTAACATCATATAAACATGTGTAGACATTGTTATACTCTTCACCTTGGAGTCGGTGCCAGTTGAGGCTAGCTATTTAATCGGAACCACATCTGATCTCAAAAGTTCAGATCGTTGAAAGTAAAAAATTTAAAGAACGCGGTCAGAGTACCTACTAGATACTGAGCCCACTAGGTATAGATGACTGCTAGTAGTAGAAGTCTTTTGGTCGAAATGATGGTGATTAGCTGGCACCGACTCCAAGATAAAGTGTATAACAATGTCTACACATGTTTATATGATGTTACAATTTATGTAAATAAGGAATATTAATAGCCATATTAAATTGATATGCTTTCAGCTAGATTTATATTTTATTTGTAACTTTTTAGTGTAGGTTAGGACCTTGAAGGCGGTTTTATATATTTTTTTAATTATCTTTTTATTTTACCCTTTTTAGTGGAAATTTACCATGACAAGTTAGGTACTCACAAAACTTTAATTTGTTTTGTTTAGTACATAATTAAATGCAGATATCTCACTGTGTTTCCTTTACAGTCTTACGTTTGATATTTAAATTCTAAATCATTGCTATACTTGATTGGACTTTATTTAACCTAAGTTTTCCGAATGGCAAACAACTGACCAAACCACTACGATACCGACGACGCTCGCCCGTTTAGTCCACGGAAAAATTCTTAAGTTGTTATCTTCACTTGGGGTTTTCAAATCTTTAATCTATGACTAGTTTACAGAATATATGAACCAAAACCGCATAGTTCTTGTTATTTCAATTATAACAAAAGCAACGCAATGAGTGTGCTGTTGTTATTACTGGCACGGTTTTGACTGTATTTTTATTTGTCTGTCCCCATGCCTCTCTAGGTATTTCGCTGCTCTCTAGGAAATAAAAGATATACCTAATATATGTATGGAAAAGCAAAAAGACAAAATACTAAATGCCCAAAGAAGTAACCAATTCCAAATATTATTGCAAGTTGCAAGTTGATCACCATTGTATATGAGAAGTTCGATAAATAAGTCCAGTAGCCATGTGATAAAATGTACGAAAATAATCGATAAATATACGTTACGCTTCACTTCATACCACATCACATCACTATTTTCAAATTCAGTAACCATTAAGTTTCTTGTTTTTTACATGCCAAATAAAGACAAATAAATGTCATACTTTATTGATATTTTGTTTTTAGTTGGGCATGTCATAACATGAATGTCTCTATCTTTTTCTAACGTACCGTATTCAAAGATGTGTGATAGAGACTGATAGAGTTAAAAAACAAACACCGTCTCCCGCTTCCCCCTACCCTCCCACCCCTCTGAGCGGCCGCATTGGTTTCGATACAAAATAGGCATGATACTCCATCTGGGTGCGTAAAATTTTTTCTTCCTTCGTGGTTTTAGTCTTCTACTCCGCCATGAGATATAATCCAAATTAATATGAAACCATTTTGAGTACAACTTCTATTTAGAAAACAAAAAAATATTGAAATCGATTGTTATGAAGCCGAGATATTGCCAAAATAATTTACCGATCGGGTATAACGGCATCGTCAATTGAGGAGTTATTTCCTCATATCTTCAAATTTAATCATCCGATCTTAGCGAAATTTTTATGGGACCACCCTGCAAGTAAACCTGGTCGATTAAAAAAAGAATTTTGAAAATCGGTTCACAATTGGCGGAGATATCTTATAACAAACACACAAAAAAAAAAAAAAAAACATACGCGTCGAATTGAGAACCTCCTCCTTTTTTGAAGTCGGTTAAAAATTAAACAACAACCTAAATAGTACCTTTCTTCAAAAATGTTCAATGCAGGTTTTTCAGACGAATAAAGAAGAAATGTGTTTTTATTTATTTTAAATGTGTGCTGATTGGGCTTTTAATTATAGTTTCATTCAATGTTTATCACTAGCTACCCGCATCCCACATACCATACTAACGCAATAAAACAATAATTTATTCAATAAATTCAGTACACTGTTCTGAAGAGATAACGAACATACATTTCAACCAACAATTAATGTATATAAATATATGCTGACTTATAGACAAATATTATAAATTAATAAACTTGCACGTATTGCTAATGTTCAGAACTTCTATCACGTTTTTTTATATTATTTGAATTCTTGTCTTCTTATCATCCATTTAAAATCGAAGTCTTCTTGAAATACTTCCTAGTCAAATCCATCTTAATTCTAAGTCTTACCATTGTAATAAAGTGAGTCCAAAACACTTATATATTGAACCCAAATCATAACACAAAACCGTCAATTATTAATTCAAATAATATTATCTAATAATCCTCTCATTCTAATCCAATTTGTTTTGAATTCATATTCCAAGTACTATTATAAAATAAACTCTTGAGACTTTGCAAGAGTGGTTTCAACTAAAATACGACTTAAGGGCTTCACACACAGCAGCTATAATGTACTCGTATATTAATGTACAGTAGACAGCACATGCAGCTGGACATTCGCAACACGATTTTCGCTCCTACTACTACAGGATAAAGACGCTCCCAAGGTCATTATGTCCAGCCGCATATGCTGGCTACTGTACATTACATTCTTCGTTACATTATAGCTGTTGTGTGTTGTCTCCTGGCGATTTCTATGGAAAGATGTAATGAGATGTATCGTGCTATAATGTAAAGATGTACATTATAGCTGCTGTGTGTGAAGCCCTTTATAGCCATACACCACAAACAATGGTTAATTTAGTAGCTACTTGCGTAGAAACCAATCTCACTCGGCTTTCAGTGGCGAGTCTGTTTTTGATAAACAAACAGCAGTTGCGTAATCTGCCCTGGGCAAGGCTTTCCAATTACAATAACAAATATTATACTACATTTATATTACAATACAACACAAAGGAGGTTTTATACAAAGAACTCGCTGTACACAAAGAACCGCTTGTATACAAAGAGGGGGAAATAGTCTATGTATTTTTTAAGAAAGTACATAACCAAGTCTTATAATTGTGATTTGATAAAATACGTAGCTTTAACAATATTTTTTCCTGCTTTTTTCTAAACATAATGCTACGGAAAACATCATCATCTAAATAATAAAACTGTAGGGGTAGAAACTCTGTACAAAGGAAAAAAATTCTTAAAACCGACTCAGGGGGATGTGAGAAGTGATCCCAAACCTAAGTTTATAGAACATATCCATTTTTTTTTCTCTGTTTGTCTGTTTGTACGGGCTGATCTCCGAAACTGTTGAACCGATTTGAATTAAATTTTGTATGGTGGTACCTTATATACCGGGTCAACATCTTAGATAGTTTTTACCGCGGGAAAATATCTCATTCCTGCGGGAAACTGCACGGAAAAGTCAAAATACAACGCGGGCATAGCATCGGGCGGACAGCTAGTTTAGTAATAATAAATACACAGATTATTGTGGGGAGGCCTTTGTCCAGCAGTGGACATCTACAGGCTGAAATGATTTGAAAAATCATTTTTGTTGTTAGTGAAATTTATAAATATATAATACGAAATTTATATAGTAAATATAAATTTAAATAAAACAAACAACAATAAATAATTATTGTTATCATAAATTCAAGAGACTGACCTACAAATGTTTAAAAGTGTGAAGTATAAAATATCTATTTTAAATTTATACTTTTTTCAGATTGACTCTTACACCAATTTAGCACAAATTAAATCCCGGCTACATCGCAGCATCCGGATCTCGTTACTGCAGCAACGGTGGCTAACTTATTTACCTCAATTTATATCAATCTACCCGCGGACTTATTTTCAACTACTATCCCGCCAACTTGCTTAAATCATCTAAGTGTTAAAAAGTAGTTTATAAAATACGCAGAATTCCTTTTGTTTTTACGGCCCTGTTGCTTAGTTGGTAGTAAACAGAAAGTCGCGGGTTCTGTTTTTGCACAGGGTTGCACTATTTTGTCTTTTAACATTTTGTTCAGTCCTTTTTTTACAAATACAATATCATACTAATATTATAAAGAGGCAAGATTTGTATTTTTGTGTGTGTGTGTGTATGTTTGTAATGAATAAACTCAAAAACTACTACGCCGATTTAAAAAAAAATATTTCTTCATTAAAAAGCTACATTCACCCTGAGTAACATAGGCTACCTTTTACCGCGGAAAATGCCTCATTCCCACGGGAAAAACTGTTAACGCGGGCGGGGCCGCGGAGGCAAGCTAGCTATTATCAGAAATCAGAAATCAGAAAAGTTTCTGGCGTCACGTTTTCGAACCGGAAATTTGGGACGAGTGGTCCTCGGAGTATGGCGAGTGTTAGCTTAACCAATTGCACTCTTGTGTCTGACCCCAATCGAAGGAATAAATGGAGGTAAACAGCCATCTCTTTCTTTCTTCACAGGAAGTATATTAAAAAATCATGTGTGTGTGTCTTTCATACAAAACGATAAAATTAAAAGTTCAGAAAATATGTAATGGTCAGCAATCACAAATTGACAGACACTCAAAACAAAATTATGAATTCAATATAATATGCCTACCACAATTTTTTTATTTATACTCTAAGATAATATGTATAATAATAAAAATGACTATTTCTCACCACAAACTGTTTACAAATTCAATTAGATATTACCAATCATACTATAATAATATAATAAAGAGGAAAGATTTGTATTTTTGTGTGTGTGATGTTTGTAATGAATAAACTCAAAAACTGCTCAACCGATTTTAAAAATTCTTTCACCATTAGAAAACTACATTTGTAAAATACAAGCTTTCTTCCGCGGCTCCGCCCGCGTTAACAGTTTTTCCCGTGGGAATGATTCATTTTCTCGCGGTAAAAGGTAGCCTTTGTTACTCAATAATTTTTGAAATTGGTTCAGTAGTTTTTGAGTTTATTCAATACAAACATACACACACACACAAAAATACAAATCTTTCCTCTTTATAATATTATTATTATATTTTACTCGTAGTATTAGTATATTAGTATGATAATTTGTGGGAGACTGAAGCCTAAACTAAGCCGAAACCTGTATTATACTTAGATATTATTATAATTCGGATCACAAGAGTTCGTAATGCACTTATTCAAATAAACAATTGTTAGTTGTGTGCCTGTGTGTGTGTGACATAAGGAAACAGGACAACCGTCAAATATCGCGTCTCAGCGCAATTCGGAGTGGGTAGTCTACAGAGCAAAATGACCACGTTGATAATACGACCGTAACGCAGTAAGTCATTGAAGCAAAACGTCCGCAATTTTAAAGGGTCTCTTTGTCTAGAGCAACATGTCCTTATTAAGTATTAAATGACCATAATTGAAATGGTCACGGAAGCAAAACGTCCGAAATTTAAAAGGTACCTGATAATGAAAATTCTTCGTCGTTATCCATTTGTCGACACAAGCATAGGTCAATAAAAAAAGGGCTGTTAACGAACACTATATTATGTTTAGTATCTTTGTGACCCGATTGTAGCCGGCCTCTTATGTTCCGAAAAGCTGTACGCCCACGGCTACGGCCACGTTAACAGTTTTTCCCGTGGGAATGATTCTTTTTCCCGCTGTAAAAGGTAACCTATGTTACTCAGGGTGAATGTAGCTTCCTAATGGTAAAAGAATTTTTGAAATCGGTTCAGTAGTTTTTGAGTTTATTCATTACAAACATACACACACACACACACACTAAAATACTAATCTTTCCTCTTTATTATTAGTATGAAGTATGATGTTGGCCGGGGATATAAGGTACCGCCATGCAAAATTTTCCTTTAGGCGATGTTGGTCAATTTCTCAGATAGTCAATTTAGAGGCACGTCTTTCGAACGCCGATTCTTCAGTTTTCTTATAGTATAGAAGATAGATAGATTAGAAGAAGATATAAACTTACAACATTCAACATTATTTATTACTCAACACCTATGTCAACGCTAGCTGTCTGCCCTGTGACTTTGATCCATTTATATAAACCTTCGTTACAGCTCATATTGTCCCCACGAAGGGGCTCGTGTCTGAAATCAGGGTGAGTAGGCCTTAGTCGTAGCAGTGCGAGTTGGTTACCTCCTCAACCTTTGAATTACTTCGCAGGTAGTTGCAGATTTCCTTACAAAATTTTCCTGCACTATTAATGTGTCGAATAAACCTAATGAATTCAAATTCTAAAACAATTTGTGCGCCATTTATGAACAATTTTGTAATGAAAATATGCAAATATGTTATTATATGTATAGACATCATAAAAAAATATTATTAAAATAATAATTAATAGAATCTTAACTTAATAAAATTATAATAATGCATGTTGAATATAATGCAGTGCCTTACCCAGGCATCAAATGAGATACTTACGAGTACTATGTATTACCTAAAGACCTTGAAATGTACCATAAAGTAAATAAAAAAAACTTTCGAATGGACTTTTTTAAAACTTATTAGTTGACGAAGATGGCAAATTAAATATTTTATTTTAATTTAACTGCCGTTATTGTAATTTAGGTATTATTTAAAAACAGGATGTGGTATTTAGCGTGGTGACTTCATATGGCGTGATGTTGATAAGAATATTAATGTTATTATATTTTTAGAGCTAAAACGGTAAAACTAACCGTAAGAAACCAACATGTTATTCCCATTTAAATTGTGGTTACATTACAATATTAATGGTATAAATATATTTCCCTGTTCATTAATCGTTATTTTTTCCTGAATTTGTTGCTAATTGGGTCCATTATAAAAGGAACGCGTCAGGATCCCGAAAAACATTCGACTCGCAGTCGTCAGTCGTAGCATTTTGACCAGTTCTTGTTTCGTCACATACTTAAATCATTTAGATTTTTGTCCTGTGCTGTTAAAATGGCGCTCATGTGTTCTTTGGTATTGTTCATCTTAGTTGCTGCATTTGGTTTTATTGGTATGTAACTAGTTAAATAATAAATAAAATTATTATTCCAGACCCACATTTATATATGACTCAAATACTGTAATATTATCCAGGTTCTTGTTAACGCTACAAGTATTTTGAGTTAGAACCATTGATCGGAATAGGTAGAGTTTTTTCATGTACTTTTGCAACGTTGGCCAACATGGATAAGCTTAATTTTATCCGTAGGTCATTTGTGATTTAGAAGCAATTAACTCAAGACTCAAAAAAATACTAATCCGTGCGTGCAAGGTTTTATTGGGAAATACTTGCACAAATATATTTTCCCATTTGTTTATTTACTAATTCTTATTGTATAATTATTGGTGTAATTTGTTTTAAATAAGTAATTTATGCATTTATAAACAATAAAAAGATGATTTTTCACTTTGTAAAACCCTCAAATCTGGAAATCCGGAGAAGCTTATCCATACTATTGACATTAACGTTATGACTCCGGAATAAACTCTACCTATGGTTTAAACACAAAAATGTTGCCCGTTAGAATTGTAATTTAAGTTCAAAACTTCTAGGCTGGTGGTAGGGTCTATAACCATAGTACACTGAGCATTTCCAATATTGTCAATCTCTTTACATTACGTCGCCACTGGGATATATCGAGACAAACACATTGGCGGTGGGTTTAAGAGTGATTTATTAATATAATGAAGGTACAAATGTAACCACATGTAAAACTACCTACATTACAGTAATTAAATAAATAAATTAAAAATATTTTTTTCATTTCAGATGCTTATGTTCCAGCAGGTTATGTTCCCATAGGTAATACAAATAGCTACTACAAGTATCACACTGAGGAAGTGCAATGGCCAGACGCCAGTATAACTTGCCACCGTGAGGGTGCCTTTCTTTTCTATCCTGAAACTGAAAGCGAACTCGAAGAGGTGATCAGTGTATTTAGCATTACCTCAGATTACATAAGCATTGGAATATCAGAATCGGAAACAAAGGGCGTTTATAAGACTGTGTATGGTGAGTGTATATTTTGAGATTTTATCAGATGCAAATCGCATGAGACGTATTTTTGGGCATTAGCTCCAAGGATTTATCTGGAGTACGAGGAATAGCATCATGAGTTTGTGGCGGCGCGCCACATACTACGTCATTAAAAGAGCGACCAATTAGAAGCCGAGCCCTGAAACGCGCTATCAGAGTTTTCAAGACATTGAACAAATACAAGTTCCAACGAAGTACAGTTGGACCGCGGTCCCCAGGCTCACCACCATGCCCCAAGGAAGCTCTACCCTTTGCCTCCACAAGTTGAGGAATGTATTGATACATGATTCGGGAGTGTTATCGCTTCTGGAATTAACCTGGTTAATCAGTTAATAAGGACTACGCAGTCTCTCAGTCTATCTCTCTTTAACTGTACTTCCACTACGGTATTTCTTTGCATAAAGAATAGGGGTGTGCGGAGTGAGCGAAATCATTTCGATTTTAACCTGGTTAATTTGATCGGAATCGAAATTAAATCGGTCTTTGATTTAAACCGAAATAAATACCGGTTTTTGCGAGCGAAATGCTTAGCGCTCTTTTTCAAATATATGAATGGAGCCTACGCCCGAGCCCTGCTAGCAATAAATTATCAATATTAAAATATTTGAATAATAGTTATAATTTGACATATTTTAAAAAAATAATGCTCAAAATTAAATTTTTCATTTTCATGTTAGCACTTAAAACTTCCAATGCTAAAATATCAAAGTTATATAAGCATTATTTTAAAGATGTTATTATGTTATCACACTATTATTATAAAGAGGATTTTATTTTATTTTTGTGTGTGTGTGTGTGTGTGTGTATGTTTGTAATGAATAAACGCAAAAAATAAAAAACTCAAAAAATAAAATTTATATTAATCCCATTGTTTAGTCTGGCTTAGTTCAGGCTCCAGCTGTCCCACGCCCCACAAATAATCTTGTAATATATTTGTCAGTAGTTTTTAAGTATAATAATATTACTTTCCTCTTGTTTCTTTGTGGAGTAAAATAAGTACATTGTTTTTATTTATTTTATTGTTTAACTTATTTGCGTGCTTGCTTACAGGGCGCCCCATCAGCGAAGTGACATATTACAGCAAATGGAGGTCAGGAGATCCTCAGAGGCATGCGGATAAATACGTTTATCTGGAGGTCGCGCCTCGTGAACTCGGTTGTTACACCGGTGGTACAGAACCTTTCGTCTGCAAGTTTCAGAAACCCATGATGACAATCGCTGAGGAAATTAAAACGGTTATTGGTATGTCATCAGTTCCCAATTTTTTATCTGGGGTCAAGAATATTTTATATTATTTTTTAGGGTTCCGTACTTAAAAAAAACGAAACCCTTTTATAGGACATAGGGTCACTTGCGTGTCTGTTCGTCCATCCGTCCGTACGTCAACGCCAATTTTCTCCGAAACTAATGGACCAGTAGATTTGAAATTAAGGCACAAATATCGGGAAATGTTTTATGGCTTATTATTTTCAAGGCGACTAAAAACTGAAACGGCGACAAACTGTTAGCAATTAAAAAAATAATTTGACAGCATTTAAATTATTTGGCTTTAATTATCATAAATAAGCCTCAAAACGGGGGGCTATCATAAAAATCAAATAATGGCAGCTACTATAAGGTAGCAAAAATAATAAGTAAGTCGACTGAAAATATAGGTAAGGTAGTATAAATAATAATTAGTGAGGTGTCATTTTTAGATGTCAACTGTTGGTTTCCATCTAAATAAAACTCGTTTGAGCATTGACATAACCGTAAAATACACTTTAAAAAGATTAGATAATAACTGTGCATCCTGTTTTAAACTTTGTTTAGAGCTCTTAAAATGTCACATAAAAAACTTTTGAAGCCATATTTGAATGCCTTTTTGTCTTTTTTTATCTGCCATATGTTCCTGCTTGAAAATAGATTTAGTTGCCAAAACAAATACTCGATGCCAGTTTTGATTTAAAAACTACCTTGCAATTAATTTATTTAGTAGCCACTTTATATTTAAAATGATAGCTCATAATAGTCGCCAACCTATTATTTTTAGCACCCATTTTAATTTTTTTTATATCCCCAAATTAGATTACTTAGTCGCCGCGTTAAATACGTGCCATGTTTTATTAGGTACTTTAAATACCATGGACCTCATAAACATAAATTTGAAATCAAATCTGTGAACTTATAATTGTAGGTCCATTATTTCAAAAATAAGATGTTGGCCTATTTCCTAAATAACTTCATGACTAGACATCAAAATTGTAAAAAAATAATGTTTGACATACATCATCATCATCATCATCTCAGCCGAAAGACGTCCACTGCTGGACAAAGGCCTCCCCCAAGGATCTCCACAACGATCGGTCCTGCGCTGCCCGCATCCAGCGGCTTCCCGCGACCCTCACCAGATCGTCGGTCCACCTCGTGGGGGGCCTGCCCACACTACGTCTTCCGGCGCGCGGTCGCCATTCAAGAACCTTTCTGCCCCAACGGCCGTCGGTTCTACGTGCAATGTGCCCAGCCCATTGCCACTTAAGTTTAGCAATTCTTCGGGCTATGTCGGTGACTCTGGTTCGCCTGCGGATCTCATCATTCCTGATTCGATCACGCAAGGAAACTCCAAGCATAGCCCTCTCCATCGCTCTTTGGGTGACTTTGAGCTTTCTTATGAGGCCCATCGTTAGCGACCACGTCTCAGATCCGTAAGTCATCACTGGCAACACACATTGATCAAAGACTTTTGACTTAAGACACTGCGGTATTTGGGACGAAAAGATGTTGCGCAGCTTCCCGAACGCTGCCCATCCAAGTTGGATTCGACGATTGACCTCCTTCTCGAAGTTAGATCTACCTAGCTGGACTGTTTGTCCCAGGTAGACGTAATGGTCTACAACTTCGAGAGCGGAGTCCCCAACTTTTATTGGAGTGGGTACTACATGGGCGTTCGACATGACTTTTGTCTTCTCCATATTCATCTTCAGACCCACTTTTTGGGAAACTCTATTGAGGTCATCGAGCATTGTGCCGAGGTCCTCCAAGGTCTCAGCCATGACCACGATATCGTCGGCAAACCGAAGGTGAGAAATGTACTCGCCATTGATATTGATGCCATGTCCTTTCCAGTTCAGAAGCTTAAAGACATCCTCCATTGCAGCGGTGAACAGTTTCGGAGAAATAACGTCTCCCTGTCTCACACCCCGCTGCAGTTGGATTGGTCTGGAGTTCTGATCCTGGAGCCGGACAGACATGGTGGCGTTATCGTACAAACACTTCAGCACCTCGATATACCGGTAGTCAATTTGGCACCTCTGAAGAGACTGCAGCACTGCCCAAGTCTCGATCGAATCGAAGGCTTTCTCATAGTCTACGAATGCTAAGCATAGTGGAACTGCTGCTGACATACATGACCCCCTTTATTTTATATGTTACAAGTTATATTTAAGCCCTAATTTACCTTCCAAGAGTGGCTTTCATGTTAAAAAATCATTATTTAAGTACTTGAGTAGGTACTATAAATAACTGACAAACCATCATTTTTTACACAGCTAACTCCAGTGAGAGAGTGCTTGAAGCTATACAGGCTCAATCTGTCCAGTTATCCAATCAGGCCACAGCTGCAGCACGAAGAATGGAAACAACGCAGAGACAAGATCAAGCCGCGTACAGACAGCTGGACACTCTTAAAAAGCTGTCTGTTAACCAAACAGCACTCCTAGAAAAGCTGGCAGAGTCTGTTGGACTGCTGGTACAAACTACAAGTAGCGAAGTCTCTACGCAAATCGCTAACCAAACAGCGCTGCTGGAAACGCTGGCGAGTTCATCCTTGAAGCAATCGTTAGTGCTGGACCGACTTGCGGAGTCTATGGGGCTGCTGCTGCAAGCTACGAGGAACCAGACGACCCTGATGGACAGACAGGCGCGGGCGCTGGAAAAACTACAAGATGACGGCAAAATCGATGCAAGATCAGAACAGTAAATACTCGATGATGTTGAAAACCAACAACTACATTTAATATTTCTCGTATTGTTAGTGAATAACAAGTAGGTAAATCTACAATATACTTTTTGAATTAGTAAACGTATTTAGTATAATTTAGAAGACGTATTTAGTATAATTAGTAGACGTATAGTATAAAGCATACTTTGAAATAAATAGGTTTTACAGAGAAAGTTTTATAAGGCACATATCCAAAACTTGCTTGCATTCCAAGTTTATCGGGTGGAGTTTCATGCTTAGCGTGAGTTAGCGGGCAAGGAGATACCAATAATAATCATATAAAGTTTGGTCTCACTTAACTATCACAAAGATCTCACTCTTTAATAGCAAACAGATCTAGTTTACAATAGTTTTCTAAATAAGCAACGTTCCACCGAGCACTTAGTCGCACATACACGACGTTTTCAGCCCAAAAAATATATTATTGGCCGTAAAACTGTTTTAGCGCCAGTCTCGGAGTTACGTTTAGAAATTACACAGCTTCGCGCGGCGGCGCGAAACTTGCCAGAACGTCAGTATTGTAACATTTTACGTTATTTTTGAGCACTTAGCATTACACGACTCAAACTCAAAACGTTACTTTTACGTATTTTTAATCTTATTTGTGCTACATTACAGTGTTGAAGTCGTTTTCTAAGTAAAATAAGATAAAAGTTAGGTACTTTTTGCATGGAAATAGAACTTTTTTGCAAAAGTTGGGTAATTTTATGCCCCTTAAATCAAAAAATTTCTTAATTTCGGTGGTACAATTTTCTAGCAGGTTCTTAGAAACGAAAAAAAAATAGTTCTCCATGTTAATTTTGACTTTGGGTCACTGATCTTGATTGGTCGTACCTTTTCGACACAAGCATAGGTCAATTAAAAAAAAAATAGGTCACTGGCAACATTCCGCTGATCGCAGGTCGCGCCGCGCGTCGCGCAAAGCTGTGGCCAGGCCCTTTACTGGAACCATTTCGCCGGATTTTCAGTCAAGCCAAGTCAGACAATAGTTTTCGTCTAACAATTCTCGTCTACTAGGTAATAATTTTCGTTCAAAACTAACAAATTATTACATTGCGCTAAAAAATCAGGTGAATCGATGTCTGGCGCCGTCATATAATATTCTTCATTTGAAACAGTTATTCTTCAAGCTAGTATACGATTACACTTTTGTCTTGAATGAAAAGAAATCCGTCTCTTTCATACAGAATAATAGTCATTTTAATTGGATAGTTTTTATGGGGAATCATTTTTTTTTAGTTTCTGGAAATTTTTGCTTTCTCAAAACCGTTGTCTAAGCATGTCGTCATTTACACCTTTTTTTAAAAATTTCGTTTAATTTTAGTGTAATTTGATATTAATCATATTTTTATTTTTTTCTTGTTTAAAAAATAGAAAAATATCAACTCCTGCGCTGGAAAGGTACAGTTCAGATAATGTTGCAAGTTTGTTTTAAGTTGTATTTTTTAAGTTTTCTTATTATATCTTGTCTTTTGTATAGAGTAGATAAAAAAAAAAACTATAAACTTCAAAAATTATTTTATTTTCACTTCTTCTTCTTCATATTTGAGAGCCGTCGGTGGAGTCTATTCCATGATTAAATAAAAAACCAGATGGGTTGGTTACTTGATGGATTGCTTGTAATATGCTGCTTTGATAAGCGTAGGAAATTAATATGACCTGTTATATTCCTTATTTAGATAAGTAGTAACAGCATATTATAAACAAGTGCAGACAGTACCCAGCGGAGAAACCCGTTAAAACCCGACAAGAAAAATAAAAACACCATAAAAAAGCCATCGTTAACATCTCATATTATATGTCCACACCAAGGGGCTCGAGCCTACCCTGATAGGGTAAAAAGCCATATTAAAAAGAAATAATATTTTTTTTTGTTGTCTATGTCAAGACGAGTTTTTTGTTGTCTATGTTAAGGGGAGATGTAGTATTATTACATCTCCCCTTGGCGGCTCCACCCGCGTTAACGATATTTTTTGGAATGAGGAATTTTCCCGTGGTAAAAGGTAGCCTATGTTACTCCCCAAGTTCCCGCCCCACTCCTCTATTCTATCTTTATCCAAGTTTCATTAAAATCTGTTCAGAAGTTTCGGAGCCTATTCAATGCAAACAAACAAACAATCCTACTAATATTATAAACGCGAAAGTTTATGAGTATGTTTGTATGTTTGTTACTCTTTCCTCCTAAGCCTAGCTTAGTGTGGGAGATTTAGATAATATAGGCATTTTTGTTATATACTTGTTAAGCTATTTTTCTGCTCCTATATATGTCAGTAGGGGAGTATTGGGCATTCTAAAACAGTTTTCGGATCATCGTTCACTGGCACTCCGTTCATCTCGCCTCGCTATCGCTCCGCTCGTTTCACTACGCTTAGTGAACAATGATTCGAAAACAGTTTTAGAACACCCAATACTCCGTTATGAACGGAACGGGTGTAGAAAGTGATCAGTGTAAACGAGTCGTGTTGAATACTCACCAGAAGTTTTCTAAAACTCTCTCCCACACACACACACACACACATACACATTACGTTATTTTTAGTATATTATGTAGTGTAGCTTGAAAATCGACTCACTCTGTTAAGGTCTACTTTATTGATTTGACATTCTATTCAATCATGAAATTTGTAAAACAGAATGACACGTTAGAGCTTGATGCCATATGTTCAGTAGAAAAAAAAAATGTTTCGCGACATGGAAAATTATTACCTAATACAATACGATGTGTAATTTGTGGTCCTTCTAACTGTGGAAAAACTAATTTGATCATAGGACTTTTGTTACATGAAAATGGGTTAAGATACAATAATCTATACGTATATTCTAAGTCTTTGTATCAACCAAAATACATTTTCTTAGAAAAGGTGATTGATATGGTGCCAGGAGTTTCATTCAACAAATATCTTGAAAATGATGAAGTCATATCATCTAGTGAAGCTAAACCAAACTCCATAATAATATTTGACGATGTTGCATGTGAAAATCAAAATAATATTCGCGATTTTTTTGCGATGGGAAGACATAAAAATATAGATTGCTTTTATTTAAATCAAACTTACTCTAAGATTCCTAAGCAACTAATAAGAGATAATTCAAACTTAATAATTTTATTCAAACAGGATGATATCAATCTGAAACATGTTTATGATGAGCATGCCTGTTCTGATATGTCTTGGTCTCAGTTTAGAAATATGTGTTTTGAAGTGTGGAGAGATCCATTCAGTTACGTAGTAATTAATAAAGACTGTAAAAAAAATAATGGTTGTTATAGAAAGAACTTTGATACTTATATTGTTTTTGATCAATGAATTATTTATATGAAGCGATGCATTGTTATAATCGTCAGTAATATATTAACAACGAAGTAGGTCAGATGACAATAAAAAAATGGAAAAAGAAATAAAAAAACAGATAATAAAATCAGCAACAAATATTAAAAAGAAAGTAAAACTTATGAAAGACATGAAAAATAACAGTAATGAGGTATTAGAATCTATATTTAAACCCATAACAGAACCTTTAAAAAGAATAAATGAGCAGAGCATAGAAACTAAATTAACCAATGAAACTAAGACACCAAAAAGCAGTAACTTTTCTGTTAATGCTGATGATGATGATATGTCCAGTGAGGATTATGAAATTGAGGATGATTCAGAGGATGAAACTACTATGGTTAGCACGCCTACGAATCAAAATGACTCAAGTATGGCTTCTTTTAAATCTCTTGATTCTGAATCAAGTCCATCGAGAAAGACATTATCGTGGTCTCTATCTTCTGATGTTATACATCACATAACTTTCGGACTTCGTTCAGAGCGAGGAAAGCTTATGATAGGCAATGTAAGAGTATATGATGGAGATGATCATATTGACATTGGTGGGAAATCTTACAAGAAAACCCCAGGAATAATGGAACTGTTGACTCGAAATGCACCGGATTTAAAATTGATAACTGAAAGTGATAAACAAAATTATAAACAAATATTAATGGACACAAATGCTCACCGAAGAGATTTTGATCCAAAAAAACCTATTAAGAGTAATAAAGGTATAAAATATAACTTTATTGTTAAACCATTATTCAAATTTTCTAAATGCCCTACAACTAGTACTGAAAGTTTAGCACAAGGAACAGGTCTACCAAAGCTAAAGAAAGTTCTAGAAAATACAGACTTCATATATTGGGATGATCCGAACGAATTAGTAGAGAGATTAAAACTATTGATCGCTTCAAGAGATGCCGGCAACACCGGTCTCGATAATGAGATAATATCTATCATTGAAGAGTTACGGGAAGCAAAAATTATTAAGTAAATAAATATAATAACGAATAGAATGCACTTTAGTTGATATTCAAATTTCATAAAGGAAACAACTACTTACACAGAACTTATGAAAAATGAACGTTGATAAATTTGGTCACCATGTGCATAAACGTTTACGTTTACCAGATTATTTAGACATATATAACGAAGCATTATTAAAATCGGACACAGGACATTATGATTTGAAACAAAACAGACTGCTTGGCTTACAGACGCCAGTATATGACGACGAAGCGGTAAATAAACAATATTTACATCAAACTTTAAAAGAATTTTGTGTTAAAAAGGAACTAGATATATTTGTAAAAAATATAGTTGACTCATCTTTACAACAATTCAAACAAAAACTTGATATAGTTACTGCTGCAAATTACTACACAAAACCTGAAATTAATCAATTGTTCAAGATTCGTGTTAACTTATCTAAAAATGAGTAATAAGCTTTGTCTAGTTAACGAACTTCATAAGCCAGCCAGAAAAAATTTTAAACGACGGTTAACGATTGTTAAAGGAATTGATGATCTCTGGCAAGCTGACCTTATCGATATGCAAAAATATTCTGAAGAGAATAATAATTTTAAGTATATACTTGTAGTAATTGATACTTTTTCCAAATTTATATGGACAGTACCAGTGAAAGCGAAAACAAAGGAAGAAACAGTTAAAGCCATGAAACAAATTTTAACAGAGTCTGGTCGTTGTCCTAAAAACTTACAAACGGATTTGGGAAAGGAATTTTATAATACTCTGTTTCTTAATTTAATGAAACAATGCAAGATCAATCATTATTCGACATTTAGTACAAAAAAAGCAGCTATTGTAGAAAGAGTAATAAGAACACTAAAGACAAAACTTTACAAACATTTTAGTTTGCATGGTAAATATCAATGGGTGGGAAAGCATCTAAAATCTATTGTGTGGGGCTATAATAACAGTATTCACCGCACTACAAAATATAAACCTTTTGATGTAAATATTAATAATGAACAAATTGTAAAACAAAACATTTATAAATCAAAGATAAATAATAGTAAAACATCAGGTAATAAATACAAATTTGGTGATAAAGTACGCATCAGCAAGTACAAAACTGAATTTGCTAAGGGTTATACGCCTAATTGGTCAACAGAAATATTTAAAATAATAAAAGTTAATAAAACCAGACCTGTTACATACCTAATTGAAGATATGCATAAAGAAAAAATTCTTGGGTCATTTTACGAACATGAGTTACAGAAAACGAAATATCCTGATATTTATCTTGTAGAAAAAGTTATTAAAAGGAAAAATGACAAGATATTTGTAAAGTGGTTAGGACTTGCTGAGAAGGAAAATAGTTGGGTTGATATAAAAAATCTGGTTCAATGAAGTATAAATTGAGATGTCCTTTATTAATTAATCATTAAACTGCTATCAATGAGTGGAGCAGGTCTTCTTAATAACCTTATAAATAATTTACCAATCGAGTTACATTTACCTGGTTATCAGTTTTGTGGGCCAGGAACTAAATTACGGAAACGTTTGTTAAGAGGTGACAGGGGTATTAATAAATTAGACACAGCTTGTATGTACCACGATATTGCATACACTAATAACGATATAAACGTACGCCATAAAGCAGATTTGGATTTAATCAATATGGCAAACAAGAGACTTCGAGCTAAAGATGCAGGGAAAAGAGAAAAAATTGATTCTTGGTTAATAAAAAATATAATGAAAGCAAAATTAAAAGCTGGATCAGGTGTTCGTACTTTTAAGAGCATTATTAGTAAAATTCGATCGGAGCTAAAAAACTTTAAATGTAAAGATAAAAATAAAGCTATTCAAATCGCCTTTGCTGCAGCAAAGAAGATATTCAAGAAAAATAAGAATGTCAAATTACCACGCATCATTTCGATTCCAAAAACTGGTGGCATATTACCCTTAATTCCTATATTTGCTGGGTTGTCAGCATTAGGATCATTAGCTGGAGGAGCTGCAGGAATTGCAAAAGCAGTAAATGATTCTAAAACTGCACAAAAAAATCTTATTGAATCTGAACGACACAATAAAATGATGGAGGCAATTGCTATTGGCAATGGCAAAGGATTGTACATAAAACCATACAAAAATGGTGCAGGGCTATTTTTAAATAACACTTCAAAAAACTAAGAAAGCGGCTACCCAAACGCGCACTGACCAATATCGATATACTAAATCATACTTATGATATTCCTTATTTTAGAGGCGTATACATGAGAGACACTTTACCAAGAAAAACAAAAAAAAAAGAATGTGCTATATTAAATTTAGATAACTCTAATAATGAAGGCACACATTGGGTAGCTTATGCGAAAATTAACAAGTATTGTGAATATTTTGACAGTTTCGGCAATTTGAAACCTCCTTTAGAATTAATAAAGTATATGAAAGGTGTTACGATTAGTTATAATCACGATCAGTATCAAAGTTTTGATACTGTTAATTGTGGACATTTATGTATACATTTTCTTAGAAAATTTTGGAAAATTCATAAATAAAAAGCTTATGTTAACATTGAAAACTATCATTTCAAACATGGGTTTCACTCTGTCTATAACAGGACAAAATTCTGTGTTATCAACACATTATTCGCCTCCTCTGGAGCTTAATACTGGATATGAGTGTGCATTGATATACTTCTCTACTTTTAATTCAATACCGAACATTGATACCAAAAATAATAAATTTCATTATAATGATCACGAAATTCTTGAGATACCAGAAGGCTCATATGAGCTACAAGATATCAGTGATTTTTTAAGAACGAATGTAAAAAACTGTTCACTAAAATTATCAACAAATAATAATACGCTAAAGGTTACGCTACAATGTTCGAAAGACATTCATTTTGAAAGGGAAAACTCATGCGCAAGTTTATTTGGTTTTGGTAAGGAGGTATTAAAAGCGAATATAACACACGAGTCTCGCTATCCAGTAAGCATTTTGTCTACAACCATTGTACGAATAGAATGTGATATTGTGAGTGGTTCATTTGTAAACGGTATACCAAGACACATCATATACGAATTTGTACCCAATGTGCCACCGGGGTACCGAATAGTGGAAATACCAAAAAATTTGATCTACTTTCCTGTTAATCAAGAATCAATAAGTGAAATAAATATTCGATTATTAGACTCTAATAATAATCTTATAAATCTACGTGGAGAAGAAATACAGCTGTACCTTCATCTGAGAAAGAATGATAGACTTCAATAAAACTGGAAACAAATCTCAAAAAAGTGCCAGTATAAAAGTTGCTACTGTAAAACAAGCACACATCAAAAATATTAAAAAATTAACTAAAGCAAATAAAGAATTCCTTAAATTAATAGGCCTGTTAAAATGAGTATTTTAAACGTTTTGGAGCCACCAGTGTCTGATAACAGCATAGAGAGCTTCGAATTGCATTCCTACAAACCGTATGTGACAAGTTTCAACAAGAATGATGAAATTCGAATACCTATTAACCAACAAGATTTATACATCCTACCTTCTGCTAGTACTTTATACCTAGAAGGAAGGGTGAAAATTTACAACAGTGAAACTAAAACATATGTAGAAACGACTAATTTTGTTAACAATCCTATTTTATTCCTTTTTCAAGAAATTCGTTATGAATTAAATGGAATCGAAATAGATAAGATAAAAAACGCTGGTATTACAACGACAATGAAATCATATTTGTCAATGACAGAGAGTGAATCAAAACCTGCAAATGTTTGGGGTTGGTCTTTAAATGGTAGTTCTATAAAGAACAACGGCATATTTTCTGTATCTATACCACTGGATAAAATTCTAGGTTTTGCTGAAGATTATAGAAAAATAATTATGAACTGCAAGCATGAATTAGTTTTATTAAGAAGTAATACGAACTTAAATGCTTTGATACTAGGTGAAAAAGAAGTACTAGAAGATATAACTATAAACAAAATTGTTTGGCGAGTACCACACATCAAAGTATCAGACCGTGAAAAGGTTGGTCTTCTAAAAAATTTAGAAAGAGATCGAGCTATAACTTTAGCGTTCAGAAATTGGGATTTATATGAATATCCTTTACTTCCAAAAACAAGAAAACATACTTGGTCTATTAAGACATCTTCTCAGATAGAAAAACCTCGTTTTATTATTGTAGGTTTGCAAACTGATCGAAAACAAAATGCAAAGAGCTCTATGTCTGTATTTGATCATTGCAGTTTAACAGAAGTAAAAGTATTTCTAAATTCTGTGTACTTTCCTTATGAAAATTTGAACGTTAGTTTCTCAGACCAAAAAATTTCCTTATTATATGAACAATACTGTAGATTTCAACAGTCTTATTACGGACGCCGAGCAGCACCGTTGTTGAGTTTAAAGGAATTTAAAGATATAGCGCCTTTGTTTGTTATTGATTGCTGTCGTCAACAAGAATCTCTTAAGGGTTCGGTCGACGTGAGGCTAGAAATTGAAGCAGATCGAGACATACCTGACAAAACTTCAGCTTATTGTCTTATACTTAATGATTGCATTTTTGAGTACAGACCTTTAAGCAATATTATAAGGAAAATATCATAATGAAACCTCAAACTATATTTGTTGATGTACAAGGATTCAAAAATTCCAAAAATGATTTTATCGTTAAAGAGTTTGCCATAGCTACTATTGACTGGACACAAGTGTTTATTGTAAAACCACCTTATGCGTACTCTACGTTAACAAAGGAAGAGAAAAAGCAAGTGAATTGGTTAGAAAGAAACAGAGGAATACTTTGGAGTGATGGCTTCATTGACTACAGAGAATTTAAACGATTAATTCCGTTTTATTTACAAAATAAGAGTATTTTCGTAAAAGGAAGTGAAAAAGAAAAATGGGTTAAAAAAATATGTGAAAATTGTGATATTGTAGATCTTGGAGAAAAGGGCTGTCCAAATTTGAAAACTTTACAAGAAAAATATAAAACTTGTGAATTGAACTGTTTTATTCATAAAAATCAATGTGCTCTTAAAAATTGTATTTGCTTACAAAAATGGTTTTTTGATAATCATATGTATCAGTTCAAATTTTTTAGTAAAAGTGATAAGCTTGCAAATGTAGATTTTTTTTAAGAATTTAGTAATTAATTGTTACTTTTTTGTTTAACTCAGTGTAAAAATGTTATTATTATTTAAATATAATAAAAGACAAAAATATTGTTTGTTGTTTATTTTTATAAAATAATTTCATTATATAATAAATTCTTAAACTAATGTTCATTGCGTTCGGTTCGCTGCTCTTCCGCTGCTGCTAGCGCAGCCGTCATCTTCGTCGAAGGCGGCCGCATCGTCGCGTGAGTCTGACGTTCCGAACACTCCCTCCACCTTTCAATCACACCTGTCTATAACAAAATAATACTTACATTAGCCAAAACTATACAAGGAACTGTTTAAAAATAAGTATGACTTATTTTTATCACCTAAAACATACCTTGTTATATCTATATTGCACGATCTCTCGTTCCGTAGACCAAGCTCCGCACCGATCTGCCACAGTAACTGTGTTGTCTTATACAGTATATTATCTTCGTCTCTATACACAACATATTGAGCTTTTGAATTTGCTACCACATTCACATCTATTTCACTTTCTATACACTTTAAAAGTTCGATGCGCACTATGTATTTAGGAATTTCATCGTCACTCACAGCAAGGTAACTAGTTTGCATGTTACTTGTTCGAGATTCTGACATTTTAGGAATTGTAGTGAACCGAACGCAATGATTGCAAGGAAACAAATGAAGAACGTCTGGTGACTATATCACAACTCAATAGATTTACGTATGTATGTAATGATAATAAGACACCATCCACGTGATCCACCTGACCCCGCACCGCCCCGCGCTGCAATCATTTCGACCGACAAGTCTTAACATGCCTTTCTTCCTATTGCGGATATACAACATCAGCATATTATGACACTGGTACGGTCAAAAGCAAGCTAAGCAGAGCACTTTGGACTTTACATCGTTTTTATATTCATTGAATGAATATAAGATAGATCAGCGGTGTGCGTGTTCAGCTAACCTTGCCTTTGACTGTACATGTCATAACTTGATTTTGTGCCAACACTTTATAAGTTTTATTAAAATTGGTATTGTACAGGAACTATAAAGTAATTAAAAATGAAACAAAATATTTATTTAAGTACATGTAGTAGGTATCATATTTTTATTTCTTAGATTTAATTTAAAATTACAATGATTCTTACATTATTTACTTTCTTATTTTACTAGATACAATTTCTTAAATTGATAGGTTTCATTTAAAATTTATTACATTCGCATATGATTTTTTTTTACATTACTTATTTATTTTATTACAACAAAGTTACATTTATCTACAAATTAAGACATTTCAAAAAATATGCACTACCTAAATTAATAACTTCTAATTCTGTTATAGAACAAGGATTTGCAAATTTGATTAAATTATTTGGTAGGTTTTGGAAACATGATAGACTTTTTAATGAAGAATAATCTAATATTTTATTAACAATTAGCATAACAGATTTATATTCAATTTTAAGTTCTTCAAATCTTAAATTTATACAAATACCATAAGTGACGATAGCGTCCAATATTAAATTTATAAACTCCACTGTACATCGTTTATCACAATAAATGAGCTTATATAAATACATATCGTCGATATTTTTCTTGTTGTTAGGTACTGAATGTTTAAAATCTTGATATATATTTTCCCATTCGTCCAAAGATAAAAAAACTGTTTCTTGTGAATTATTAATCTCTAATTGAGGCAGAAAGTCATTTTCAACCCAAAGACCAGTTTTTATATGTATACCATTTGAATGTTTATATATTCTCATGGATACAACACAATCAAATAAGTAACCTTCGCACATGGTTAGACCAATATCAACGACAGACTAAAAGAAACTATCGCAGTGACCCCAAGATATAGTAGAAATTTTATCTTTTTGAATGATACGTTTGTCGTCATTAGCGGAAAATGCGACTTTGTTTTGCTCCTGTGTAAAAATTTCATGTTTAAGAGATTTAAAAATTATGTTCTTTTTGCGTATTATTTTATTTTCCATTAATACTTTGTAATAATCCTTCAATCCAATTTTTTTTATTTCACGTTTTTGTACGCCTTTTGCTTTTTTAAACTCTTGTCCTTCCGTTTTAATACAATAAAGCTTCGACCTAAGTCCTACAAACTCCGTAATAATTTGTCCTCCCATCTCGTCTTTAAAAAAGCCAGGTACCTTTTTATTCCGAATTAAAATATCATGCTGGTTGTCTTCGGAATAATTACTTGTATCAAAATATGACTGAAAATTTAATTTCAAATCATTGTAAAAATCTTTCGTTTGAATAGAGTAAAGAAAACTGTCGGTGTCTGTATAACAAAGCCTTAGTTTATCATGATAATAAGGTTTCATTACGGAATAATGGAAATTGAACATATGACTCTTTGACAGTTCTAAAACCGAAAATCCAATATAAATAGGTTTGTCAAGAATAACAGATTCAGGTTTCATTTGAACTCCAACAAAATTTTCTGTAAATATCGTTGCACTATGAAAATTCGGTCTTGCTATAAGTTGTTCTGCAGACATTTTTTTCTTCGTTTTATTTTTATCATCTCTCCATACGTTTACCATTTTGACATCAATTCTTTTTTCATTATCTTCTAAAGTTTTACCGAATACACTATTATTAAATAATTTAAATAAATCTTGTTCGAACTCAGACTTAGCCTTTTTTCTAAGCTCAGTGTTCATGTCAATATACTGTTTCAAAAAAGGCTTTTGTTTAAATTGTAAAACTCGGTGTATTTTTCTGAGTTTTAATCCATGTCTTAAGCAAGTCTGAAGATGAACGAAATGAATAACGTAATAGTATTTGTCATATAAATTTGGTATTAATTTAGGATATTTAGAACCAGGAGGTGCAAATTTCTCAGCACAGAATGGTAAATCATTATGAAGACTATGTAAGTCTTCTGGATATTCAAGATCTACTTCCAAAATATATCCATAGTCACCATCCGAGGGTAAACTATTAAAGTCTATATGTTCAATGTCATGTTGCTTTAGTAATTTAAAATTAGAGTATGGTAAAAAACCACACATAGCGTAACCATATAAATTAACACAATCTATGTATATCAAAAAGTTTTCTTTCAGGTTTGGATTATAGTTATTTAAGTATTTATTATTAGCTTTTGAATATCTACAAGAACATAAACATATACCACCACGTATACCTTTTTGAATCATTCTTATGATTTCCAATTCATTTATTAATTCTAATTTAATACCCGTTTTCAATAACATCGCATCCCAACTTAAGCTTGGAGCTGTTAAGTAAAAGGCTGGATCTAACTTGTAATACAGTAAACAGGTCTTTCGGAAATTCTCAAAAACATCCGCTAGTAGTAAAACATCTGTTTTTAAATATAAATCAGTATAATCCCCGAGATTTTTTAAACCAAAAGCATCCCAAACTTTAAGCGCGTGCCTGTAATCTAATTCTGAAATGATAGAACCAGTCAATTTGCTATAAAAACAATCTATGGGTGGTAGTTCAGTTTCATTATATTTGTTCCAATTAGTCATGTATTCATAAGGATAGACTCCTTTTCGTCTTAACAAGTTTAATTGATCTACAGCATGGAAAAAACGAGATAAGTGCATAAATTCGTTATTATTTAGGCCTGCTACTAGTTTTTCTAAACTTGTTCCTAAAAATTTAAAAGAATCCACGAAACGAACAGGCAAACAGTCTTTATCATCAATATTGAAAAACTTGGTAAATGAAATGTAATTTTCTTTATTCTTCGCTATTACTTTTATTCCACCAGGCATTTCACCTAAATGCCGAATAAAAAGATGACTATCATAACCAGATAGATTATGGAAAAATACGGGCACAAAATTTGGCAACCGAAACTTAAGATTGCAATAAGAATGAGCTGCTCCTCGATAGACTCCTGTGAGATGGCAATGATCTCGAACTTTATCATCAAACAACGGATTCTTACAAAGAAAACATAATTTTGCATCCAAAAAGTTTTTTTTATCCTCAGCTGTCAGTTTAATTGGCACAGGTGAATTAAATACTGAAGTTATTTGTATTATATCACGTAGAAGATATTTTAAAAACTTTTCTACACAATCCAGACCGCGATACGAAATATATTTGTTCAGGGAACTATCATACGAACATACTACGTAGTAAGCAAATGCAGCTGGCACGTGTTGTTGTAAAGTCAAAGTGTTGGTATCAACACTATCACATTTTGTGGTAACAGGTTTCAATAAAGATTCAAAGTCAGCGTAAATAACGAAAGGCATGTTTTGCATTCTTTCGTAATGATCAAATTGAATTGTAGTGCCTTCATTAGGTAAAATAGTTTTAACACCGCTGCAAATGTGCGACTGGAGTTTATCTTCACTATCAAAAAATATCATACACTCTTCACATAGGAAGATTTTCGAATGATGTTTAGTTAACTGTTGGCGAAGTAATTTTGATAAATTTTTAATTAGACAATAGTGCGATTTATCATTATTTTCCAAAAATAGTAAATTCGCGTGATGCTTCTTACGACATTCACTCTTATACAATGGCCCAACAACTTTTGATTTGTTTTGAAGTCCATATACGTTAACGCTAATGTTTGGGTTATTTTTTTCAAAAACCTTGATGTCTGTTAGTCCTACTGGAAATGTCATGTCTTTTGTATTAAGTATAGTTTTAAAATGGGGATAAGCAGATGTTCGCTGGGCATTATTTTTTGCTGGAAACAAAGCTGCCATTATACACCACAAAAAACAAAAATTATCATTGTTTTGAATATTGATGCAGGCGCGTTTGTATTTAATACACTTTGGTAGATCAATATAACTTGAAGCTCTCATAGGATTATACTTGTTTATATTTACTTCAAGATACAGGTTTCGCATAAATGCCCACCCGCTATCTTTTTGCTCAAATTCTTCAATTTTTTTATTTATTATCTGAAGAACTCTAGAAAATACGTCTTCAAAGTTATAACTCTGATGAAGAACAATATTTTCTGTAGAAAAAGATTTAATAGACATAGAATTATCTTTTGGCAAAAAAAACTCTGAAAACAATTCGAAATTGACCTTCACACTATCATGAGCTAGCATACGCGCAGAGAGTAAGGCGCGGACGCGTGATCGCAGCCGCGCTAGGAACTGCGAAGGGGGAAGTGCCTCAGCCGAGACGCTGCCATCATCGCTCCCGCTCGCGGCTGCCTCACACGACACGCGATAAGATGCAATGCGACTTCGGAATGCGCTATTGATTTTTTCAATGCCATCACATTCGGTAACTGCAGTATTGTTTTTGTGTAAGATAGACTTCAAATGAGCTGAAAAGGCGTTACTTTTAACTGATATATCGCAAACTGTGCAAAATATTGATCGAACCATGTTTTATACACGCTTTACTAAGTACTTTTAGGTAAATTATTAAGATATTAATGTGAAATATTAATCAAGTAATAAGTATTCAATATTACCTATAAGGAATTAAATCAAAAGTACAAGTTTATTAGTTTTAACTTTTATTATAGGTAATAATAATATTTTAATTATTTTAGTGGAATGTTTACTCTATAAAATAAGAAAAAAATATATTAGTTTTTACTTATATCAAAATATAGGTATTTTCTATCTTACTCGTATTCCATGTAAGCAAACTACCTAGTAAAAATATGATAAACATCTATCTAATACATAATACTAATAACAAAATCACTTGTTATATTTGGAGGCAAAGAATTTACCCTCCTCGGTAAAGTATGTCTTTGCGCCTTTAACAAATTTCCTTAAATCGTGCATTTCAGGGGAATGAGAATCCCCCTGATATCTGATCCAAACTGCGGCCTTGTCACATCGTTCGTAGCCGTCTAGGTTACGAACCTCCTCCGGGTTATAAATGCGGACCTCCGCTAACAGGTCCCCCGACAAGGTAGCCTGCCGGCGCACGGAGCCGCCGGCGACGCGCCTAGAGAATACGCAGTTCGGGGGGTCCTGCTTCGAGCGCACCTGGTCGCCGTCCTCGTCCTCGTCGGAGAACAACCACGCCTGCGCGCTGGGGGCCTCGTCCTTGCTGTGAGCAGGTTTTCCCCTGCCTGCTTTTTTGGGTGCAGGCTTCACCTTCTTCTTCACACTGTAATTAAATGAGAATGATTAATTTCATTAAAATAAAAACAATAAATTTAGGAAGTAAGTTTAAAATAAGTTTAATGTTTAGATTAGGTTATGTCTATTATCCGTAAGTATTTTATAATCAAAGTTGAAAAAAAAAAACTTTA
The DNA here is from genome assembly GCA_948473455.1 of Teleiodes luculella. Taxonomy (NCBI): domain Eukaryota; kingdom Metazoa; phylum Arthropoda; class Insecta; order Lepidoptera; family Gelechiidae; genus Teleiodes; species Teleiodes luculella. The sequence continues at coordinate 6,872,105 of OX419607.1, forward strand.
GTTTAGATTGTATTTATAAATGGGTACGTACAGGTCAAAGTATCATATTGATTTTTTAATTTATTTGATTAAATGTTTTTTAATGTGAGAAAATATACACTACCTTACTAATTCCTCCTCGTCACTATCCAGGAATTTTTCCCCTGCCCTCTTCTTCTGCACTTTGCGATAATTTTGTTCAGACCTGAAATTAAATTTATTCAAATTATATTAATCATTCATGGTACTATTTATTCCCTAGAGAATCAGGAAACAAAAATATACTGCCACAAGATAGGTAGTTTAAATGATATTTATCATGTTAAAGAAAATGAAACTGCAGGGACAATATATAAATGTATGTAAAACTTACGCACATGATCGCGATACAATGATGCCTCAGGGTGACGGGTATAAAGCAGCTCGAGGTGACTGGGTGACGTGAGCAGTCGTCGGAACCACAGTGGAAGTCCTGATTTTCAGCTTGAGCGTCGAGCACAGAATGTAAAATATTCACGACACATATCCGCTTTTATATTTTAAAAATCCTAAGCAAGCAAAATTCAATGAAATTATTTCACACGCTAAAGTCGCATAATTTGCAGAAAAATGATTCTGATTTAATTGAAATTGGAACCAAAATCTGACGACAACAGCGAAAATATATAAAGGTAAGTTCACAACGATAGAACAACTTGGTGTCAATAAGTTTTTTAAGTTGCATATTTTTTATTTAATTCAGTGTATGTATAATATTTTAAAAGTTTTAAATTATATTATTATTCTATCTACAAGCCTTGTTACCTGATTATTACAAATAAAATAAAAATAAAAAACGACTATATCCGAAGATAGTAGCCGGGACCAGGTTTTACGTGCCTTCCGACGCACAGAATCATTCCAGATTCCAAGGTCGACCGTGCCGGGTTTCGAACCCGGAACCTCCGTAATGTGGTGAGCGTTTTACCACTCGACCACGGAGGTTGTCACAACAACGATGAAATATATCAACCTATAGGTACAGACTTAGATTTTACAGATAAGCAAAACTTTACTTTTAACTTGTACATTATACTCATATTATTATATATTAACTGTTTTATTTTATTATTTATACGAGTTTTAATATTTATACCTCTAAACTCTACATAGTCAAAACCGTGCTCATATGAATCTACCTTAATTTTTAACCGACTTTGAAACGATAATAGGTGGAACCAACAATAGGTACAATAAAGGTTGATTGATTTCAAAAACATTTTTTTAACTCGTTTCGAAAAAAATTTAATGACCTATCGCAAATATACTTGTAATTGGAAAACCTCATAATGAAAAAAAAAAAAAACATTTTATCACCGAGACCCACACTTTATTATTTCTACAATGATAGGGTTATTTTTTTAAAAAAGGAACCGGCTTGTTGAGCACTAGGCTAGCGTCGTCGTCAGCAAAAGTCCTAGCTTCGCGGAACGAGTCATCGTCAGCATGTTCGCGTTGCATTGATGCTTTAGGGTTCTTTAGGAATTGCATTTATACTTCATAGCGTGGGAACGTGACCTACATTCAACAGTATGATACCTAAGTAATATTTTCTAAATAGTTTTCTTTTATTTATGCTATGATAGAGAGAAAGTTATTTTTATTCTAAGGCTAAATATTTTGTAACTATAGTTCGGTAGATGAGAATGTCCTGCAAATAAATGTTTCTTATTCTTAATACACCACGATTTTGTTATAAATATCTGAAATTTAAACAATGACAAATATTCAACGAGATTTTTCGTTCTCGTAATAGCAACAACAACAACAACAACAACAATAACTATAATTAAGAGAGTAAGGTACGTGACGACTTATTTTCTTAATTCAAATATTTATATACGTCTTACTTACATTTAAATTATAAGCATAAAAAAAACCTGTTCGTAGAATGTAATTCTATGTTTATTTTGTACGGATCCCATCAATTCAATTCGAACTTTATTAAAGGTATTGGGTTTAAGTTATTGCCTTATAGCGGATATGTTATCACGCTCCGTTCACTGAGGGCCGGTTAGAACTCTAATAAACGAAATCTATGTTTGGCATGGTAAAACGTAAAAAGCAATTTTGGTTTTAATGTAAACAAGAAACTTATTCATCAGACCTCATCAGAAGATCTTTGAAATCACTTTTTCCTCAATTCATTATGTCATTTACGAAATATTTTAAGAAATAATACATGTGACAAATAAATTGTCATGGAATAATAATAATAACTTAATTAATAAATTTAAATGAAAGCTTTTTAAATTATTAAATTGTTGTTATTTATCATGTGTTTCATCCTTTACCTACTGCTGTATTTGTCACTTGTTTAGAGTATGGAACTATACAGTAAATTTATAAAAATTCAACACCCAATAAATATAATAAATAAATCACTGCATATATGTATTCTTCTTGTTCTAAGGTCGGCTGGAAGATGCTACTAAGGCTGTCAGTTTTTCCGCTAATCGCTTACAGTTTATACTTAGGGTAAAGATTGATGTTACTGTAAGCAGTTTTGTACTTTTCAAGTTGTCGTGGTGAGATACTGACGTATTGTTCATTATTCTTTCATCACCACTAGACGGGGGAAGTTTTTTCAATCTAAGACCCTCAACCATACACTGCTGAGGTTGAAAGTAGTTCTTCTATAAGTTTCAACCACTCATTTGATGTCATTGTCGGGAATTTTGTTTTGGTCCAGAACTTGACTTGTCACTACTGAAGTTGAAGGAAGTTTTCTGAACTTCAGCCAATCAACGGATGATGGTCCAAGTCAGTTTTGTATACCAAGACGAATCCCAGCCAGGCTCTGCTGATAATGAACGAAACTTATAATTCTTTAAATTCAGCGAACTACAGCCAATCAACCGATGTCAGTGTCGAGGGAGCACTCTTAGCAATCCAGAACCCTCAGTGATGTGATGTGATGTGATGTGTGTGAGAGAGTTTTAGAAAACTTCTGGTGAGTATTTAACACGACTCGTTTACACTGATCACTTTCTACACCTGTTGCGTTCATAACGGAGTATTGGGTGTTCTAAAACTGTTTTCGAATCATTGTTCACTAAGCGTAGTGAAACGAGCGGAGCGATAGCGAGGCGAGATGAACGGAGTGCCAGTGAACGATGATCCGAAAACTGTTTTAGAATGCCCAATACTCCCCTACTTGTTTGCACCAAATTTTAACTGATCCTATTTTGTTACCAACATTTACTAAAATAAGTTGACTTTTGTATTCTCATATTTAGGATGATTGTAGACAATAGAGAACCCTAATGACTAAAAAATGCTAACTAAAGTCTAATTTCTCAAATGATTCTTGAAATCAAAATAAGAATCAATGAAAGTTTCTTAAGTTTTTTTTAAATTGTTATGCAAAACTTTTGACAAATGTTCATTTCTACGTTGTGATTATAAAGCAATTAGGCTCAATTCTGGTGGGTTATATTTTATTATTATTAAGGCACCATTTCATTAAAATGTGTGTTTTGAGTACAGTATCGAAAAAATGCCTTAAAAAAAGGTTTATGTTTCCCTATAATATTACATTACCATATTCTAGCCGGCGTTTCGACGCCGCTACGGGTCTCTAGTCGTACATAATAGGAGTTCGTAAATCGAAAATACATTTGTACGTTCTGAGGCTTAAACCAGCGAACTTCTGAATGGAAGTCAACATCCCTAGCCACTAAGCCAGCGACGCCCTACTTGATCAATCAATTATTCAAAAGGTTTTTATTCAAAGTAAGATTTTACAAATCACTTTTTGACGTAAAATTTTAATAAAGTTACTAAGTTTTGTTTAAACCAAAGCTGGCTTTCGTATCGCTTGATGTACAGAAGTCAGCACATGTGCTTGGATATTTGCACTATACGAAATTCATCCCCACCGCTACGGAATACGGATGCTCTTAAGGGGAAAATGCCTAGCCGCGTGTGCTGGCTACTGTATATAGTACATACCTAAGTGAGCACAGTTTTATTAAGCTTACAGGAAGTCTAAAATAATAACACTTTTAGAAAAATGTCTGAATTAAGACGGTACGCATATATACTACAATATGATACAGCGATTTTTGTGTCTCTTGTGACAGGTAGCCAGCTTGTCGACTATACTGCAACTGACACCCGAGTCGTAGTATATTTGTCTTCTACGACACCCAATAACAGAAGCATTGGGAGCAACAAGGGCGTTCTGTTCCCAAAGCCCTTTTTAATGTTATTGCATCATAATATAGCTAGCTCCATCTAGTACCTTGTAACAAAAACTCTAATCAATCGATCTTATCTAGAGGGCGTGAGAAGCAATAATTGCGGCAGCGATGCTGCGCCCTTATTGCACAGATTATACAACAGCGTTTGAATTGCAAATACGTTACGTGTTGTTGTTTATTTAAACTTATTTTAATGTAATAAAATGTCTGAATCAAATAATTTAGGTGATTTTAGTGCAGATGATGACGAAAATACTCACTTTGGTCATCATCTGCACTAAAATCACTCCCCGAACATTCCCCCAAAAAACAAAGAAAAAGAAAGATAAGAAATGAAAAAAATGGAAGAAAAACGTGCGAAAGTTAAAGAGAAATTTAGGTGAAGAGTACACATCGGTTAGGAGCATGAAGGTACCTAAGAAGTAATTTTAATAACTCACCAAGTGTTGTTCCAAAAAATGTTCGGATAACTTCGACAAAAATACGCAGCAAAAGATATTTTCAGAATTTTGGGGTAGGTAGGTACAGGTATTAAAGCACAGCAAGATACCTTCTTATTGTCGTGTTTAGAAAATGTTCCAAAGTTAAGAGAAAACGTTGGGTCTGACAAGATGAAACAAGATACTAATCAATGGAAATATTTTTTTAATGTGCAGGGTTTAGAGATACAAATTTGCAAAAAACGATTACTGTCTATATTGCAAATATCAGAAAAACGTCTGAGAATAGTTTTAAATTGTCAGGAGAACCAGTATTTTCCTATAGAGCCTCAAAATTAATGACAGCCTAATCTTTTTTAGTGGTTGGGTGCAACAAGGGCGTATAACACGAGTTAAAAAAAAATAAAAAAAAAATATTTATAACTGTTTTACAATAATACCTATATTTGGAATTTATAGCTATATAATTGGACTAAAAAATAATGTAGTTCATAAGAATATAATCTTAAATATCAAAAAGATATATAGCAATTAAATCTTTTCTTTAAATTTTCTCGAAACTCGCTTTTTCGCCAAACGCCCTTGTTGCACCCAATGCTTCTTATTATCTTATACAAACAGAAAATTTCCCCGGTTTTATAAAAGACCCATAAAACAAAACTAATAAATTGTTTTATTATTGGAAATAAGAATACCAGGAAGTGAAGCGAAGTTGGATGAAAGTACCAAGGCACCATAGTCGGTAGAAAGTTACTGTCTTATCTCCGGGAATGTGGCGGGGTGCGGGGCGCGGGTTCGCGAGGCTGCGGCTTCCTTTACACCGACCAACAATGCGGTCGGCGGATGACGCACTTCGACCAACTTCTGTTTTGTTCCCCAAATGTTTTGAAGATAGCGAGGGGCGCCCGGAAGCGAGTTAACTGCTTACTTTTATAGGCTTTAATGAAATTTATTTACAATTTTTAACCGACTTCAAAAAAGGAGGAGGTTCTCAATTCGACGCGTATGTTTTTTTTTCTTTTTTTTTTTGTGTGTTTGTTATAAGATATCTCCGCCAATTGTAAACCGATTTTCAAAATTCTTTTTTTAATCGACCAGGTTTACTTGCAGGGTGGTCCCATAAAAATTTCACTAAGATCGGATGATTAAATTTGAAGATATGAGGAAATAACTCCTCAATTGACGATGCCGTTATACCCGATCGGTAAATTATTTTGGCAATATCTCGGCTTCTTATCAATCGATTTCAATAATTTTTCGTTTTATAGATAGAAGTTGTACTCAAAATGGTTTCATATAAATTTGGATTATATCTCATGGCGGAGTAGAAGACTAAAACCATGAAGGAAGACAAATATTACGCGCTCAGATGGAGTATCATGCCTATTTTGTATCGAAATCGAAACCAATGCGGTCGCACAAAGGGGTGGGAGGGTAGGGGGAAGCGGGAGACGGTGTTTGTCTTTAACTCTATCAGTCTCTATCACACATCTTTGAATACGGTACGTTAGAAAAAGATAGAGACATTCATGTTATGACATGCCCAACTAAAAACAAAATATCAATAAAGTATGACATTTATTTGTCTTTATTTGGCATGTAAAAAACAAGAAACTTAATGGTTACTGAATTTGAAAATAGTGATGTGATGTGGTATGAAGCGTAACGTATATTTATCGATTATTTTACATGGCTACTGGACTTATTTATCGAACTTCTCATATACAATGGTGATCAACTTGCAACTTGCAATAATATTGGGAATTGCTTACTTCTTTGGGCATTTAGTATTTTGTCTTTTTGCTTTTCCATGCATAATATATTATGTACTTATATCTTTTATTTCCTAGAGAGCAGCGAACTACCTAGAGAGGCATGGGGACAGACAAATAAAAATACAGTCAAAACCGTGCCAGTAATGTAGAGTTATTTTTTTTTCATAATTTGGTGGGAAACCTGAAAGCTTCTACCATTCGATACAAAAGTTAGAGTGTAACATAATAAAATCAAGTGTGTTATTTAGCATTTTTAACTTTAGTATTATTTATTGCGTATATTTGTATTGAATTGTTTATTTAATTAGTTATTATTTATAGCCGCTTAAATAAGCATCAACCAAACTCTTCTAGTGGGTGTCTTACTGTGAGAATGGACAACTAACAACAACCCGCCTGCCAACCGTAAAGATTTTTCAAAAAGCCTCCTGAAGGAACCTTAGTCCAGCAGCGGGACTGTTTCAGGCTGTTTGTTTCCATCACTGCTTGGCAATTGAGATGGGGTTCACAGTGGTTGTAGGTTACGCGTCGGGAACTATACATTCGTCTATTTTAGCAAACGCGCAGTGGACGGATGGATGGATGTTAGGTTGTTTATTATCACAATCCACAACCCTTACGCTAGCGAGGCGCAATTGTTTTTAGTAAGTCGCCGGGAACCACAAGGCGGCGTCCTTCATACCTTATTACCGGGGTAGTCAATAGCAACAACTGCGATCCCTGATCCGTCAACTAAGCAGTATACTATCAGAAGTGTTGCTTAATACCTGCGTAAAATTTTTTCTTCCTTCATGACTAAAACGAAAACTCTTCAATAAACAACAGCACACTCATTGCGTTGCTTTTGTTATAATTGAAATAACAAGAAATATGCGGTTTTGGTTCATATATTCTGTAAACTAGTCATAGATTAAAGATTTGAAAACCCCAAGATAACAACTTAAGAATTTTTCCGTGGACTAAACGGGCGAGCGTCGTCGGTATCGTAGTGGTTTGGTCAGTTGTTCGCCATTCGGAAAACTTAGGTTAAAGTCTAATCAAGTATAGCAATGTTTTAGAATTTAAAAATCAAACGTAAGACTGTAAAGGAAACATAGTGAGAAAATCTGCATTTAATTATGTACTAACCAAAACAAATTAAAGTTTTGTGAGTACCTAACTTGTCATGGTAAATTTCCACTAAAAAGGGTAAAATAAAAAGATAATTTAAAAAATATATAAAACCGCCTTCAACGTCCTAACCTACACTAAAATGTTACAAATAAAATATAATTCTAGCTGAAAGCATATCAATTTAATATGGCTATTAATATTCCTTATTTACTTACATAAATTGTAACATCATATAAACATGTGTAGACATTGTTATACATTTATTTACATATATTTTCATTATATTTTCCTTTCTTTCTAGTCTATTAAATCATAAATAAATT